>OY660873.1:843042-1195542 GCA_962446985.1 Xyrichtys novacula
AAGGGAGTGGCCAGGCCAGGTCTATCTGAGTCACAAAGTGTCCAACAGTGCTGGGGTGGGGATCCTGTTCTCCAGGTTCTTTAACCCTCACACTGTGCAGGTGCACCAGGTGATGGATGGACACATTTTAATGGTTAAGGCTCAGTATGAGGATTTTAAATTTGTTTTTGTGTGTGTTTATGCTCCAGTGCTGGGCAGAGACAGAATGCTGTTTTTAAATACTCTGTGTGATGTGGTGGGGGGTGTGGAGGAGGGTTTTTTATTCCTGGGGGGTGATTTTAACTGCACTGCTGATGCAGTGATGGACAGGAATCACCTGGAGCCTCATCCTGCCTCATCCACTCGGCTAAAAAGGCTGATAGAAACTCATGACCTGAAGGACGTGTGGAGAGGGTTGAATGGCTCCACCAGGCAGTACACCTGGTCCCACTGCAAAGACAACAGCTTGTCTCTTGCCAGACTGGACAGATTTTATTGTTTTAAACACCATTTCAGTATTTTTAGGAAATGTCTTATTGTCCCTGTGGGTGTGTCTGACCACTTTTTAGTCCAGTGTGACTTTTTTATTCAGAATGTGAAGACATCCAGCGCCTACTGGCATTTTAACACGGCTCTTTTAGAAGACTGTGCTTTTAAAGATGCTTTTAGGTTTTTATGGGCTTCACACAGGGACAGGAGGGCAGAGTTTTTATCAGTGCAGAGATGGTGGGACTATGGGAAGGTTTTAATTCAGCAGTTCTGTCAGCAGTATACTCGCAACGTCACCAAGTACATCACCAGATCCCTCCAGGTCCTGGAGACTGAGGTACAGAACCTGTTGGACTGTACAGGAGAAGGGAGGCATGTTGAGGCCCTCCAAAAGAAGAAGGCTGCCATAGCCAACCTGCTGGGCACTACAGCACAGGGGGCGCTGGTGCGCTCCCGCTACATGAACGCCTCCATGATGGACGCCCCATCAAAGTTTTTCTTCAGCCTGGAGTCAAAGAACGGACAGAGGAAGGTGATCCACAGCCTGCGCGCCACTGACGGATCAACCATCACTGGGGCCTCAGAGATCCGCAGGCATGCCACATGTTTTTATAGAGACCTTTTTAAAAGTGAACTGGTGGAGGATCCACAGCTGGAGGCAGAATTTCTGTCTGACCTCCCTCAGGTGGGACAGTCGGGGAACTCTCTCCTGACAGCGGACCTGACTCTGGAGGAACTGCATGTGGCCCTCATGAGCTTGGCCAACGGAAAGGCCCCAGGCATCGACGGGATCCCAGTGGATTTCTATAAGACTTTCTGGCCCGTGGTGGGCGAGGACTTATTGGAAGTATTTCAGGAGAGTTTGAGAACAGGACTGCTACCGCAGAGCTGCAGGAGGGCTGTCATAACCCTGCTCCCTAAGAAGGGGGACCTCCAAGAACTGAAGAACTGGAGACCGGTCTCACTGCTCTGCGGGGACTATAAGGTCCTCTCCAAAGCCCTGGCTCTACGGCTGCGAGAGGTGATGGCGGAGGTGATTCATGTAGACCAGACTTACTGTGTGCCCGGCAGACTGATCAGTGATAACATCACTCTGATTCGGCATGTTTTGGACGTCTCTAGCTCTTTAGGCGTTGACACTGGTCTGATTTCCATAGACCAGGAAAAGGCTTTTGATCGGGTTGAACACCAGTACCTGTGGAAGACGCTCGCCGCCTTCGGGTTCAGCCCAGATTTTATAGCCAGGGTTCGGGTTATGTACCGTGACGTTGCGAGCATACTCAAGATTAATGGTGGTCTGGCTGCTCCCTTCTGCGTTCAAAGAGGGGTTCGACAGGGTTGCTCCTTATCAGGAATGCTCTATTCTCTAGCGATAGAACCACTATTAGAAAGAATGAGGAGGACTCTGACAGGAGTTCTGTTCCCAGGATGTCCTTCAGCGATAAAACTGACTGCATACGCTGACGACATCATGGTGGTTTTAAATACACAGAAGGACATTCAGGTTTTAGAGGACAAAGTAAATCTTTTTAACAAACTGTCTTCAGCCAGGGTCAACTGGGCCAAGAGTGTGGCCTTCACCACAAACAGGGACTCCTTGGGGGGGCTGGTTCTTCCTGGGGGGCTCCAGTGGACAGTGGGGGGGCTTAAATATCTTGGGGTGTTTTTAGGGGATGAACAGTTTTTAAAGAGAAACTGGGAGGGGGTCCTGGAGGCGGTTGAGGGCCGACTGAAGAGGTGGAGGTGGTTGCGGCCGTCCATGTCGTACAGGGGGAGGACCCTGATCATTAACAACCTGGTGTCGTCCTTCCTGTGGCACAGGTTGGCTGTTGTAGACCCTCCCCCTAACCTGCTCTCCACGGTCCAGACTGTTTTAATTGACTTTTTCTGGGACAAGCTCCACTGGCTCCCACAGGCGGTGCTGTTCCTCCCTGTGGAAGAGGGAGGTCAGGGGCTGGTGCACCTGGCCAGCAGGGGGGCAGCGTTTAGACTACAGTTTATCCAGCGGCTGCTGTACGGGCCCCAGGACCTGGTGTGGAGGCCCCTGGCTCGGCTGATTTTGCGGAGCGTGGGCGGCCTCGGCCTACAGGAGTCTGTGTTTTTATTGGATTTTAAGACTGTGAGTTTTTTATCCCTGCCAGTGTTTTACCGAGGTGTGTTCAGCGTGTGGAAGCTGCTGTGGAGCCAGAGGGTACAGCACCAAACCTGCTGCTGGCTGCTGAAGGAGCCGCTGGGCCGTGGAGGCCTGCTGAGCAATCCCCCCTGGGCAGGAGCAGCGGTGGCCGAGGACCTGAGGACAGCGGGGATCACCACGCTGGGGACCCTGCTGGACATCACCGGACCCGACCTGCAGGAGACGGAGGAGCTGGCGAGGCGCTTGGGCTGGAGATCGAGGAGGAACATGAGCCGACTGCTGAGCCACTGGAGGACCTGCCTGACGGGACGAGACCGGCAACTGCTGGGAGAACAGCGACAGGAACAGACTGCCCCCTGTCCCAACCTACCGTTCCCCCCCCTCATCATCCGTCCGGGACCAGACCTGCAGCAGGAGGTGAGCCTGGAGAAGGCCGAGGGAAAGGTTCTCTCGGCTCTAATGGTGAGGACGATAAACCGAGAGAGACTGCAGCAACACATCCGGTCCCCCTGGAGGGCTCGGCTGGTCCTGGGGGACAAGGTCCAGGCTGAGTGGAGGAGCCTGTACAAGCCTCCACTCTCCAAGAGGGTGGCTGACCTCCAGTGGAGACTAATTTATGGGATTTTAGCTGTAAACTCTTTTATTTCCATCATGAACTCATCAGTCCAGAACAACTGTCCGTTCTGTGGAGCAGTGGAGACCATCATCCACTGCTTCACTGAGTGTCCTCGCCTCGCTCCTCTGTTCGAACTGATGGACTGTGTGTTCAGGAGAGCAGACGAGGTGTTTTCTTTTAAGACATTCATTCTTGGTTTTAAATACAAAAGAGCTCAAAAAGAAAAATGCCAAATGTTGAACTTTGTGCTGGGACAATCAAAATTGGCGATCTACATGAGCAGGAAGTTGAAAGTGGAGGACGGTGTGGACTGTGACCCGGTGCTGCTGCTGAGCAGAACCATCAAAGCGAGGATTCTGATTGACTTCAAGTACTATAGAGAAATGCAGAACATGCTGCGGTTTTATCAAACATGGACCCATGGTGGAGTACTGTGCTCAGTTAAAGATGGTGGACTGGAGTTTTCAGATCAGCTGGTCTGATCTGGTTTTATTTATTGTTTTTATTTAAAATATGTATATATATATATATATATATATATATACATATATATATATATATATGATGCTGATTGTTGTTGTTGAAAAAATGACTTGAATAAAGTTGTTTTGAAAAATCAAAAAAATCTCTCTCTCTCTCTCTGTCTCTGTCTCTCTGTCTCTCTCTGTCTCTCTCTCTCTGTCTCTCTCTCTCTGTCTCTCTCTCTCTCTCTCTCTGTCTCTCTCTCTCTCTGTCTCTCTCTCTCTCTCTCTCTCTCTGTCTCTCTGTCTCTCTGTCTCTCTCTGTCTCTCTGTCTCTCTCTCTCTCTCTCTTCTCTCTGTCTCTCTCTCTCTCTCTCTCTCTCTCTCTCTCTCTCTCTCTCTCTCTGTCTCTCTCTCTGTCTCTCTCTCTCTCTCTCTCTCTCTGTCTCTCTCTCTCTCTCTGTCTCTCTGTCTCTCTCTCTCTCTCTCTCTCTCTCTGTCTCTCTCTCTCTCTCTGTCTCTCTCTGTCTCTCTCTCTGTCTCTCTCTCTGTCTCTCTCTCTCTCTCTCTCTCTCTCTCTCTCTGTCTCTCTCTCTCTCTCTCTCTCTCCCTCTCTCTCTCTCTCTCTCTCTCTCTCTCTCTCTCTCTCTCTCTCTCTGTCTCTCTCTCTCTCTCTCTCTCTCTCTCTCTCTCTCTCTCTCTCTCTCTCTCTCTCTCTCTCTCTCTCTCTCTCTCTCTCTCTCTGTCTCTCTCTCTCTCTCTCTCTCTCTCTCTCTCTCTCTCTCTCTCTCTCTCAGATCTACAACCACAACCTGCTGATGGATTCCTTCCTGGGTCAGGTGACCATCCCCGCTGAGCAAGGTAGTTTCCAGCAAACGCTCCATCTGAGGGGAAGAGGCGACAGCAGAGACAGCGACCTCTCTGGAACCATCACTGTCGTCATAGTAACCAGCACAGTGCTCACCAACATCTGAGGTGGTGGAGACTTTGGGTCAGATCATGAAGTTTACAACCAAAGATCTTTGAGTCTTCAGTCGGGTTGATAAACGAGGGTTCAGACCAAAGTCCACGTCACAGAAGAGAAGACGCCGTGAGCAGGAGGTCAGACACGGTCATGTCTGCTGTCTGGTGTGTCTGAATGAAACATAACCGTTGATGAATATTGTTTACAGCTCTTTCTTCAGAGTGAATCTCTATTTAAGTCTTTAATTCTGTTTTTAATACGTATTATTATCTTCTTTTTATTCTGTTTCTTTTCTTTGTTATCAGAGTAAACTCAAGTTGCCCAAACATCTTTGAGTCTCTCGGTGATATCATGTTGTATTTATACTTCTGCTCTCGGTGATTCTCATGTCTCCTCTGAAGGTGATCCACAGGTAACAGCCTTCAGGTGTATTCCTCTGACTTTTTTACAGCCTGTTATAAGAAATCAATAAACTGTCATTGTGCCTTTACCTCGAAGCTTACGTGATGAGTTTTTCAGAAACAGCGTCGCTCTTCTACTGATGTCATTTCTGCTCTGTGTGGGATCCTCCGTGTAAAGAATAATAATTGTCTCTTAACATTTTTACGTTTTACTCAGAGCTGTTACTTAAAATACCTCTGTAATATTACTCCATGAGCTAACTAATCTGAAGTTATGATCATGATCAATAGATGATACTGACTTAAACCAAAGTTTGGACGCTGACTCTCTGGGCTGTGGGGTCGATAAAAAGCCGCCTGTTCAAGTTTCAGACTTTAAGGAATCAAAACTTTAAAAAAATGTTGTGACCTTCAGTGAGACAGGAAACGTGTCGGTGGGCTGGAGAAGCAGCAGAAGTACAGCTGCCTGCAAACTTTGCACGACGCCTGAAAGGGTTCAAACTTCAAACATCTAAAATCATCCGCAGAGGAAGCTCCGTAAAACTTGGAGCTGTGTCTTCATCTAAAGACCCTCATATATACCCCCACATACATCCCAACCCCCGTGTGACGAATGTCGGAGTGAGGACGCTCTTTCTCCTCTTCACCTCTTCATGGTTGATTTCTGTCCTTTCATGATTTTGCTCTCAGTATTTCATCCTGACCCCCTCTGCGATGAGGACTCTCAGACCAGTTTTCTCAGCTGGATAAAAACCTGCAGTAACTGAGATCTTCGACTCTTCTCATCGAGGGAAACTATAAAATCACACAGAACCTCCACCTGTGAAACTGTGACGGACAGTTTCAACCAGGAAACTCTCACTTTGGGTCGTTTTTGTGTTTCTCTTGTTGTTTCATGTAAAAACAGAAAACATCTGTAATTCTGAATGTCTGTAAGAGTCAAACTCTTCAGAGACAGAGAAGGAAATCCTCTCAAACCCTCTGTGATCAGGATTGTCTTCTCCTCCGTCTCCTCTAACTGAGATAAAGTCCTCACCGGAGTCTTTCTATGGGCAGAGGTTCTGGTTGAAGTTCAGGATGTGGGTGAGAACGATCATCTCTGACTGAGTTTGAGTTTCTCTGAAAACAGCAGATTTTCAGAAGAAACTACGCATGTGGTTTTCCTTCAAGGAGGGAGTCTGTCTGTCTGTCTGTCCGTCTGTCTTTGTGTCTGTACTGTCTGTGTGTGTGTCTGTCTGTGTGTCTGTCTGATGTAACACAGTTTTTTCATGCGGACCGAGAACCTCATTGGTGGACTCAAACCTGGTTTCTGTGTTCTCAGGAACTTTCAAAACCTCGTCTTCCTCTGCAGCCAAAAACACGAATCTCACACAGTCTTCATCTTCATCTTCATCTTCATCTTCACCTCCGCTCTGCCTTCTTTCCTCAGGTGAGTCAGAATATTGATCTGAAAAATAATCACTGTCGAGTTTCTTTTTATTCTTTATCATTAAATATTCAGTCCCTTCTCTGTTTTTTTCGATGCCCTGGGCTGACAGGAGCCCCACTTATAAATACGTCGACATGAACAAATAATTCAGGGATGATTTTCTGGTTGAAGAAAAGATTTAATGGATAAAACTAAAACTGTTTCTTAGATTCTTATCATCATGGGCACTTTCAGAGGGGGGCCCGGGTGCCTCTGTCTCTATAAGCGTGTCGATGAAATGAGCTGTCTCTGTTCTGTGGACTGAATTATCTCTTGATACAGAAACTCCTCTGGATTTTTATCGTCGTGGTTTTGGAAAGATTCATTTAAGAAGCAGTCAGATCTCGTTTTTAAGATCCAACGACCTCAAAGCTTTCAGTCCCGGTCAGACTCAGGAAACAGAAAAGTGACAGTGGTGTTTTTGTGTTTGTCTCAGAGCTGAACATGTTGGCGGCGCTGACTCTGGCCTCCCTGAGTGTCCTGGTCTGGACCTCTGATCTCTGCCCCTCTGCCTGCCGGTGTGACCACGACCCGTTCACTGTGGTGTGTCAGGAAGGTGGACTAACCCAGATCCCCGATCTTCCTCCGGATACTGTAAAGCTTTTTGTCGCATACAACAAGATACAGGAAGTACCCTGGAGCGAGCTGCAGAATCTGGAGGTATGACGAGAACATCCTGAAACTTTGATGCTTTGGAAAGTCCCGGACTTCAGTTTTTCCGGTTTAGTTAGCAGGTAGACCTAAAACCACACAGGTGGGATCAGACCCTGTCTTTGTCTGAACTAGTTTCATGACCTCGTCTCCTCTGTAACACATAAACGTATCTCATCACCGCCAAGTCTGAGACATGAACTTCCAGGTGATCCTCCGGCTCCTCAGTGTCTTTGATCTGAACTCGGGCCGGGCGATACGGGAAAAAGTTTATCACGATTAACAGAGTTTCTTGGTCTCATGTCTTTTCCAACACAATAATCTCCTGCATCTGTGAGGTCTTTGTGTCTCTTTGGCGTTTTGTCGTAAGGCGTCGCTCTAGAGAAAGACGACTGAATGGTCGTCTGTTTCAGGCGCCATGGGCTCCTCGCTCCTCTCGGGGTTTGTAACCTTTGGCGTTGCGCGTGCTCTGCGGCGTGGCGCTGCTTCAGGTGGTGAAAAAGATTTGAGGTATTCCCCGACTTTGTGAGAACATGTACTCGACATAATTTACAGTCCACATTACTCTGCTTCATGTCCGACCTCCAAAAACCAAAATACCTCCACACCACCGACGTTTTCCTAACGCCAGTGTTGTGGTTGACATTGATGTGGTCATCTGTTGAGCCTTCATGGTCATTTCTGTCGGGGGTAGCACTCATTTTCTTTGTTTCTCACCAACAGTGCTGTCGGCTTCACCTGTTAAAGTGCTATGGTTGGGTGGAGCTGCTGTCTGCTACGACGCTGCAGTTGGTTGATACTTGGTTCTAATTCAGAACATGATTGGTTCAGACCCGGAGAAACTCCCCTTTTCATTGGCTGTTCGTTATAGTCGACCAAAACATGTCAGAATGACGACTATTGAAAAAGATATTGATCATGTTTTATATTGATATTGAGGGAAATTAATTTCTGATATATATCGTTATGGTTTTATCACCCAGCTCTGATCTGAACTCTCTTCATGTGAAGGGTTCATCCTTCACTTTACCACAGACCTGCTCGTCCGACACTTTCTCTGCAGGAAAATGAAATAATTGTCTAATAAAAATAATAGATGTCATACGTTATGTTGGGATGCGGTACAATACTAGAAGTTCTCACAGAATCCAGTATGATAAACTAATGTAATAAGGATAAATGGTGATAAGACACATAAAGATTATAATAAAAGGATTTTTCTCTGCCTGACTCATCTTTTCCCTCTCTGGCTCCTGGACGGTTTTTAGGTTCTGGATCTGACTGAGAATCAGCTGAATGACTCGGTGGACCTCTTCCTGGTTTATCCTCCTGTGAAGAAGCTCTCTAAACTCTTCCTCCGCAGAAATAACATCGAGTTTATTCCACAGAATGCGTTCTTGGGCTTCCCTGCTCTTACCCACCTGGACCTGAGTGAGAACCAGATTAAGTCTCTAGAATATGGGACTCTATCAGGATTACATAAATTGGAGATACTAAATCTGAACTTTAACTACATTTTCAGGATCGAGCCTTTAACATTTTTGGGGAAATATTCCCTTACTGAAATCTCCCTGAGCCATAATTATCTAGGACGCATAGATGGCCGTATGTTCATTGAGTGTCAAGCAGTAAAGAAACTGGTTTTATCCAGAAACAGGATCTCAGATGTGGACAGCAGCAGCTTCACAGGAGTTAGGGAACTCCAACATCTTGACCTGAGTGATAACTTTCTGGTCACTGTTCCCTCCGGGGCGCTGAGAGAACTAAGAGAGCTGAAGTGGGTTTACCTTCAGAAGAACAACCTCACCAGCCTCCAGGAGGACTGCTTCTCCACGCTGAGCTCGCTGGTTCATCTGGACTTGAGCTACAACACACTGACCGACCTGTCAGAGGGATCGCTGAGAGGTCTGAGCAGCCTGCGCGAACTTGACCTCAGCGCCAACAACATCCTTTCACTGCCCTCACAGATCTTCAGTGACCTCACCAACATGGAGTCACTCGATTTGTACAAGAACCGCCTTCAGTCTCTCCCTCTGGACGTGTTCAGTCAGCTGAAGAACCTGCGGGAGCTTCAGCTGGAGGCCAATCAGATCAGTGACGTGCAGGTTGGGGTGTTTGACTCGCTGTCCAAACTCAAGGAGCTACAGCTGTCCAACAACCACATCCAGGAGCTTGACCACGCTCTGTTTGCCGAGCTGAAGTCGCTGCAGACCCTGTACCTAGAGAGCAACTCTCTGAAGCACCTCCCTGAAACCCTTTTCCACAAGATGAGTAACCTGAAGGAGATACACCTGGATAACAACCACATCAGGTCCCTCCATCCTTCGGTGTTTGAGGGTTTGGGGGACTTACATTCACTGAGTCTCTCTGACAATCAGCTGACCTCACTGCACCCAGACCAGTTCAGAGACCTGGTCAGTCTCAAAGAGTTGAGACTCAATGGAAACCAAATTCGTAACCTTTCCTCAGACTTGTTCATGAATCTAAGACATCTGACAGTTCTTGACCTTATCAGCAACCGGATCTCAGAGCTGTCTCCTGATGTCTTCAGAGGGTTGAGTCGTCTCAAAGAGCTCAAACTCAGCAACAACGAGCTCCATGACATCTCCTCCAACAGCTTCTCTCCCCTCCAAAACCTCCGTGAGCTTCTGCTGAAAAACAACAGCCTGGATGATCTGCACCCTCAGCTCTTCAACGGACTTTCAAAGCTGACAGAACTTGACTTGGAGGAGAATGAGCTGGATCATCTACAGCCGCATGTTTTTCAGGGACTTTTAAACCTCCAGAAATTAAGTTTGAGGTCGAACCAGCTGAGAGCCTTAAAAAATGGGACTTTGGAGCCGTTAATGAACCTGAAGGTTGTGTATCTGTCAGATAATCTGTGGGACTGTACCTGTACAGAAATTCTCTACATCAGCGGGTGGGTGAACATTCACGGTGACAAACTGGGAGACCGGCCCACATGCTTCCTCTCTGCATCGTCTTCACCCTTCAGTGAGGAGACGCCTCTCTCTGAGGTCGCTCTGTCGCTGCAGGATGTTTGCGGCGCCGCTGCTGCAAAGTGTTTGTTTCCCGCAGAGCTGCTGATTCTGCTCTCAGTTTGTCTCGCAGCCCTCAGCTCAGTCTGACATCCTTCGTAGAAAGGTTATGACCACCAACCTGTTTTACTTCCTGCCTTTGTTTAACAGAACCTTGAGTATTTTAAGTGAAATAAAAATGCAGTCAGAATTAATCCAGAGAAAATCGGTGCTGGGATAATCTGATCCTGGACTAAGTGAGTCAGACTGGAGTATTTAAAGTAACTCTGATTTTAAGGATTTCATTCACAGAAGAAGGAGTTTTTGTTGTTTTATTTTGTAAAATAAAGAATGTCATAGGATAGTATGATAAAAAAATTCCTAACATAACAATGTCATTGTGTGTATGATAAAGATTTTATATTTCAGGTAGAATAAAAAAATCTCATTTTGGTTATGAAAATTTTTTTATTGTATCATATGATAAAAATGTCAAAGTATAGTATGTTAAAAAATTTAATATTTTAGTGTAAAAAAAATTTCCATTTTCAGTATGATAATAATGTCATAGTAGCGCGTTAAAGGTTTCAAATTTTGGTATGAAAAAAATTAATTATTAAGTGTGAAAAAAATGTCACAGTATAGGATGATAAAAATGGCACAAAAGAGTTTGAAAAAAAATTGAAAAAACAAAAATCCTTTTAGTACCAAAAAAAATTTCATAGCATAGTATGGTAAAAATGTCATATTTCAGTATGAAAAATCATATTTTAGTGTGAAAGAAAGATTTCATAGTATAGTATGATAAAAAAAATTCATAACGTAACAGTGTCATTGTGTGTATGATAAAGATTTGATATGTCAATAGAAAAAATCACATTTTGGTATGAAAATAAATGTCATTGTATAGTATTATAAAACTGGCACAATAGAGTATGATAAAAAAAAATCGTGTTTCAGTAGAAAAAATATATATATTTAGAACAAAAAAATTTCATACTTTAGTTTTATAAAATTGTCATAGCATAGTATGATAAAATTTCATGTATTAGTGCAGAAAAATCTGATTTTATTAAAAAAGGCAAAGTATAGTATGTAAAAAAAATTATATTTTAGTGTAAAAAATAAATTCATATTTAAGTGTGAAAAAAATGTTGTAGTTTTGTAAGATAAAAATGTAATAGTATAGTATGATAAAAATGTCATAGAATAGCATGTTAAAAATCTAATATTTTAGTATGAAAGAAAATCATAAATTAAAATGTAAAAAAAAGTCAAAGTATCAAATGATAACAATTTCATATTTAAGTATATAAAAAATCATATTCTATGATGACAAAAATGTCATAGTATAGTACAATAAAAATGTCATAGTACATAATGTCAATAGTAACAACTTTTTGTATCAAAAAATTTACATTTTAGAGTTAAAAAAAAACTCATAGTTCAGTATGATAAAAATGTCATTTTTGTAGAATGATAAATATGTCATATTTTAGTATGAAAAAAAAGTTTTAGTTAAGTATGATAAAAATGTCATTGCATAAAATGATCGTGTCATAGGATAGTATGAGAAATTTCAAAGTATAGTATGATATAAAAGGCATTGTATAGTATTATTAAAATGTCATATCTTTTATGAAAAAAAAATCATATTTTAGTGTAAAAATGTCATAGTATAGTATAATAAAGGTTAAATATTTCAGTAGAAAAAAAAATCACATTTTGGGTTGAAAAAAATGTCATAGTATAGTATGTTAAAAAATGTCATATCTTAGTGTAAAACAATTGTCTGGTTTTATTATGAAATAAATGTCATATAATAGTTTCTTAAAAGTTTCATATTTTGGTATAAAAGAAATTAATATTTAAGTTTGAAAAAAATGTCAGTAAAGTATGATAAAAAAAATATTATTTCAGTTGTTAAAAAATTATCATTATAGAAAGAAAAAAATGTCATACTATATACTTACAAAAATGTCACAGCATAGTATGTTAAAATGTTATATTTTTGTGCAAAAAAATCTGATTTTAGTTTAGAAAGACATTGTATAGTATGTGAAAATTTTTTATATATGTGTAAAAAATAAATTCATATTTCAGTGTGAAAAAAATGTCATAGTTTTGTATGATAAAAATGTAATAGTATAGTATGTTAAAAACTTTTTATTTAAAAAAAATCTAATTTAAGTATGATAAAATGTCATTCTATAGAATGATAAAAATGTCATATAATAGTATGATAAAAAATGTCTTGGTTTGGTGTCATTGTAAAGTTCATTGAAAATGTCGTAGTAAAGTATGATAAAGATGTCATGGTATAGCATAATTTTTTTTTTTATTGTAGTATGTTCAATAATGTCATAGTATAGTACTATAAATATGTCATGGTAAAGTATGACCAAAATTTCATAGAATAGTATGATAAAAATTGTATGTATGATATGATAAAAAAGTCATAGTATAGTATGATAGAAATGTCATAGTGTAGCAGAACAAAAGATGTCTGATACATATGATAAAAATGTCAAGAAATGTCATAGTACAGTATGATAAAAATGTTAAAGTATACTATGAAATAAATGTCATAGTACAGTATGATAAAAATGTTAAAGTATACTATGAAATAAATGTCATTGTATAGTATGGTAAAAATGTTAAAGTATACTATGAAATAAATGTCATTGTATAGTATGATAAAAAATGTCACAGGATACTGTGATGAAAAATGTGTCATGTAGTATGGTAAAAATGCCATAGTATAGTATGATAACAATTCACTTAATACAGTACGATAAAATTGTGATAGTTTAGTATGACAAAAAATATATTTGTATAGTATGATAAAAAATGTCATAGTATATTATGATAAAAGACGTTCTGGTATAGTATAGTACATTAAATATGTAATGGTAAAGTTTGACCAAAATGTCATATATTAGTATGATAAAAATTGTCAGTATTATATGATAAAAATGTCATAGTATAATGTGATTTAAAAAATCCTAGTATAGTATGATAAATATATGATTAAAAAAAATTCATAGTACAGTATAACAATATTTCATAGATAGTATGATAAAAAAATGTCACAGTATAGTATGACAAAAAAACAAAGAATAGTGTGATAAAAAATAATAGTATAATAAAAGTAGACAGTATAATAAAAAATCATAGTAAAATATGTTCAAATGTCATTGTATAGTATGATAAAAGTATAGTATTATTAAACTGTCATAGTAGTATGTATATTTAAAATTCTAATGTAGTGTGATTAAAATGTCATAGTATGGCATGAAAAAAATGAAGAGACACAGAGTCACTGTGTGTTTGTGTGTTTTTATTCATAAACTTGTAGGTCCGCCCCTCTGGTGGTTGTGTTGTTGGCCCCGAGCTTCAGGCTTTTCTGTTCCTGATCGTGTTGTTGATGTTTTCAGCAGCTGTAGTGTTTGTTTTTTATGCAACACTCAGCTGTCGTTGTGTTTTTATACTGCAGATTCATCAGGACAGAGTTTGTAGAGGAAAACATAGTTGTGTTTTATTAATCTGCAGGAATGAACAGAAACTCAATTTTAAAGAAAAGAAAGCACTTTTTTTTAGCTGGTAAAACCCGTCAATTACAGATAAAATACGAAACATACAATGAGTTGACCTGTTTTAGACTCCAAAGTATCCAACTACCCACACTCAGTTTAAATGACTTCTTTTAGGTATAAAATGTAAATAATAATAATAATAATAATAACAATAATAACAATAAAGCTGACAGCCTGTTGTGATTCATTTGTTTGAGATGTTTTTGAAAACTTTAATCTGTGATTTCTGATTTTACAGGTTTCAGGAGAATAACTTCAAGGCTCCTTGTGTATATATGAAGAAAATAGGAAAAAATGGAAGTGAAAATCCTCACAGCAAATATCAGGGAAGCCTTTTTTAGCCCCATAAAAGCCTGTTCAACTTTGAACCACAGTAGTACACACAGTGACCGTCTCACAGTTCTTAAGAACAGGCGAACATGAACTTCTCCATCAGTTCTTTAATTCCTGGACAGGCAGGTAAAACTTGATTTCTCCGTCCCATCTCAGTCTGAACTCAGACATAAATACACTTGTGATCCTTCAGGTTCCTCCGGTAGGCAAAACTCTTCCCACACTTGTCGCACATGAAAGGTTTCTCCCCTGTGTGTATCTGCTGGTGCGCTTTCAGGCTGTTTCCCTGGTTAAAGCTGCGTCCACATATGTCGCAGCTGTATGGCTTCACCCCCGTGTGGATACGCCGGTGTCTGCTCAGGTTGCCTGCGTTGCTGAAACATTTCCCACATGTGTCGCAGCTGAAAGGTTTCTCTCCTGTGTGAACCACCTTTGGACAGGTGAGAGAAAACTGTCATTAGTCTTCATGAGAAGAAGTCAGATCCTTCATAAAAACCAACAGATGTAGCAGCTCAAAGAGAGAGCGCTCGGTTTCATCTGTAACCATCACAAAGGTGTTATCAGGCTAATGTCACTTTGTTTGGAGTTTCACTGCAAACGTTTATTATTTGAGTATTTTTTTGGTAACTAGCTTGAGCTTTTCATCGGCTGCACAGATACAGACGTTAGAAACAAACAGGGACACATTTGGTAATATCTCTTCAAACCTTAAAGTCCAAAAACACTTAAAGGTGTCTAACCTACCTCATGAGATTTAAGGCTGCTCAGTTGGGTGAACAAGTGACCGCAGATGTCACAGGAGAAGGGCCTCTCCCCGCTGTGCACCTTCAGGTGAATCTTCAGGTAACTGGACGTCTTAAAGCTCTTCCAGCAGAGGCTGCAGGTGTGAGGCCGGACCACCGTGTGGTGCTGCTGGTGTGAGCGCAGGTCTGTGATGGAGCTGAGCTGCTGACTGCAGAGCACACACGTACACGGGATGGTTGCTGCATGTGTCTGGATGTGTTTGCGAAGAGAATCCACACCAGCCACCTCAGCGCCGCACGCTACACATGACAGGATGTTCTCTCCTGCGTGACAAGTCCTCTGGTGCACCTTCCAAACGTTCCTCTGGACGAAGCTTTTTCCACAGATCTCACAGCTGAAGGGACGCTCACCTGTGTGGATCCGCTGATGGACTTTCAGAGTGTCCAACTGGTTGAAGCTTTTGCCGCAGGTCTCACACCTGTACGGTTTCTCCCCCGTGTGGATGCGCAGGTGTCGCTGCAGGTTGCCTGAGATTGCGAATTTTTTGTTGCAGTATTCACAGGTGTAAGCCCGCTCCCCCGTGTGGACCCTCTGATGTATTTTAAGGCCGCGTGCGAGGTAGAAGCTCTTTCCACAGTGTTCACACTGAAACGGTCGGACATCAGCATGCAGACGCTGGTGGCACCTTAGAAGCTGTTTCAGGGTAAAACCCTTCCCACAAACATCACAGGTGTGTGGTCTCTCACCTGTGCATGAGAGAAATGTGGATCATCAGAGTGTATAAACAGAACTCTGCCCCACAGGTGAAATGAAACATCCTGCTCAGGTTTTCAGCCTCTTTTAGCTCATCATGTTGAGTTTAGGAACCTGTACAGTGAACCTGGTCTGGTTAACTCTCTTTGTACACTACCTGTCCTGTACTAAACTGCATTAGTTCAGTAGGTGAATACCTGGTGAAAAGACTGACCACCCACTGTGAGTGAACATTGACCTTAAATATAACAGAGGCAATAAGCAGACTCCATTAAAAGCCTCACCTGTGTGAAGCATCATGTGTGCGGAGAGGCTTCTCTGGAATGAGAAGCTTTTTCCACACTGAGAGCAGTGGAAAGGTTTCTCTGCGTTGGCCTTGTTTCCAGCATGTTGAGCAGTGAAAGTCCTCTTGCCGTGTTTGCGGCTCAGAGGCTGCTGACTCTGACTGTCCCTCTTTGCTGCCCCCCGATTGGACCTGGACTTGGTGACACTAGAAGTGAGTCCTGGATCACCATCATCTGGATCTGCTGGTTCCAGCTGACAGAAGAGCAAAAATCAAGATCATCTTTTGCTTTTGTCTCTGAGCAGGAAACTGTGGACATCCAGCAGCCAGGAAGAAATTTAGAAAAAAATAAATTAAAAAAAATATATCTATATCTATATCTATATATATATGTACACATTTGTAAAATAAATAGTAAATGAAAACTAAACGGATGACTGAGAAAAAAATAAAAATGAATAAATGCTACGATAATGGTTTGACTAATAAAATAATATCTAAATATTAATTTAACTTATATGAAATGGCATAATGACAATAAAATAGAGATAACTGACATAATACTCATAATGAAGGTGAAATTATAATATCACAACTGAAGTAGTGAAAATCATCAAAAAAATTAAATCAAAAAATTTATCAATCAATCAATCAATAAATTATTTATCCATTTAAAATAATAATAACAATAATAATAATAATAAATATATAAAATAAAATAATAATAATAAGATAATAAAACAAGGGTAATGATGGTGATGTTGTAACAACCGACAACAACAATAGTAATCTTAGTTATAATAATAAAATTAATAATAATAATTATTATTATGACAATAAAAATAATAATACAATGCCACATAATCCCCCTGTGCAGAGTGAAGCTTGGAGAAGTTTGTCTGTGAGTGATGACTGTGGCTGTCGGTGAAGTGTGAAGTGTTCTGACCCAGTTAATAAATGATTCCCCAGAGCCAAAGCTGTGGAGGGTGGTGATGAGGACTGACCAGTAACTCTGTCGAAAGCTTTTTCTGCATCTGCATTTAATGTTTACCTGATAGTCTGGGTCCTCACCGTCCTCCTGGTCTCTGTACTGACCAGAATCTGAGGACACCTGGTCAGCAAAGATGTCCACTTCTTCCTCCTTTATAACTACAGTCTGGACATTGGCCTGATGGAAAGAGGATGAACAAGGTCAAAATAAAGACAATGTCCTCTGAATTAGAGCTCGTAAAGCCACATGATTATTTAGAACAATAATCAAAGTCTATATAATGTGAGTTCTCTAATAGAGGGAGGCCGAGAACAAGAAGTGAGGAAGAAGGAGCAGAATAAAACCCACATTAACCTCACCAAGCTGAAAAAACAGGACAGATTTACCTCGTACATCCTGCCCTGCCACAGGTGAATTATTGAAGACCTCTTCCCTCCAGCGTGATCCGCAGCCACAGCTGAAAAATGTCACATTTGTTTTTGGGTCATAAGTATTTAAACAATTAAACCCATTAAACATAAACTGAGAGAAGGAAGTGTCTGTTTTTAGTCAAAGTTGATGTTTTTAATGTGAGAAGATGAACCCCTCACCTCTGAGACCCCTCCTCCCTGGACGAACGCTCTTCACCATTTCTGCTCTGTTGGGTGGAGGTCCCCGGCTCACCGTCACCTCCTCCACCTCCATCTCCTCTTGGCCTCTGCTGCCCTCCAGCACCTGCTTTAGCTCTGTCTCTGCCGTCTCCAGTCTGGTTTTCAGCTCCTTAATCTCTGTAACGCCTCGTGTCACCTGAAGAGAGGAAACAAATGACTTTAAAAAAGAGAGAAAAATAAAAACATGGTAAATGTTGGATTAGATCCTGTAGCTGTCAGGTTTACAGCCAGAGCTCTCTTTTTGATAAACTCACATTGATTTTCACCCAAGATGACAAACAAATGCAACACAAACACACAATGTTTAATACCAACACACACCTCAAGCTGCAGCAGAGACGAACTCTCGAGGAAAAGCTTGCAGATCTTCTCCATCGCTTCACGAGCCAGAGACGCCATGAAGATGCTGAACTGGATCAGCTGAAGGCAACAACACGAGTCATCAGTCTTCTTATTTTGGAGCTGAAAATCTGTGTCATATTAAGTTTTCTAAATAAACATGAACGCTCATGTATTTCTGACTGTTTTCATACACTGTGAAAAAAAATAATCACATTGATTAAAGTGATCTCCATAATTTATTAACTCAACTCAACTTTATTTATCTAGAGCACTTTAAATACAACTAATGCTGACATAAGTGCTGTACATATTAACATAAAAATATAAAACAAAAATAAATAATAAAAACAATAAAACTAATGCCGTCTCATGCTGGGTCAGAAGCCAAGGAATAAAAGTGGTTTTTAGACGGGTTTTTAAGAATGGACAGTGAGGGAGTTTCTCCAATGTGGAGAGGTAAGTCATTCCATAAAATAGAAGCAGCAACAGAAAAAGCTCTGTCTCCTCTGAGCCTCCGCTTAGAGTCTTAGACCTTGGTATCTGACCGTAAGCACCAGGCAGGAGCGTAGGGGTGAAGCAGCTCAGAGAGGTATGATGGGGCCAGACAGTCAGACCATTTAAGGTTTTCAAAACAAATAAAAGAATCTTAAAATGACTCTAAAATGCACGGGCAGCCAGTGGAGGGAGGCCAGAATAGGAGTGATGTTCTACCCGTTACGCAGTTAAATGATGAGCGTCTGCATTCTGGACCAACTGGAGACGTGCGAGTGAAGACTGACTGACCCCATAATAAAGTGCGCTACAGTAATCCAGCCGAGACGTGATGAAGGCGTGGATTAGTCTGTCGCAAAGTGCTCTCCTGCAAGAAGTGGCTTCTTTCTTTTTTATTGGCTGTCATCAGCATAACACTGAAAAGAGACACCATGCTTTCTAAGAATGGAACCCAGAGGTAGTAGATAAAGAGAGAACAGCAAGGGCCCTAGGATTGAGCTCTGTGGAACCCCGGAAGACAGAGGAGCGGGGCGAGACTCACAACCAGCAAGGCTTACATAGTTCTGTCTACAGATATCTATAAGAAAGGCTAGATGACTCTATGGGGCAGAGTCACAGGCGTCCTGACAGGCGGCCATCTTACTCCAGTATACCATTCTGGTCCGCTCTATGGTAGCTGATGGGAGGTGAGTAATCTACATGATCAAAAATCCTCTTAACTCGCTGTTTATCAGCTGTCTAACTTGGCTAACTAAGACCAAGTACATATTTGACCCAGTAGTTTTACATCAGTTAAAAAGGCAGAAATGCTCTTTAGATTCAACATAACTGAAGTTGTTCATGATTTCCAAACTGTTTGGTTTGTTAAAAACATCTAAAATGGAAACATGAGGCAGAAATTTATATAGAAAATAAATATTTATATATGTTGTTGTTACATGTTAGTATAGTTATCCCTATAATAGAAATATTACTAATATAACAAACATGGGTTGATTAAATGTTTTATATATAAATGATTTAATATAACTGCCTTGTGTGTGTAGGCCTATAGCTATTGATCTACCTATCTGTTTAATGTTTATTTATGTAAATCCATGGTTAAAATTATTCTTCAGTACGCAGGGACATAACTAAAACTCTGAGGTTTGTTACAAACCAAACTGTTTGAAAATCGGTTTAAAATTAATCAATCTATGGTTATTTAAATGTTACATGAACCGTAGACTGGAATGTTAGGAGTGGGAAAGCTGACCGTAGCAAAATGGCCGCCGTGTGCAGAGGTCGGTCTCCATTGGCTAACAGCGTGCGTAAGACATCTAACGTTTATATATATTTATCTATGGTTCTGTCTGCCAGATAGAGATTTATTAAGAGTGATGTTAAAACTCAGACATCAGTTATAATTGAGATATTTAATTGGAGAATCTAAGGTTAGCTGTTGATTGTGTATTTCCGGTTTAGTATTTAGTTGGAGTTTAAACCCTCCGTAGACCTACAACACATAGATGGGCCTGAACCTGCAGCTCAGCTCAAAATGGCGATCAAAGATGGATTCTTCCTATTGTAGCTTCAGCTTTATCAAACATACACAGATGGTTCCCTCTTATTTAACCTGTAAACACACTTTTATCTGCATCTCACTCTGATGGTGAACGGTTCTGTGAGTTTAATCACTAAAGCGAACTATAGCAGCGAGCTAGTTCTTCTATTTCTATGACCGGCTGCTCGTTTAAGTCCGGAGAGTCTAAACCGTAGAATTTGAGACTGAAACTGTCAGCAAAGACACTAATATATACTTTTACCTTTTGGTCAGGATCATCCTCTGTGTTTTCAAGAACAGCTGCTGAAGGTTCTCCTTCTGGTCTCGGGTCAGAAACACCAAGAACTTTGCTCATTTCTATGATTGTCGTGTTCGCCAAAACTTCCAAAATGGCGATAATCTCCGTTTCTGGGTCTGACATGCTGACAAATAATGTTTAAGGAATAAAAGATGATTAAATTTCAGCGGTCTTCTTTTATAAAATATGCTTTTTGGTGCTATAACCTTCTCATTTCTCGTAAAACCCGAACTCACACTAGCGTTAGCAAAACTCCAAACTGCCGCCTCTTCGTCTTCTTCTTTAGTTTTTTAGGCGGTTAGTAAACGGCGATCAGGCGCATTACTGCCACCTACTGACTCATGGAGTGTGAGTCAGGCTGTCATCATCAATTCTGTACTAAGGTAAAATAAAAATAAAATACAATAAAATGAAACAACCTAAATTAATAATAATAAAAATAATAATAAGTCACAACCTGTTGAAATTCATTTTACAAACTTGGTACTTTTAAGATGTTGAAATAAAATAAAACTAAAATACAATAAAATAAAACAAAATCAATTATTATTATTATTTTTTTTAATTTTATTTTATTATTATTATTATTAAATACTAGCAATAATTACTTTTATTTTTATTATTATAAATCATGACCTCTTAAAATTCTTTTAACCAACTTGCTACTTCTTAGATGTTGAAATAAATAAAATAAAATATAATAAATTGAAACAAAATACATTAATAATAATAATAATAATAAGAAGAAGAAGAAGAAGAAGAAGAAGAAGAATCATAATCATAATATATTTAATTATTATGATTATTATTATTATTATTATAAATCACAACCTCTTAAAAATTCTTTTTACCAACTTGGTACTTCTTAAATGTTGAAATGAAAATCTAAACCATCTATGCACTGAGTTCCTCCCCAAAATATTTTGTACATCCAAATTTCCCCCAATGAGCTGCCACCGCGTGCAAACGGATTTGTATTAATAGTAAAACTTCAGGAGTGCAGAACCGTACTCAACGCAGGAGCTTTTCATCCTTTCAGAAGTTTCATCAACAGGAGGGGTGAGCAAGGGAGCGTTTCAGTCTCCATTCTCACTGTTAAATGACTGTTCCCTTTTTATAAACTGGACATTAAAAAATCCACACAATTTTTTTTTCTTGCATTATTTGCCGTCTGAAAAAGAACATTTTATCGATGTGTAGAGGAAAACATAGTTAGCAGTACTCTGTTCATTTCTCACAGGTGTAAGTTACAGATAAAATAGTTTAAAAAGCACAACCTTAAATTTCTGAGCTCTTCAGACAAACAGCAACTTTATTTGTGAAACTCACAGTTTGTGTTTTATTCACCTGTAGGAACAGAAACTCCACTTTAAAAAAAGAAAGCACCTTTTTTAGATGCTAAAATCCGTCAATTACAACTGAAATACAGTCGTTTGAAACTCGTCGGCGCTGCACACATAAAATAAGTTAACCTGTTTTAGTCTAAAAGATCTTTAACTCCACAGGATCAAACTACTAGATGGCTTTTTTAGGTTTGACTTTGAACCACAGTAGTACACACAGTGACCGTCTCACAGTTCTTAAGAACAGGTGAACATGAACTTCTCCATCAGGTCTTTAATTCCTGGACAGGCAGGTAAAAACGTGATTTCTCCGTCCCATCTCAGTCTGAACTCAGACATAAATACACTTGTGATCCTTCAGGTTCCTCCGGTAGGCAAAACTCTTCCCACACTTGTCGCACATGTACTGTTTCTCCCCTGTGTGTATCTGCTGGTGCGCTTTCAGGCTGTTTCCCTGGTTAAAGCTGCGTCCACATATGTCGCAGCTGAAGGGTTTCTCCCCCGTGTGGATACGCTGGTGTCTGCTCAGGTTGCCTGCGTTGCTGAAACATTTCCCACATGTGTCGCAGCTGAAAGGTTTCTCTCCTGTGTGAACCACCTTTGGACAGGTGAGAGAAAACTGTCATTAGTCTTCATGAGAAGAAGTCAGATCCTTCATAAAAACCAACAAATGTAGCAGCTCAAAGAGAGAGCGCTCTGTTTCATCTGTAACCATCACAAAGGTGTTATCAGGCTAATGTCACTTTGTTTGGAGTTTAACTGCAAACGTTTAAATTTTGAGTATTTTTTGGTAACTAGTTACTAAAGTTGGTATAACTAGAGAAGCAAGCAGTCGGAAACATTCATCTCTGGAGGGGGGGTCTAACTCAGTGTTACGGTGTGTTTGACCCTACATTAATTTTACACCAGAAAATCCCTTTAAGTCCAAAAACACTTAAAGGTTTCTAACCTACCTTATGAGATTTAAGGCTGCTCAGTTGGGTAAACATGCGACCGCAGATGTCACAGGAGAAGGGCCTCTCCCCGCTGTGCACCTTCAGGTGAATCTTCAGGTAACTGGACGATTTAAAGCTCTTCCAGCAGAGGCTGCAGGTGTGAGGCCGGACCACCGTGTGGTGCTGCTGGTGTGAGCGCAGGTCTGTGATGGAGCTGAGCCGCTGACCGCAGAGCACACACGTACACGGGATGGTTGCTGCATGTGTCTGGATGTGTTTGCGAAGCGAATCCACACCAGCCACCTCAGCGCCGCACGCTACACATGACAGGATGTTCTTTCCTGCGTGACAAGTCCTCTGGTGCACCTTCCAAACGTTCCTCTGGACGAAGCTTTTTCCACAGATCTCACAGCTGAAGGGACGCTCACCTGTGTGGATCCGCTGATGGACTTTCAGAGTGTCCAACTGGTTGAAGCTTTTGCCGCAGGTCTCACATCTGTACGGTTTCTCCCCTGTGTGGATGCGCAGGTGTCGCTGCAGGTTGCCTGAGATTGCGAATTTTTTGTTGCAGTATTCACAGGTGTAAGCCCGCTCCCCCGTGTGGACCCTCTGATGTATTTTAAGGCCGCGTGCGAGGTAGAAGCTCTTTCCACAGTGTTCACACTGAAACGGTCGGACATCAGCATGCAGACGCTGGTGGCACCTTAGAAGCTGTTTCAGGGTAAAACCCTTCCCACAAACATCACAGGTGTGTGGTCTCTCACCTGTGCATGAGAGAAATGTGTATCATCAGAGTGTATAAACAGAACTCTGCTCCACAGGTGAAATGAAACATCCTGCTCAGGTTTTCAGCCTCTTTTAGCTCATCATGTTGAGTTTAGGAACCTGTACAGTGAACCTGGTCTGGTTAACTCTCTTTGTACACTACCTGTCCTGTACTAAACTGCATTAGTTCAGTAGGTGAATACCTGGTGAAAAGACTGACCACCCACTGTGAGTGAACATTGACCTTAAATTTAACAGAGGCAATAAGCAGACTCCATTAAAAGCCTCACCTGTGTGAAGCATCATGTGTGCGGAGAGGCTTCTCTGGAATGAGAAGCTTTTTCCACACTGAGAGCAGTGGAAAGGTTTCTCTGCGTTGGCCTTGTTTCCAGCATGTTGAGCAGTGAAAGTCCTCTTGCCGTGTTTGCGGCTCAGAGGCTGCTGACTCTGACTGTCCCTCTTTGCTGCCCCCCGATTGGACCTGGACTTGGTGACACTAGAAGTGAGTCCTGGATCACCATCATCTGGATCTGCTGGTTCCAGCTGACAGAAGAGCAAAAATCAAGATCATCTTTTGCTTTTGTCTCTGAGCAGGAAACTCTGGACATCCAGCAGCCAGGAAGAAATTTAGAAAAAAATAAATTAAAAAAAATATATCTATATCTATATCTATATCTATATCTATATATATATATATATACAAATTTGTAAAATAAATAGTAAATGAAAACTAAACGGATGACTGAGAAAAAAATAAAAATGAATAAATGCTACGATAATGGTTTGACTAATAAAATAATATCTAAATATTAATTCAACTTATATGAAATGGCATAATGACAATAAAATAGAGATAACTGACATAATACTCATAATGAAGGTGAAATTATAATATCACAACTGAAGTAGTGAAAATCATCAAAAAATTAAATCAAAAAATTAATCAATCAATCAATAAATAAATTATTTATCCATTTAAAATAATAATAACAATAATAATAATAATAAATATATAAAATAAAATAATAATAATAAGATAATAAAACAAGGGTAATGATGGTGATGTTGTAACAACCGACAACAACAATAGTAATCTTAGTTATAATAATAAAATTAATAATAATAATTATCATTATGACAATAAAAAATAATAACACAATGCCACATAATCCCCCTGTGCAGAGTGAAGCTTGGAGAAGTTTGTCTGTGAGTGATGACTGTGGCTGTCGGTGAAGTGTGAAGTGTTCTGACCCAGTTAATAAATGATTCCCCAGAGCCAAAGCTGTGGAGGGTGGTGATGAGGACTGACCAGTAACTCTGTCGAAAGCTTTTTCTGCATCTGCATTTAATGTTTACCTGATAGTCTGGGTCCTCACCGTCCTCCTGGTCTCTGTACTGACCAGAATCTGAGGACACCTGGTCAGCAAAGATGTCCACTTCTTCCTCCTTTATAACTACAGTCTGGACATTGGCCTGATGGAAAGAGGATGAAGAAGGTCAAAATAAAGACAATGTCCTCTGAATTAGAGATCGTAAAGCCACATGATTATTTAGAACAATAATCGAAGTCTATATAATGTGAGTTCTCTGATAGAGGGAGGCAGAGAACAAGAAGTGAGGAAGAAGGAGCAGAATAAAACCCACATTAACTTCACCAAGCTGAAAAACAGGACAGATTTACCTCGTACATCCTGCCCTGCCACAGGTGAATTATTGAAGACCTCTTCCCTCCAGCGTGATCCGCAGCCACAGCTGAAAAATGTCACATTTGTTTTTGGGTCATAAGTATTTAAACAATTAAACCCATTAAACATAAACTGAGAGAAGGAAGTGTCTGTTTTTAGTCAAAGTTGATGTTTTTAATGTGAGAAGATGAACCCCTCACCTCTGAGACCCCTCCTCCCTGGACGAACGCTCTTCACCATTTCTGCTCTGTTGGGTGGAGGTCCCCGGCTCACCGTCACCTCCTCCACCTCCTCCATCTCCTCTTGGCCTCTGCCGCCCTCCAGCACCTGCTTTAGCTCTGTCTCTGCCGTCTCCAGTCTGGTTTTCAGCTCCTTAATCTCTGTAACGCCTCGTGTCACCTGAAGAGAGGAAACAAATGACTTTAAAAAAGAGAGAAAAATAAAAACATGGTAAATGTTGGATTAGATCCTGTAGCTGTCAGGTTTACAGCCAGAGCTCTCTTTTTGATAAACTCACATTGATTTTCACCCAAGATGACAAACAAATGCAACACAAACACATAATGTTCAATACCAACACACACCTCAAGCTGCAGCAGAGACGAACTCTCGAGGAAAAGCTTGCAGATCTTCTCCATCGCTTCACGAGCCAGAGACGCCATGAAGATGCTGAACTGGATCAGCTGAAGGCAACAACACGAGTCATCAGTCTTCTTATTTTGGAGCTGAAAATCTGTGTCATATTAAGTTTTCTAAATAAACATGAACGCTCGTGTATTTCTGACTGTTTTCATACACTGTGAAAAAAATAATCACATTGATTCAAGTGATCTCCATAATTTATTAACTCAACTCAACTTTATTTATCTAGAGCACTTTAAATACAGCTAATGCTGACATAAGTGCTGTACATAATAACATAAAAATATAAAACAAAAATAAATAATAAAAACAATAAAACTAATGCCGTCTCATGTTGGGTCAAAAGCTAAGGAATAAAAGTGGTTTTAAGAAGGGTTTACAAAAATGGACAGTGAGGGAGTTTCTCTAATGTGGAGAGGTAAGTCATTCCATAAAATAGGAGCAGCAACAGAAAAAGCTCTGTCTCCTCTGAGCCTCCGCTTAGACCTTGGTATCTGACCGTAAGCACCAGGCAGGAGCGTAGGGGTGAAGCAGCTCAGAGAGGTATGATGGGGCCAGACAGTCAGACCATTTAAGGTTTTAAAAACAAATAAAAGAATCTTAAAATGACTCGAAAATGCACGGGCAGCCAGCGGAGGGAGGCCAGAATAGGAGTGATGTTCTCCCCGTTACGCAGTTAAGTGACGAGCGTCCGCATTCTGGACCAACTGGAGACGTGCGAGTGAAGACTGACTGACCCCATAATAAAGTGCGCTACAGTAATCCAGCCGAGACGTGATGAAGGCGTGGATTAGTCTGTCGCAAAGTGCTCTCCTGCAAGAAGTGGCTTCTTTCTTTTTTATTGGCTGTCATCAGCATAACACTGAAAAGAGACACCATGCTTTCTAAGAATGGAACCCAGAGGTAGTAGATAAAGAGAGAACAGCAAGGGCCCTAGGATTGAGCTCTGTGGAACCCCGGAAGACAGAGGAGCGGGACGGGACACACAACCAGCAAGGCTTACATAGTTCTGTCTGTAGATATCTATAAGAAAGGCTAGATGACTCTATGGGGCAGAGTCACAGGCGTCCCTACAGGTGGCCATCTTACTCCAGTATACCATTCTGGTCCGCTCTATGGTAGCTGATGGGAGGTGAGAAATCTGCATGAACAAAAATCCTCTTAACTCGCTGTTTATCAGCTGTCTAACTTAGCTAACTAAGACCAAGTACATATTTGACCCAGTAGTTTTAAATCAGTTAAAGAGGCAGAAATGCTCTTTAGATTCAACATAACTGAAGTCGTTCATGATTTCCAAACTGTTTGGTTTGTTAAAAACATCTAATATGGAAACATGAGGCAGAAATTTATATAGAAAATAAATATTTATATATGTTGTTGTTATATGTTAGTATAGTTATCCCTATAATAGAAATATTACTAATATAACAAACATGGGTTGATTAAATGTTTTATATATAAATGATTTAATATAACTGCCTTGTGTGTGTAGGCCTATAGCTATTGATCTACCTATCTGTTTAATGGTTATTTATGTAAATCCATGGTTAAAATTATTCTTGAGTATGCAGGAAGATAATTAAAACTCTGAGGTTTGTTACAAACCAAACTGTTTGAAAATCGGTTTAAAATTAATCAATCTATGGTTATTTAAATGTTACATGAACCGTAGACTGGAATGTTAGGAGTGGGAGAGCTGACCGTAGCAAAATGGCCGCCGTGTGGCTTTACAGCGTGCGTAAGACATCTAACGTTTATATATATTTATCTATGGTTCTGTCTGCCAGATAGAGATTTATTAAGAGTGATGTTAAAACTCAGACATCAGTTATAATTGAGATATTTAATTGTCTGTAGTGGAGAATCTAAGGTTAGCTGTTGATTGTGTATTTCCGGTTTAGTATTTAGTTGGAGATTAAACCCTCCGTAGACCTACAGCACATAGATGGGCCTGAACCTGCAGCTCAGCTCAAAATGGCGATCAAAGATGGATTCTTCCAATTGTAGCTTCAGCTTTATCAAACGTACACAGATGGTTCCCTCTTATTTAACCTCTAAACACACTTTTATCTGCATCTCAGTCTGATGGTGAACGGTTCTGTGAGTTGAATCACTAAAGCGAACTATAGCAGCGAGCTAGTTCTTCTATTTCTATGACCGGCTGCTCGTTTAAGTCCGGAGAGTCTAAACCGTAGAATTTGAGACTGAAACTGTCAGCGAAGACACTAATATATACTTTTACCTTTTGGTCAGGATCATCCTCTGTGTCTTCAAGAACAGCTGCTGAAGGTTCTCCTTCTGATCTCGGGTCAGAAACACCAAGAACTTTGCTCATTTCTATGATTGTCGTGTTCGCCAAAACTTCCAAAATGGCGATAATCTCCGTTTCTGGGTCTGACATGCTGACAAATAATGTTTAAGGAATAAAAGATGATTAAATTTCAGCGGTCCTCTTTTATAAAATATGCTTTTTGGTGCTATAACCTTCTCATTTCTCGTAAAAACCGAACTCACACTAGCGTTAGCAAAACTCCAAACTGCCGCCTCTTCGTCTTCTTCTTTAGTTTTTTAGGCGGTTTGTAAACGGCGATCAGGCGCATTACCGCCACCTACTGACTCATGGAGTGTGAGTCAGGCTGTCATCATCAATTCTGTACTAAGGAAAAATAAAAATAAAATACAATAAAATGAAACAACCTAAATTAATAATAATAATAAAAATAATAATAAGTCACAACCTGTTGAAATTCATTTTACAAACTTGGTACTTTTAAGATGTTGAAATAAAATAAAACTAAAATACAATAAAATAAAACAAAATCAATTATTATTATTATTATTATTATTATTTTTATTATTATTATTATTTTTATTATTATTATTAAATACTAGCAATAATTACTTTTATTTTTATTATTATAAATCATGACCTCTTAAAATTCTTTTAACCAACTTGCTACTTCTTAGATGTTGAAATAAATAAAATAAAATATAATAAATTGAAACAAAATACATTATTATTATTAATAATAATAATAATGATAATAATAATAATAATAATAAGAAGAAGAAGAAGAAGAAGAAGAAGAGGAAGAAGAAGAATCATAATCATAATATTTTTAATTATTATGATTATTTTTATTATTATAAATCACAACCTCTTAAAAATTCTTTTTACCAACTTGGTACGTCTTAAATGTTGAAATGAAAATCTAAACCATCTATGCACTGAGTTCCTCCCCAAAATATTTTGTACATCCAAATTTCCCCCAATGAGCTGCCACCGCGTGCAAACGGATTTGTATTAATAGTAAAACTTCAGGAGTGCAGAACTGTTCTCAACGCAGGAGCTTTTCATCCTTTCAGAAGTTTCATCAACAGGAGGGGTGAGCAAGGGAGCGTTTCAGTCTCCATTCTCACTGTTAAATGACTGTTACCTTTTTATAAACTGGACATTAAAAAATCCACACAATTTTTTTTTCTTGCATTATTTGCCGTCTGAAAAAGGAGAACATTTTATCGATGTGTAGAGGAAAACATAGTTAGCAGTACTCTGTTCATTTCTCACAGGTGTAAGTTACAGATAAAATAGTTTAAAAAGCACAACCTTAAATTTCTGAGCTCTTCAGACAAACAGCAACTTTATTTGTGAAACTCACAGTTTGTGTTTTATTCACCTGTGGGAACAGAAACTCCACTTTAAAAAAAGAAAGCACCTTTTTTAGATGCTAAAATCCGCCGATTACAACTGAAATACAGTCGTTTGAAACTCGTCGGCGCTGCACACATAAAATAAGTTAACCTGTTTTAGTCTAAAAGATCTTTAACTCCACAGGATCAAACTACTAGATGGCTTTTTTAGGTTTGACTTTGAACCACAGTAGTACACACAGTGACCGTCTCACAGTTCTTAAGAACAGGCGAACATGAACTTCTCCATCAGTTCTTTAATTCCTGGACAGGCAGGTAAAAACTTGATTTCTCCGTCCCATCTCAGTCTGAACTCAGACATAAATACACTTGTGATCCTTCAGGTTCCTCCGGTAGGCAAAACTCTTCCCACACTTGTCGCACATGTACTGTTTCTCCCCTGTGTGTATCTGCTGGTGCGCTTTCAGGCTGTTTCCCTGGTTAAAGCTGCGTCCACATATGTCGCAGCTGAAGGGTTTCTCCCCCGTGTGGATACGCTGGTGTCTGCTCAGGTTGCCTGCGTTGCTGAAACATTTCCCACATGTGTCGCAGCTGAAAGGTTTCTCTCCTGTGTGAACCACCTTTGGACAGGTGAGAGAAAACTGTCATTAGTCTTCATGAGAAGAAGTCAGATCCTTCATAAAAACCAACAAATGTAGCAGCTCAAAGAGAGAGCGCTCTGTTTCATCTGTAACCATCACAAAGGTGTTATCAGGCTAATGTCACTTTGTTTGGAGTTTCACTGCAAACGTTTATTATTTGAGTATTTTTTGGTAACTAGTTACTAAAGTTGGTATAACTAGAGAAGCAAGCGGTCGGAAACATTCATCTCTGGAGGGGGGGTCTAACTCGGTGTTACGGTGGGTTTGACCCTAAATTAATTTTACACCAGAAAATCCCTTTAAGTCCAAAAACACTTAAAGGTTTCTAACCTACCTTATGAGATTTAAGGCTGCTCAGTTGGGTAAACATGCGACCGCAGATGTCACAGGAGAAGGGCCTCTCCCCGCTGTGCACCTTCAGGTGAATCTTCAGGTAACTGGACGTCTTAAAGCTCTTCCAGCAGAGGCTGCAGGTGTGAGGCCGGACCACCGTGTGGTGCTGCTGGTGTGAGCGCAGGTCTGTGATGGAGCTGAGCCGCTGACCGCAGAGCACACACGTACACGGGATGGTTGCTGCATGTGTCTGGATGTGTTTGCGAAGAGAATCCACACACGCCATCTTAGCGCCGCACGCTACACATGCCAGGATGTTCTCTCCTGCATGAGAAGTCCTCTGGTGCATCTTCAAAACGTTCCTCTGGATGAAGCTTTTTCCACAGGTCTCACAGCTGAAGGGACGCTCACCTGTGTGAATCCGCTGATGCCCTTTAAGGGTGTCTGCTTGGTTGAAGCTTTTGCCGCAGGTCTCACACCTGTACGGTTTCTCCCCCGTGTGGATGCGCAGGTGTCGCTGCAGGTTGCCTGGGATTGTGAATTTTTTGTTGCAGTATTCGCAGATGTAAGCCCGCTCCCCTGTGTGGACCCTCTGATGTATCTTCAGGCCGTGAGCTCGGTAGAAGCTCTTTCCACAGTGTTCACACTGAAACGGTCGGACATCAGCATGCAGACGCTGGTGGTTCCTCAGAAGCTGTTTCAGGGTAAAACCCTTCCCACAAACATCACAGGTGTGTGGTCTCTCACCTGTGCACGAGAGAAATGTGTATCATCAGAGAGTAAATTACTATAAAGATGGTTTGTCCCAAAATGTTTATAATCCAAGACAGTCTTAAGAGAAATAACAAAAAAGCTTTAAATGAGATTCAGTTTGACAATGGGCGTATCTCTGATCCATCTCTTATTTCAAATGACTTTAATCATCATTTCTCTTCCATCTCGAGCTCTTATCACTTTGACTCTTATTGGACTTTCAGTTCCTTACATGGTTCTTTCTCTGACCTCTTTCCCTTTAATAAAATCATGCCCAATGACGTGTTCCTCGCTCAGTTGAAAGATAAGACTAGTGCTGGTGTTGACAAAGTTGATTCATTTAAATATCTCAGACTTTGGATTGATCCAGAACTGACCTTCAAACCTCATATTGATTACACCGTCAAAAAGTCATATGGTCGTCCTCCATCACTGTATCGATCAATTAATAGTTTTACTTTAAATGTCAGAAAAAGACTAATATCACAGCTGATATTACCACTTATTGATTATGCTGATATAGTTTACCATAACACCTCTGACTCTCATCTCAGACCTCTGACTGTTTAACTCCTTATGTAGATTTGGTTTGACTCATCACTGCTTTATGTTTGACTCACTGAACTGGTTATAACCCAAATCAAGACGATAATTTCATTGACTTCATTTCCTCTTTAAACGTGTTTATCTCCATTGACCTTCATATTTAAAAGAACTCTTGATCCCATATAACTCCCCGTACTCTCTTAGACAGATGAACTTCCCATTTTTCTTTGTTCCTAGAATCTTTAAAGAAGTTGGTAAAAGATCATTTCAGTATAAAGCCTCATCAGATTAGAATAAACGACCTCTTTCTTTGTGTTCTCTTACTTCTTTTATCCCTTCAGAATGGCACTGTACTCTCATCTCTTTTCTGCATTTATGTTCACATTATTTATCCTCCTTAGTAAGATTTTAGGCGTGTGTTGGTTGGGATTGTGTGTGGGAGTAAGGTGTCTGTATTTGTTATATGTTATGTATGTTAATGTATTGTAATGTGTCCTGAGTTCTGTGTATGTTTGTTTGGAGACCCCCTTGAAAATGAGATGCTATATCTCAAGGGTCCCTCCTTTAATAAACTTAAAAAACAAATAAATGTAACTCTCTTTGTACACTACCTGTCCTGTTCTAAACTGCATTAGTTCAGTAGGTGAATACCTGGTGAAAAGACTGACCACCCACTGTGAGTGAACATTGACCTTAAATACAACAGAGGCAATAAGCAGACTCCATTAAAAGCCTCACCTGTGTGAAGCAGCATGTGTGCGGAGAGGCTCCTCTGGAATGAGAAGCTTTTTCCACACTGGGAGCAGTGGAAAGGTTTCTCTGCATTGGCCTTGTTTCCAGCATGTTGACTAATGAGCCGCTGCAGTTTGGGGAAAGTCCTCTTGCCATGTTTGCGACTCTGACTGTCCCTCTTTGCTCCCCCCCGATTGGACCTGGACTTGATGACACGTTTGGGTCTAGAAGTGAGTCCTGGATCACCATCATCTGGGTCTCCTGGTTCCAGCTGACAGAAGAGCAAAAATCAAGATCTTTTAATCGACTCTTTTGCTTTTGTCTCTGAGCAGGAAACTGTGGACATCCAGCAGCCAGGAAGAAGAAGTTTCTGTTCATGGATGAAGCTCATACTGTAAACACAAACAGACCTCTAAACTCACATCAACATGGAAGGAACCAGGCCCTGGAATGAAACAGGCTCGAATTAGAGGCCGGTCTTTATATCACTTATACAGCTGCACTCTGACTGAGTCACGTCTCAGGTCCCAAAATCTGGAACTCCTGGTTAATCTGTAAAAATCACATCCTGGAATAAAGCAGAGATGGACAGAATGCTTTTAATGTTTACCTGATAGTCTGGGTCCTCACCGTCCTCCTGGTCTCTGTACTGACCAGAATCTGAGGACACCTGGTCAGCAAAGATGTCCACTTCTTCCTCCTTTATAACTACAGTCTGGACATTGGCCTGATGGAAAGAGGATGAACAAGGTCAAAATAAAGACAATGTCCTCTGAATTAGAGCTCGTAAAGCCACATGATTATTTAAAAACAATAATCGAAGTCTATATAATGTGAGTTCTCTGATAGAGGGAGGCCGAGAACAAGAAGTGAGGAAGAAGGAGCAGAATAAAACCCACATTAACCTCACCAAGCTGAAAAAACAGGACAGATTTACCTCGTACATCCTGCCCTGCCACAGGTGAATTATTGAAGACCTCTTCCCTCCAGCGTGATCCGCAGCCACAGCTGAAAAATGTCACATTTGTTTTTGGGTCATAAGTATTTAAACACTTAAACCCATTAAACATAAACTGAGAGAAGGAAGTGTCTGTTTTTAGTCAAAGTTGATGTTTTTAATGTGAGAAGATGAACCCCTCACCTCTGAGACCCCTCCTCCCTGGACGAACGCTCTTCACCATTTCTGCTCTGTTGGGTGGAGGTCCCCGGCTCACCGTCACCTCCTCCACCTCCTCCACCTCCTCTTGGCCTCTGCTGCCCTCCAGCACCTGCTTTAGCTCTGTCTCTGCCGTCTCCAGTCTGGTTTTCAGCTCCTCAATCTCTGTAACGCCTCGTGTCACCTGAAGAGAGGAAACAAATGAAACTGTTCATCACGGCGCTCTACGGTTCATAACAAACCTCAAATCTTTAACTCATCGTTGTACTCTGTATGAACAAGTTGGGTCTCCCTCTCTGACCATGCGTAGACTGATCCATCGGCACATCCTGATTTACACGGCTGTACTCCGCCTGCTTCCACCAAACCTGTGTGATTATATTCATGTCTAAAGTCCTGGAAGATACAGCCTTCAATCTGCAACTCAGACATAAAATCTACTTTAGCTATCTGTCCCCAAAGTTCGTCTTGAAACGGGCAAAAGTAGTTTTAGATCTGCTGCTCCTGCAGAAACTGGAATCTGCTCCAAGAAAACCTGTGTCTTAGAGAGCGGGTCTCCTTAAATCTCTTTAACTGTAGATTAAAGGTCCTAGAGGAAGATGAAGCGGGCTGTAAGTGCTTCGACTAAAAAAGTTCTGCTCTGCGACTTTGACTTAGCTGGTTGTTATGTCTCATATGTCTGTAACTGTTTATGTCTGTAACTCTGTAAATATACTGCTGCCTGTCTTGGCCAGGAAACTCTTGAAAATGAGATTTTTAACCTCAAGGAGTTTTTTTCTGGTTAAATAAAGTTTCATTCATTCATTCAATACCAACACGAACCTCAAGCTGCAGCAGAGACGAACTCTCGTGGAAAAGCTGGCAGATCTTCTCCATCGCTTCACGAGCCAGAGACGCCATGAAGATGCTGAACTGGATCACCTGAAGGCAACAACACGAGTCATCAGTCTTCTTATTTTGGAGCTGAAAATCTGTGTCACAGAAAGTTTTCTAAATAAACACGAACACTCACATATTTCTGACTGTTTTCATACGGAGAGAGTGGGGTAAGATGATCACTACATCAAGTCAGTCCTAGTTTAGTCTCTAACTCGTGTCTCTGCAGATATTTCAGGATGTTGTTCATCAGAATGAGTGTAAACAGAACTGTCATCTTCAGAATATAGCAGGACAAAAACAGTGGTCTCCTATGGTCAACTTACCCCTCACCTTCTCTCTCCCTCAATAACAGTCACTTCTTCACATTCATGTGTATTTTTATCTATTTTACTCTATTTAACTGGAACAATCATTCTGTTTATTATTATTACATATAACTAAGAAAGTGACTGAGAACATCCACAGATCTGTATTTATGAAGAGAAGAAGTTTCAACAGTCTGAAGGTAAACTCTGATCCTCTCCTCAGACTCCTTTACTGTCTCTGTTCCCCCTGAACTACTATGAGGACTTTATTAGTCCTCCAAGATTAAATGGTGGACTTTGAGGTTTCTGACCTCCTGTTGGAGCTCAGAGAAACCACAGTTGATGATAAAACTCTTTTAAAATGATCTTTATTTCTAATCAAACTAAAGACTAAAGACTAAATTCACTTTAAATGTCTAACCTCTTCTTCACCCATGAGCTTCGAACCTTCACTGACTCCATAAACTGATGACCATCTCCGTAAGATTTATTAAGAGTGATGTTAAAACTCAGACATCAGTTATAATTAAGATATTTAATTGACTGTAGTGGAGAATCTAAGGTTAGCCGTGGATTGTGTATTTCCGGTTTAGTATTTAGTTGGAGTTTAAACCCTCCGTAGACCTACAGCACATAGATGGGCCTGAACCTGCAGCTCAGCTCAAAATGGCGATCAAAGATGGATTCTTCCTATTGTAGCTTCAGCTTTATCAAACATACACAGATGGTTCCCTCTTATTTAACCTGTAAACACACTTTTATCTGCATCTCAGTCTGATGGTGAACGGTTCTGTGAGATTAATCACTAAAGCGAACTATAGCAGCGAGCTAGTTCTTCTATTTCTATGACCGGCTGCTCGTTAAAGTCCGGAGAGTCTAAACCGGAGAATTTGAGACTGAAACTGTCAGCGAAGACACTAATATATACTTTTACCTTTTGGTCAGGATCATCCTCTGTGTCTTCAGCTGCTGAAGGTTCTCCTTCTGGTCTCGGGTCAGAAACACCGAGAACTTTGCTCATTTCTGTGACGGTCGCGTTGACCAACATTTCCAGAGTGGCGCTAATTTCCGTATCTGGGTCTGACATACCGACAAATAATGTTTAAGGAATAAAAGATGGTTGAATTTCAGCGTCTAATGTCATAACATTTGCCTTCATGTGCTACAACATTATCATTGTTGTAAAACACATACTCGCATCAGCGTCAGCAGAACTTCGAACTGCTTCTTCCGGTTTCACTTCAAAATAAAAGCACGTAAACCTCCAGAAGAAGTGATGCCTGAGCGCCAACTTGGAAGCATCCTGAGAGTGGTTTGTAATTTGAATTTTTCATCAGTTACCTTCAGAGAATCAGTACATGTAGCAAAAATTACAAATCCTGATAAATATATATAGTCTAATGCTTGTGATAGGGGAAGGTCCCGCCTCCTTTGCCTCTGATTGGCTAGAAATGCTGGGCTCTGATTGGTCATTCCTTTTGTCGTAATATAAGCAAGGATAAGGCAAGCGCTAAAATAACTTTCGTAGATGTAGCCATCTTGTGTCAGGTCTGCGATTTTACTTTTTACGACTTGGTAACTGAAACGCTGGGAACTCGGGTGCAACGTCATCTTCAGCTCCGACATCTGACTTCAGAGGTAACTCGAACGCAGCAATCAAACAGAACATTATTATCGCAAGTTGGTTCTCCTAACCCACCAGACGATGACGTTTCACAGCCATAAGGAATAACCAATCGGAGCCCAGCACTTCTAGCCAATCAGAGGCGAAGGAGGGCAGGACCTTCCCCTACTATCCTACCAAAAAAAAAATCCTGCGTGTCGGAGCGGAGCCATTCCGGATCCTGTGGGTTTTGGCCGTATGATTTTGTAGTTAAAATCGCATTTGTAAGTAATTTTTTTTTTTAAGCACCAAACCAGAAATACTTTCTATGTGTGAAGCTTCCCGCCACACAGTGGCCAAAGTGAGTTACTGCAGCAGCGCATCAAATAATTAAGATGGCGGTGCTTTGAGATTTTGAAATGTAATATTGAAACCGTAGACTGTATGTAGGATAAACATTTTCTGCCTCCTAGCTGGGTGAAGCCTCTGCGAGAACAGCACCCTCTGGTGACAGGCTGCAGTATAGGTCATAAACCCCGCCTCCTTATGGAGCTGTGGACAAACTTTATAAATGAATGACACAGAATATAAATGTTTCTCCCCCCTGGTTGTGATGTTGACATGTAGTTACTGTCAGACTGGTTTGTGTTCAAGTCCTCTTTTTTCTGTACAGCTCCATTTTTAAAAGTTATTAGGGGGTTCATGTTTTCTATGATTGACACCTGATACAGCCTATGGGCGTTCAGGGATTGTCTATGTCATCTGGGCGAAACACTGATTAAGCACAGCGTCATGACAGTGACTCGAACGTTACTGCACAAGTGGCAGTTTCAGGAAACAGACAAAGTCACGGAAATACTGAGAGAAATTTGGCTTTAAATTTGTAAGACGACAGGAGGCAGAGTCACGCTGTCTGTACTATATACAGTCTATGGTGGAAACACAAATAACTAACTATTGGATAAAATCAGGATCGGTATGATAAAAAGAAGAAAAACTGGTGAAAAGATAAATCTCAGAGAAGTTTTTAAAGGTCGTGTTAGTTAATCCAGAGGCTTCGTTTCTGCTCCACCAATCACTGCACCGCTACAAAGTTTTAGCTGATTTATGACGTGGAAGCACTTCCAATGATAAAGCAAATGTTTTCTCATACAAAAGAGGTTTTTATAAAAGTCTTTTCACTTAAAATTTGCTCACATAGATGTATTTTTATGACGTTCCAAAAAGAAGTGTGGGGCTCATCATCGATTATATCTCTGCCTCCCTTTGGTGGTCTCAGAGGAATAATGACTCAGAGTAAATCCGGTTTCTTCCAAATTAAAATCGGTGTTTACAATAAAATCGAAAATTCTAGTCTACAATTAAAAATGAATAACAGGCTCTTCTTTCTGAAGAGACATTTCCTCTTCATTCTTTTATCGACTTCATAACATTTATTTTTTATGTTTAAAAAAAAACACATCCGAGGAATTACAGAATCTTTCCTCATTAAAAAATCTATAAACTTGATTTGAAGCTTTAACTGTGAGCCGTACTGACTGTGTTTCCCAGAACTTTCTGGTATTTCTCACTACAGTTGTGTTTCTTCAGCAGCCTGGAGTCTGAAAACCCGAGCCCACAGCTGCTGCAGGAGTACGGTCTCTCTCCTGTGTGGACCTGCATGTGAAACTTGACGTGTCCCAGCTGCCTGAACCTTGCTCCACAAACCTCGCACTCATAGGGTTTCTCTCCTGTGTGGATCCGTAAGTGTCTCAGGTAGTTTGTGTAGATCCTGAAGGTTTTGCCGCACTGCTCACATTTGTGTGGTTTCTCCCCAGAGTGCTGCAGTTTGTGGGACTTTAGAGCTTGCAGGATGATGAACCTCTTCCCACACACATCGCAGCCGAACGGTCGCTCTCCTGAGTGGATCCGTTGATGGTAGTCAAACGTGGCTTTATAGAAAAACGACTTCCCGCATGTGTCGCAGTTGTACTGCATCTGACCCGAGTGAATGACCTCGTGTCTCTTCAGCGCGTTGGCCGTGTCGAAGCCCTTGCGGCAGGTCTTGCAGCTGAAAGGAGTCACGTCCACTGTGGTTCTGTCTCGTCGGTAGATGACTCTGCGATTTCCTGGTTCTCGAGCTCGCCTGCTCGTGATCTGCCCCCGTGATTCATCGTGAGTCATCCTCTGGTGTTTCTGTAGCTGGCAGTTGTAAAGGAACGTTTTCCCACACAGATCACACATGAAGGATTTGGAGGCTCCATGAAGCAGCATGTGAACCTTCAGCTTGTTGTCCTGAATGAAACTCTTCCCACAGACTTTACATTTGAAGGGTTTCTCTCCTGTGTGGATTCGGATGTGTCTCTTCAGGTTGTGTTGCAGAGTGAACCCCGCTCCACATGTCTCACACGTGAAGATTTTCCCTCTGTGGACCGACTGGTGTGTGCGAAGCGATCTCCGCTTCACAAAAGCTTTGCCACACACTGCACATTTGTACGGATGCTCGCCCGAGTGAGTGCTTTTGTGGCACTGCAGCGTGATGGCGTACCTGAAGCTCTCACCACACTCGGAGCACTTGTGCGGCTTCTCCACGGAGTGAACGACCTGATGAGCCTGAAGGCTGTGTTTGGTCTTGAAGCCCTTCCCGCAGGTGGAGCAGACAAACGGCCTCGTGTCCGTGTGAACGAGCTGATGGGTCTTCAGGTACATTTTGGTTTTAAACGTCTTCTCACAGATTTCACACTTGAAGGTGGCGAACTTCTTCTCCTCGTGCCGCAGCAGGTGGTATTCATAGGTGGCAGTGTTCCTGAATTTCCTCGGGCACTGGTTGCAGGTGAAGGGCCTCTGATCTTTGTGAGTATTCATGTGTTTCATCAAATGAAACTGCCGGTTGAAGCTCTTGTTACAGACTTCACACACAAACACTTTGCTTTTCCTCCCGACGTCGACTTTCTGCGCGCTCCTAGATTCCTCCGTGCTCTTCAGGATATAATCTTCTGTGGCGTCTTAAAAGAATTAGAGTTAGATTGAAGATATTAGTCAGAATTTAATGAAAACAGACAGAAACTGGATATTTAAAAATAAAAACACAAATACATAGTGAGGGGTAGATCTTTCTCCCCAGAACTAAATTCCTGTGGTCCTAGTTCACAAAGAAACACACAGAGTTCCTCTTATAGTCTTTAGTTCCTGAAGGAAGTTCCTGCTGTTGAAATCACTAATAGTTTGTTTTTTTCTCCTACATTTACCGTTTAAAATCTCATCCTGTCTTCTAGCTGAGGACACAGATTCAGAGTTCGTCTCCTCTGCTCTCTCTCCACTGTCTGAAAAAGAAATTTATAGCAGAATAGAAAAAAAAACATGAGCCACGGTTACTGAGAGTTTCTGTGGGATAAAACAAACAGCAGGTGTCTCCTCTACTTGATCTGTTTTGGATATTTGGATGAGAACTTACCAGGCCCGTCAGCAGCAGGAGGTGATGATTCAGCGACGCCCTCGGTCAGTTCACCTGTCTTTAGTTTTAACTTTCCAAATGGCTTCAGGGTGTAGACCAAGCCGCTCTGCTCGAACAGGACGGGGCAGCCATTCAGAACGTTTTCTCTCCACAGTCTTGCATTTTCAAAGTCTCGGCTCAAAGTCTCCATGTCGCTCTGCAGCTGGATCACGCTGGCCTCCAGCGTCATGTTTTCGTGTAACAGCTTTGAGGACAGTTGAGAGAAGACGGCGGTGATCTTTCTTGTTGCCTCCTCTGCCAACATTTCCAAGGTGCACGGTAAATCCTGCTGCCAAGATAGAAAACCCAGTCAGCTGTTTGTAAGTGCTCCCGAACACTTAATCCCTTTAGTTTTCAAATTAAAGCAGATCATAACTGAGAGGGAGGAAAGTGGTTCTGACCTGAATTGGATGTTTTCCACTGGTGTGTATATCAAACACCTATTAGATTAACCCTAGAAGACTATCACTGGGTGATTTTCACCCAACCAAACATGTTTTTAGCTGATCTTCATGATGTTGTGTTTGTCTGGGTATCTTCAGCATTTCCTTTGACATCTTTGAAGACATCTCTGTTTCTCTGATCCAAAACCTGTTTTTTCCTACAGACTCGTGTTCACAGGCTGCTTTTAGTGATGGAGGGTAAAGGAGGTTTGGGTGGGTTTGATCGCTGCATGTAGGGAATAAGGTCAGTCAGAGCGGTCCTGGAATTTACATGCTATCTTTATTTAACACAGTGGTTATAAATAACTATCACAAAGTAGTTGATTTTCAGGGGAATTAATACGGTGATAGGAAATATTTGAGTCAGCTTTAATCATTTTTACTCCAATCTGACAGATTTTGGTTCTCTCTCCTGCAGCTGTTATTGTGCCGAGGACCCTGAGAAGACTCACATACCCCAGGAATGGGTGGAAAAGAAAATAAGTTTACAGATATTATTAGTAATCTTTAGGAATTTTGTTCATGAATGCCTAATTTCAGTTATTTTGTTGTATTTTTGGTCCTCTCATGGCACTATTTCCCCCCTTTGAACGTTGCACAGTTAAAACTAAAAGAAACTTACTTTAATTTGTCATGTTTGTCCTATTTTGATATATTTTAATGACAGGTACTTTTTCTTGGGTATATTATTTCGGGTAAAAATCACCCGATAGTGATGGTGTTACTAATTTTAGCGATAGTGTTCTAGGGTTAAGTTATGTCATCCTTACTCTTTATAGGAGTTAACATGAAGTCGGTGAAAACTTCACAGTTTTTAAAACCAGTTCAGTGTTTTTATTCTTTCCCTCTCGTAACTTTATCCTGATATTCAGTAGCTACAGCGTTTACAGAGTCCGCCATCTTTGTTTTTCCCGGGCCCCGCGCTGCCTGCCGCTGTAACGTTACATGGATTCTTCGTCATGGTCCACTCTCCGCCGTTTACTGTCTCCGGGACATTAAATAAACGGTGATCCGCGTTTACTTTGGCGGTAAACCTGTTAACAGTTCGCTCACCTCTGAGGTTCGGTTCGGCTCCTCTGGTCTGGTTCCGTCTTTTACATTTTTAATGACATCGATGGTGGTCCGAATGACTGTGACCAGGATGGTCTTTGTTTCTGAGTTAAACACTAAATTATCTCTCATTTTATCTCTTTAAAGGAACAACTGACGGAAGAAACAGCGAACAAAAACAGCATTTCAGACAGACACCGGAAATGGAAACATCACTGAGTAAAATCCCACTTCAAAATAAAACTCCTAAAAGTTACTTGCAAAGTTTTTTTTTTATTACAACAAACTGAGAAAATATAACAGTATCACACAGACCTTTGAAATAGAAAGCCATTTCATCATTTATATCGTATTTTGAGAAACAGTTACATCTCACTTGCCCTTCTGTTAAAGTTCATAAAGCAGATTTTCAGAGTTAACAGAAAAATTTTAATGAGCTGCGCTGTGACTACTTCAATCTCTTTATTTATTCTCTAATTCTAGCAAATAAGCCGCGATGATGATGGAGAACTTTCTGGACCTTAAATGTCTAAACTTATTCTCTGACCTGCAGCCAAGAGAGGAGCGCTCAGTCTAAACTGGAAAGACAAACCTGCCCCCGTCTGCTGCAGTGAAACTATCATCAATGTTTTTACTGACTGACTGCAACATATTTTAAACCAAAGTGGATTACATTTCTGGATTGTTCTGAGCAAACAAACAGCTCTCGTCAGCAGCCAATCTTTAGTATTTTTTGCGAGGTTTAGCTTTGACAGCTGTAGAGATCTAACTCTTCTATTATTTATCAGTTTCATTCGTGAATCGGAGGTGTTTGGTGAACTACGAGCCGTCACAGCTGTGCTTCTTGAGCTGCCTGGAGTCGGAGTAGCCGCGGCCACACTGCTGACAGGAGTAGAGCTTCTGGCCGGTGTGGACCTGCAGGTGAGACTTGAGCTGGTTCGACTGGTGGAACTTCCTGTGACAGTACAGACACTCAAAGGGCTTCTCTCCTGTGTGGATCCTCAGGTGTCTGTAGAAGTTTCCGTCTGTTCTGAAGGCTTTGCCGCACTGGTCACATTTGTACGGTTTTTCCCCGGTGTGGATCCGCTCATGCTGCTTCAGACTCCCGGCGTGGAAGAACCTCTTCCCGCACACGTCGCAGACAAACGGCTTCTCCCCCGAGTGGCTCCTCTGATGATAGCCGAAGGAGTATTTGTTGTGGAAAGACTTTCCACAGATGCCGCAGTTGAACTCCTTGTGCTCACTGTGACCTCTTTCGTGAAGTTTGAGCGAGCACGCGGCGCTGAAACCTTTCAGACAGATCTTACAGCTGAACGGTTTGACCAGCGACTTGTTTCGTTTTCTGTTCTGTGAGACACTTTCTGTGCCGTCAGCCTCCTCGTTCATGTCGGCATGCACGTACTTCTGATGTATGAGCAGCCTGCAGTTGAAGAGGAAGGTCTTCCCGCACAGGTCACACATGAAAGGTTTCCTGGCGCCGTGGATGAGCATGTGAGACTTCAGCTTCGTGTTGTCTGAGAAGCTCTTCCCACACTCCTGACAGGTGAAGGGTTTCTCTCCCGTGTGCAGACGAAGGTGCCTCTTCAGGTTGTTATTCAGGCTGAATCTGGCGCCGCAGATGTGACAGGTGAAGGGTTTCTCTCCAGTGTGGACCAGGCTGTGTCTCTTCAGAGCGGTGCCGGTTCTGTAGGACTTGTTGCAGATGGTGCAGGTGAACGGGGAGACGCCGGTGTGTTTCCTCTTGTGCACAGTCAGAGAGTGGGCGTATTTGAAAGTCTCCTCACACATTGAACATTTGTACTTCTTGGAGTTTGTGTGGACCATCTGATGGAAACGAAGGGTGTCTTTGCTCTTGAACTCCTTCCCACATGTGGCACAGCTGAACGGTCTCTCTTCGGAGTGCACGGCCTTGTGACATCTCAGATGCACCGGCGTCTTGAAGGTTTTATCACAAAGCTGGCACTTCAACATCTGCTTCCACTTCTCGTGGCGCTGGAGGTGGTTTTCCAGAGACTGCTGCAGCCTGAATGTTTTCCCACACTGATCGCAGGCGAATGGTTTTGGAGGGTTCAGCCTCTGGTGACGCTGCAGGTGGTTCAGCAGCGACTGTTCTTTACGGTACGACCTCTTACATTGGGGACAGGGGAAAGGCAGAGGAGCTTTGACCGTTTCATGACGCAGAAGGTGATTTTCCAGAGACTTCCTTTCCAGGAAACTTTTCCCGCACTGCTCACAGGGAAACGGCTGCTTATGGACCTTCACGTGTTTCTTCAGTTCACCTTTCCAATGGAAACTGGCGTTACAAAGATCACAGGGGAACCGCTTCACCGTCTGGGTCTCGCTCTTTGTCAGCCGTCTTTCCTGCACGTCACCGGGTCTGGATTTGTTCTCCTCAAAGATGTTCCCCATGGAAGCTGGAAACGTGAGGAAGAAACAAACACTGAGTTTAGAACAGTTTGAGAATTGGTACTTCAGTAATATTCTCTCATTTCAGTGTGGCCGTAATCCAAAAAACAACTGTGAGAGATATGATCATCATACCTTCCAGAATTTTAGAAGTTGGTCTCCTGGTTCTCCTGGATCTCCCCAAAGGAACCTCCTCCACAGATTTCTGTGAAGCAACAGAAAGTCCATTCCTTTAAATTCTGTCAGTCACATAAATTCAGCTCAACTTAGTATAAGAAAATCTGACATGGGATCATTAGTGAATGAGCCATTTTATCTATATTATTTTTTTGGGTTTTGTTATTCGTACAATCACCACAAAGGACACTTCAGGTGGATGAGCAGGTAAATTCTACCAAAGAGACACAGGTGAAGCAGTGATCTGGGGAACGGGGAGAGCTCACGGTTTTTACCGCTTATCTCCGACACCCACTCTCACCCTCATCACGAAGACCATCGTCGTAAGTTGGACGCATCTGTCTTTGTTTGTTTGTTTTTCATTTAATCTATAAATTGCAAAATTATAACTCAACAACAACCTTGGATTGGACATTGGATTGTACTAGAAACGCGTCAAAAACACCTCACTACTGAACCCAGACAGTGAGTAACTGTAACTGTAACTCATCTGTTTTACTGGGATGCTGCTAAGTCTGACACTCGGACTGAACATAACCTTTAACATCTAAACTTAGATTTATAGAGACGTGACGTTTCCTCAACCTCCTGTGACCGTATGAAAGTGGAGCGGCAGAGTGGAGGAAAGGGGAACTACAGAGACCATCATCCTTTGCGCTCTGCTCATAAAGGTGACGGTTTTGAAGTTTTGATTGTTTTTTTCCTAAATGTAATAAATTCTGGACTTGCTGCTGAGAAGTTTCTGAATCATTAGATATTGAGATTAAATCCTTCTGAAGTTTTGAATTTAAGATTTAACAGACACAGTAAAGTTCTCTGACCTTCTCCTGTGCTGTGTCGACACCACTGCTGGATTCTGGACTGGGGACGTCTTGAGGGGTGGAGTCCGGCGAAGGGGCGGGTTTGAGGGAGAGCTGCATCGTTCCTGTCCTCTCAGGGACGGACGTGGAAGAGGACGGCGGCTGACTGTTGGCCTGGCTGTGACCCACTACCAGCACCGCGGGGACCGAGCCGACCTTCCCAGCAGGATTAGGGTCAGAAACAGGGTCATCGTTTTCATCAGCAGACAGAGGCGGGTCCGAGGAAACCTGGGGGTCAACAGGACTGGTGCAGACGGACACTCCAGGTGGACCTATTTTTGAGACAAATACAGACGTCATGTCAAACTATTATTATTATAAATACTCATAATATTAAATATAATAATGGTAATACTAACACTAATGATATTATATATAATAATAATACTAATATTAGAAATACTACAACTACTAATTATAATATTAAATATAAAAATTATACTAATAATATTAAATATAATAGTAATAATAACACTAATTATATTACATGTAATAATAATACTAATATTAAATATAATACTACTACTACAAATAATAATAAAACTAATAATTATATTAAATATTAAAATTATGCAATTTTATATATATAATAAAAAACATAATATTTTTGAGACTAATACAGACATCATGTCAAACTATTATTATTATAAATACTAATAATATTAGATATAATAATAGAAATAATAACACAATTGATATTATAAAAAATAATACTACTACTACTACCTATAATAATACTAATAATAATATTAAATATTGAAGTTATACTAATAATACTATATATATATAATAATAATAGACATAATATAAATACTTAGATATAATAATAAAACAATAATACTAGAAATATTAAATATAAAAGTCATACTATTATTGAATATAATAATGATAATATTTAATATATAATTATATAATATTAAATATAAAAATTATACTAATTATATTATATTAAATATTATTTAAATTATATTAAATAATAAACATAATATAATACTAAATGTAAAATATAATACTAATAATACTGATGTATTAAATATAATCATATAATATTAAATATAAAAATTAAACTTAAATAACTGAATATAATTATAACAATACTGATAATATTATATATTTTATAATATTAAATAAAACATTATACTACTAATATTAAATGTTATAATAAAAAACTAATAATATTGAATATAATAATACTAATAATACTTAAAATACTTATAATAATAATAATAATCTTAAATATAAAAATTATACTTATACTGTCAAAAATAATACATATACTTACTCCACCACTACAATTACAACTGATAATAATAAGAAGTATAATAATAATAAATAAATAATAATATTACATTTATTTTTGATAATAATAATAATGATAATAATGATGATGATAATGATAATAATAATAATAACGATTATAATGATAATAATAATTATAATAATAGTAGTAGTCTTGGTTCTGGTTCTGTTATGAGGCTGACTGGACCGTCTCTCACTCGTCACTGAGCCGTCCTGCAGCTGTTCGTGTTCCGGACCTCCTCCGTGGGTCTTGCTGCTCCCCTCACTGATGCTCTTCAGCTCCTGCTCCAGCTGCTCCATCTCCTTCCCCAGCTGACCCACCCGGACCTGCAGGTCCCGCTCCAGCTGCCCGGCTTTCCTCTGCAGCAGGTCCTCCAGCTGGTCCACTTTGGCCCGCAGAACCTCATTCTCCTCCAGCAGTTCCGAGGACACCTCCGTGAACACTCTGTGGATCTGAACCACCAGACTCTTCTCTATCTGCCGAACCTCCCCGAACTTCTCCTCCTCCAGGTCCGGGTCTGGGTCTGGCGCCTCTTTCTGCCACAGACTCCGGAACACGGACACGACGGCCCGGAGAGAGACCTCCACGACCGAGGCCACTTCACTGCCGAACTTCGCCTCCATTTTACATCAGACGGAACCGGAACTCAGCTCGATATGTCCGCCAGCTCTTTGATCATCTTTATGAACGGATATTGATTATCGATCAGAGTCAGCTGGACTTCAAACTGATCAACTTTATCTTCCGGATGTTTTACATCAACTGCTGTCCTACATGGCGGACGGTACGTCACCAAAAAGTTCCGTGGAGAAAATCCACTTCCGCTTTATCGGCGGAACCAAACAACTCGAAGGTCCACAGCATAGATATAAAAAAAGCTAGATGACTCTATGAGGCGGAGTCACCGGCGGCCATCTTACTGCAGTATATCATCCTGGTTCGCTCTATTGTAGCTGACGGGAGGTGAGTAATCTACATGATCAAAAATACTCTAAACTCGCTGAAATCTTGACAGATTTACAAATGGTTTAGTTTATTACAGACCTTAATAACGTGACTATGAGTCAGGATGTTTAATGTTTGTTTATGAAAGTCCATGTATAAAATAATTCTTGAGTATGCAGGAACATAACTAAAACTGAGGTTTCTATGGTTATATCTATGGTTATTTAAATGTTACATGACCTTTAGACTGGAATGTTAGGAGAGGGCGAGCTTACCGTAGCAAGATGGCCGCCATGCGGGGACGTCGGTCACCATCGCTAACAGCGTGCGTAAGACATCTAGCGTTTATATACATCTATCTTATTTTCTGTCGTCACATCAACATATTTGTCTCCTTCACTGAATATGATGTTGGACAGTGATCTTTGTAAAGTGAGGTGAAGGAGGAGTTTGTGTGACAACACAATCACACTGTGTGCAAAAATAAAAACCTGTTCAACCAAATATTCACATTGTATGAGAAGAGGAGTTATCATCTGTAGTTTGTTGGTTTGACCAGCAGGTGGAGCTGCTGCATTAACAATAAACTGAGACCCAAACAAACAAACAAGTTCCTGTATTTACTGAACTTTGAATTTAGACTCAGGAGAGGAAGATGTTTGTCAAGAATACTGAACTTAAAAGATGATGAAAAACTGTCAGTAAATGAGGAGAAGAATCTGTGATCTGGTGGTTTAGGTTTCAGTGAAAACAGTCAGAGTGAAAGTGAAAGTATTTGAGCTGAAAAACAGACTCCATTTTGAGAAAAGAAGAGAGAGGAGAGGACGAGGAGACAGGGTGAGTGTTTACTCTGTTTTGGTTTTAATGTCAAACTCTTTATCTGTTTTATCTGTTAATGAAAAATGATTTACTGACTAAAACACTTAAAAACTGTAAAACAAAGAAACCTGAGCAGACAAAGAGCTGGATCAGTTCTTCATACAGGAAACTGTGTACGTGCAGTTCTTCCTCCTCTTTGTTCAGACTTGTCTTTGTGGTAAAAACTAAAATCAGAATCTTTTTAGCCTCTCATTTCAAATTTAATCCAGTCTCCTTAAGTTTTTCTGAGAGTTCAGGGACCTCACAGCTGATTTTGTTTGGACCATGAATCAGACAAGGATCAGAGAGAGGCCCTGCAGGGTGGGGAGACATCAGAAGGTCTTTGATATTAAACCCATAGACATATATAAGAAAGGTTTATATACATATATCTATGATTAAACCTTTAAAACTCTTAAAGAGGGGGATGAAGCTGTTTTCAGACTCTCTACTTCCTTTCTGATTCCTCTTTTATTTTGAAACTCTCTCTTCCTGTTTGTGTCTCACCTGTTTGTCTACTTTGTCCTCAGGTTGTATCTCGGTTTCATCTTCCATAAATTTGCACAACAGAAGATCGAGAAGATGGTGTCGAGGAAGAGGAGGGCAGAGCAAAAGTCTGACATGTCCGACTGTCTGTCTATGAAGAGTGACCGGTCTAAAGATAATCCTCTAAAATTCAGTAAAAAACCAGGACCATCAGAGGAGGACAGAGAAGAGTCTGTTATCTCCGACTGTCTGTCTATGGAAAGTGACGGGTCTAAAGGTCTTCCACCTGAATTCAGTAAAGAACCAGGACCCTCAGATTCACAGTAAGAGAAACACTTTTCACCCTCCAAACTCTCAAACAACAACAGCTGATGTTGAACCTCCAACCTGGATAAAGGTCTGGTAAAGAAAAAGTCACTGAGCTCAGATTTACTTATTATTCCTGATGTTGATAAAAATGAAGGTGGTATAAAACAGCATTAGAAAAGGATCCTGACCTCTTGTATTTTCTGATTTGGTTCCTGTGTTTGGGACGTTTTGAGCCTGTTAGTCTTTGGACTGTGGTGTATAGACCCCAGAAAACAGTCTGTGGGTCAGAAAATACCAGAAGACCAAAGAAGAAATAAATCCTGAGAAATAAAAACTCATTCAGAGCATCTGTCTGTTATTAGACCTTTAGATCTGATTGTTAAAAAATGTTTGAAACTGTCAGAGAAAATCTCTCGACCTTCAAAAATCACAGTTGAGTTTTTTCTCCTGTCTCCACACTTTGAGGCAGCAGCAGCTGAATATTTTACTGTTTTATGTTAGAGAAAAGAGAAACTCTGGTTTAATAAATGTTTCTTATTCTGAATCTTTCAAACATGAAATGATAAAGAAAATAAATGTTCTTTATTTCCACAGAGAGACACAGAGATTTGACTCTGTGGAGAAGCAGCTGTCCAGATATCTCAGCTCTGATGGAAGTAAGTCTGAACATCTGTCCTTTAAACCCTAAATTACACAATTTCCACCTGGATTATTTTGATTATTTTAGCCATAAAATTGGCAGAAAATGTCCTTTGAGTGTTTTTACCCATTTTTCCAGAACACTTTGAACTTTCAAAATCTGACTGTCATTTATAATTTACTGCCTGTTAAAAGAGTACTTTAACATTTTAAGATAAAGAAAAACAAAAACGAAATAAGATTTTTTGAGTTTTAATGAGAAAAAAACTGAACTACACGACACTAAAAAAGTCACCAAATTATACAAATACACCGTATTTAGGAGTCACAGGTAAACAAAGTACAAACAGGCGTATGTTGTACAAACTGACTGCCTTATCATGGTTTTCTAATAAAGTCACTACAGGTTATAAGTGTTGATATAAAATAACGTAAATAAATAAAAACGACACAGAGAGCTTCATTCATCCAGAAACCAACACAGAAAATCAGCCGCTCAGTCTTTACCTTTCTCTGTCTGAAGTTGCTCTGAAAACTTCTCCATCGGTCCTAAAATCTTCTGTAAACCTCAGTGGAGGTTTTCTCACTCAGGATGTTTGTATTTCAGTCATTTTCCTTTGAAATAATCACTTTTTTCTCACCTTTCTCTCTTTTTGCTCCGTTTCTCCGCTCTGTTGTGTGTCTGTCTGCTGCTTTCTTTGACGGAGAGACAGATTTTCTCTCTGAACAGCAGGAGTGAAATTACCGTAATAACTGAATATTGTCTGTCTGGTGAAACTTCTCAGCTTCCAGAAACCGTTGGAGTTTTTCTGACAGCACAAACTTTCCCACAGTTACGGTAATTTAAAGAGCGCCGGTGTAAAGGTGTCAGCGCCGACAGACTGTGAGGAAAAGTCTGTGGATGAAAACTCAGCTGACTGATTTTCACAAAGACGTTTCAGTGTTGAGAAGTTTGGTTCATTTTATTGTTCTTCTCTTTCAGAAGATGGCGGTCTGCAGGAGGTTTTAGATGAACATAAGATCAGTCTGAAGAGGATATGTGAACGTGTGAATGAAGGAAGTGAAGAAACAGGAAGTCAAACCCTCCTCAACAGGATCTTCACTGAGCTCTACATCACAGAGGGACTGAGTGAAGAGGTGAACACCCAACATGAGGTGAGACAGCTGGAGACTACTTCAAAGATGAAGACCCTCCATGACACGCCCATCAGGTGTCATGAGATCTTTCAAACCTTACCTGACCAACAGAAGAAGGTCATCAGAGTGGTTCTGACCAACGGCGTGGCTGGTGTTGGAAAAACCTTCTCAGTGCAGAAGTTCACTCTGGACTGGGCAGAGGGTTTGGAGAACCAAGACCTCCATCTGGTGGTCCTGCTTTCATTCAGGGAGCTGAACCTGATCAGAGATGAGCGCTTCAGTCTTCTGAGTCTGCTCCATGTTTTCCATCCAACACTAGAGAAGGTCACAGCAGAGACGCTGGCTGTCTGTAAACTTCTGTTCATCTTTGACGGTCTGGATGAAAGCAGACTGTCTCTGGATTTCACAGACTCTGAGGTGGTGTCTGACGTCACACAGAAGTCTTCACTGAACGTTCTGTTAACAAACCTCATCAAGGGGAACCTGCTCCCCTCAGCTCTCATCTGGATAACTTCTCGACCTGCAGCAGCCAATCAGATCCCTCCTTCACGTGTGGACAGGGTAACAGAAGTACGAGGCTTCACTGACGCCCAGAAGGAGGAGTACTTCAGGAAGAGGTTCAGAGATGAAGATCTGTCCAGAAGAGTCATCTCACACATCAAGTCCTCCAGGAGCCTCCACATCATGTGTCAGATCCCGGTCTTCTGCTGGATCACTGCGACAGTTCTGGAGGACATGATGAGCAGAGAGCAGAGAGGAGAGCTGCCCAAGACCCTGACTGACATGTACTCACACTTCCTGCTGGTCCAGACTAAGAGGAAGAAGCAGAAGTATGAAGGAGGACATGAGACAAGTCCTCAGGAGCTGACTGAGGCTGACAGTGAAGTCCTCCTGAAGCTGGGGAGGCTGGCCTTTGAACATCTGGAGAAAGGAGACATCATGTTCTACCAAGAAGACCTGGAGCGGTGTGGTCTGGATGTCTCAGAGGCCTCGGTGTACTCAGGAGTTTGTACAGAGATCTTCAGAAGAGAGAGTGTGATCTTCCAGAAAACTGTTTACTGTTTCGTTCATCTGAGCGTTCAGGAGTTTCTGTCTGCAGTCTACGTGATCCACAGTTTCACAAAGAGGAACAAAGAAGCTCTGAAGACTTTCCTAAACATAGAAGATCTGAAGACTTTCCTAAGAGACAACAAAAACCTGGATGACTGTTTCTCTTCTCTGGATGTCTTCCTGAAGAGTGTCATGATGAAATCCCTTCTTAGTAAAAACGGTCACCTGGACCTGTTTGTTCGCTTCCTTCATGGACTCTCTCTGGAGTCAAACCAGAGACTCTTAGGAGGTCTGCTGGGTCACACAGACAACCTTCGAAAAAAGTTCCAGAGACTCTTAGGAGTTCTGCTGGGTCACACAGACAACAGTCCAGAAATGATCCAAAGAGTCATGAAGAACCTGAAGGAGATGAACAGTGAAGATATCTCTCCTGACAGAAGCATCAACATCTTCCACTGTCTGATGGAGATGAACGATCTGTCAGTTCATCAGGAGATTCAAGAGTTCCTGAAGTCAGAGAACAGATCAGAGAAGGAACTCTCAGAGATCCACTGCTCTGCTCTGGCCTACATGCTGCAGATGTCAGAGGAGGTTCTGGATGAGTTGGACTTAAATAAGTATAACACATCAGACCAGGGACGACTGAGACTGATCCCAGCTGTGAGGAACTGCAGAACGGCTCTGTAAGTCCAGGTTTTATTCTCAGAATAGTGTAAATGATCCCTGTAGTTCTTCTAATGTCCACGTTACTGATGATGTTCTTCTTCAAATAGAAATCCACTCAAATATCAGGGAGGGGGTTTCTTTAGCAGAAACATGATCCTGGTGTCTAAAGTCCTGTTAGCCCAGGATGAGGTCTACCTGTGGACCCCTGAGAACTTGTCCTGATTGTGGAGGACCTCTTTGTTTTGAATCGTGTCTGTAATGAATAAAGTGGAACTTTGAGGACAAATCAGCGACCATATCTGAGGACACACAGAGGTCTTCTGATGATGGTATCAGTCCAGATCAACATCTCAGTCAGTTGTGGTGAACTTGAGTTTGAAGAAGGTGTCTGCAGCTTCTTCCTGCTGGTTTTCAGGTTGGAAATGATGAATCTGTTGTAAATGAGGGTGTTGACAGCATTGATGGTGAAAATAGAACTGGATCATTTTCTACACAGTGGCAGAACTGTCTCTGTACCATCATGTTCATCATTCAATATTCATCATCAATACAACCATGAAAACTAACATCATTTTCCACCACTCACTGGAGATTATCTGCTGGACTAGAACATATGAATGATGAGAACACAGGAGGTATTTGGACAGCAGCTCCTTGAGTCTGAAAACAATGGTGGAGATAGGATGTTAATGTCTCTCTCTCTCTCTCTCTCACTCTCTCTCTGTCTCTCTCTCTCTCTCTCTCTCTCTCTCTCTCTCTCTCTCTCTCTCTCTCTCTCTCTCTCTCTCTCTCTCACTCTCTCTCTCTCTCTCTCTCTCTCTCTCTCTCACTCTCTCTCTCTCTCTCTCTCTCTCTCTCTCTCTCTCTCTCTCTTCCTCTCTCTCTCTCTGTCTCTCTCTCTCTCTCTCTCACTCTCTCTCTGTCTCTCTCTCTCTCTCTCTCTCTCTCTCTCTCTCTCTCTCTCTCTCTCTCTCTCTCTCTCTCTCTCCCCCCCCCCTCTCTCTCTCTCTCCCCCCCCCCCCCCCCCTCTCTCTCTCTCTCTCTCTCTCTCTCTCTCTCTGACACTAGTCTGCCTCATATCACCTCATAGCATGTGGAAACAGCCGTGCTCTTCCACAGTATATATGGACACCATGTCTCTCAGGAGAAGCAGTGTGACTGCGTCATCATCATCATCAGTTTTCCATGGTGTCCCTTTGTTGTCATGGTGATGCAGAGTGAAGATGATTCCTCTAATGTTGAGGTGTTGGTGGGCTGTAACTCGGCTGCACGCCTCTGTTTCAGATGTTGATGTAAATTGGTCAGACTGCTGCCTTCTGCTGAAACAGCCTTTAAACAAACACTGCAGCAGACTGGGGTTTGATCCAGGTCTGAGTCTGAGAGACTGGACCAGGTCTAAAGGACTAACAAGACAGACTTTTTTAGGGAGCAGAAAAGTCTGTTTTTGACCATAACTAGTGTGGCTGTGATTAGGGTGAATTAATGTAATTAATGCAGGTAGAGAGAGAGAGAGAGAGAGAGAGAGAGAGAGCGAGAGAAGGGGGGGGAGGGGTCTTCAACTCTTCAAATGTTCAGAGTCAAACCAGCTCTAAAGGTCCTTACACACCGGGCGCGAATTCGCCAGGCGAATTATTCGCCTTTTTTTAAAACAGCTTAAAGTCAATGCAAGTTTCCACACCGGCGGCGATTTTTCCGCGGGGCGAAAAGCCGCTTTTATTTTTTCACTCTTGTGTCGAATTTTTCGGATATTCGCAGGTGAATATCTGGACCTGCTAGACCTCTGGCCAATCAAAAGTCATGTTGTTGATGACGTCACAGACCCATACGGCTGGAGGAGAGGGAGAAGTTTGAGATTATGAAAACGCAGACAAAGACAGCTGAGGTGCATCCAAAACTCTTTCTAATTACTAATGAAGTAGTTTTCTCACAAGATGACACTCTCTTGTCTTCCTTAGAAGACAGATGTCATGCACACTTCACAGGGTGACCGCCTCATCATGCCTGATTCTCCCTCTCAGCTGTTTGACATACCGATGATCTGCAGCTACAGGGCCAACAGAATGACCAGACAACTTGAAGGATCACTGCTCAGCCCTCGCCTCTCCTGGCTGCTGCGGCGTCTCTCACAGCTTTTCCTCCTCTTTCGCCCTCACTCATAATGCTAGACATGTCAATCAGCAGCCATTCACACGACACACACCATCACTGGCACCAAGAGCAACGATGGGAGAGAGGCTGGTCATTGCGGTACAGAACCACCCCACATCTCCTCTCCTCCGTGCCGCAAAGCGACTTTATTAATTCGCTTTGCAAAAAATATACGCATATTCGCTTCGCGGCCGGTGTGTATAGGCGAAAGCGATTTTTCGGACCGGCGAATATTCGCAATTTTCGTCTTGCTTTTTCGCTTCGCTCCGCAAATTCGCCGGTGTGTAAGGACCTTAAGGACCTTAACCCCTTAAAAAACAATTTTATCTGAACCAATCAGAGAAAAAGGAGCTGCTGTGATTTAGTGAGTCGTCCTCTGATTGGTCAACAGTCAGTGTCTATGGACAGACTTACATTACAGCAGGATGTCAACATTAAACACTGAGAGGAGCACTGATCCTCCAAGAGGTACTTTGGATACTAACCAATCACATACCAGGACCAAAAACCTGGTTCTCAGTCCCCTTCTCCAACCAGAACTCAAGAATTCACTCAGTCATAATGATCCAGCTGCACTAACATGAAGACAACACTGTTAGAGAACAGAAGGACTAAAATAAGTCATGGAGTCATTCGTCTTGAACATCTGAACAGTTTTTTTTTCTTCTAAACTTGGACTTCCTGTCTTCTCTCATGGCTGTGGTCCTGATATTAGTATCTGTCTGGTTAAAAACAGGCCGTCTGTCAAACCAAAGATCATGTTTGTTTTTGGTGAAGAGAAACATCAAATTACCCTTTAATGAAATATTGTTGGATATTTATGTTGTTACAGACTTTGGTTCTGTGGACTCTCAGAGACTCACTTTGAAGTTGTGGCCTCAGCTCTGAAGTCCAACCCCTCCCATCTGAGATATCTGAACCTGAGAGGAAACTATCTGCAGGATTCAGGAGTGAAGCTTCTCTCTGCAGGACTGGAGAGTCCAAACTGCAGACTGGAGACTCTGAGGTCAGACACCATTTCCTCCTGATCTAACAATAAGATGTGACAGCTGCTGCCTGAGATTTTTCTCTGTGGTTTTTCCATCAACTTTGGTCGAGCAGTTTGAATTTGTCGTTTTAAAACTTCAACACAGGAAGAAAAATCCGACATTTCAGAGTTGACTTTGAGGAGAACGATGGATGTAGAAAGGAAGCAGGAGAAAATCAGTCCCACAAATATTACACATGCTTGTAGAGGGCAGGAGCAGCACAGACTAAAGGCTGATACTGAACTGATCCACAGTTAATGTGATCACTAATGAATGAATGAAGTGTCAGAGAAATGATGAGCTGCAGATTGAAACCTGAAGAACAAAGTTAATCCAACTCTGGATATTTCATTTGGAAACTCTTGAAAACTTGAATTTCTTCTTTGCTCAGTCGTGTTCAAATGTAAAAACCAGATCCAGATTTTTCTGCAGTTTTCACTTCAGTTTGTTGAACATGAACATCATCTTGTCCAGTTGGTCCATAAAAACCTCTCTGATCAATGATCTGTTGGTTTATTTAAGAGTAGTTTGGCAGTTGTTGACAGCAGACGGACAGACCCCTGAATAAACTCCTGACTATTTTCATCTTCATGAAGAATTCAGGACTACAAAAAAACCTTTGAGATTTCTCACATGAGTTTCTCAGGATCTCAATAAAGTTTTCTGGTTCTTTAAAATTTTCTCAACTAAAAAATTCCTCAAGATCTTCAAAAGTTTAGAGAGGATTTTACAAAGTTCCTCAAGATCAACTCTGAAAAAGTTCTTCTTCCATGTCCTTCAGTGTTCAAGAACATTGAATCATTAAAAGTTTCTTCAGTGGTTTAATGATTTTTTTTCCTTTTTACAGACTGTGGGGCTGCAGGTTGACAGAGATCAGCTGTTCTTCTCTGGTCTCTGCTCTGAAGTCCAACCCCTCCCATCTGAGACATCTGGACCTGAGTGACAACAAGCTGCAGGATTCAGGAGTGAAGCTGCTGTGTGACTTTCTGCAGAGTCCAAACTGTAAACTGGAGACTCTGAGGTCAGACTTTTTTCCTCCATTCAAACATTATCATGATTTGTTTGTGATGATGACACTAAACTGCTGACTCAGGACTGAAACACTGACCCAGACTGAACACCTTCAGTCCAGAGTAGATTTTCTGCATCAGTGGATTATTTGATTGACTCCAGTTCGATCACTGCTGAGCTCCAGTGAATTAAAACCTGAACCCAAGAAGAAAACTCTTTGTAGAGTTCACAGTGAGAAGCTCATTCAGACAGAAAACAGAAGCAGGGGGAGATTTGTCAGACGAGAACCATTCAAACTTTTGTTCAGGACAAGATCAGGGAATAGAAAAAACTCAGAGTTTAGTTTCTGACTCTGATGAAAGTCCAGCTCTGTTACTTTGAATTTTGTTTTTGAATCTTTGTGTGAAAATCTGAATTTTATGGTTTATCTGCACTTTTCTGAAGCCTTGCTGTGTTTAGACTGAAATATTTACCTCTCAAAGACGAAGAAGTGAAAATATTCTGAACATCCTTTATTTCCCATCCGTCCTGAAGTCGCTGACATTTTCTAAAAATATTGATCTGCATCTACAATCAGTAAAAAAGTCTCTGAGTTTTTTATCTCTCTATTTAATGTGTTTTTGAATTCACTGTTTCAAACTGACTTCCTGTTTGGTTCAGCTCTTTGGAGCGTCACTTTTCTCTGATTCAGACTTTCCAAACCTTTCCCCTGAACTCTACAGATTTAAGACATCAGGTTTCAAACTGGATCATTTTTCTCTAAAATCTCATTATTTTCTCTTTATTTAGGTTAATGAGCTGCAGTTTGACAAAGATCAGCTGTTCTTCTCTGGCCTCAGCTCTGAAGTCCAACCCCTCCCATCTGAAAACTCTGGACCTGAATAACAACAAGCTGCAGGATTCAGACGTGAAGCTGCTGTGTGATCTTCAGAAGAGTCCAGACTACAGACTGGAGGATCTGGGGTCAGTATAGAGTTGGAGTTAGTCTGTGCTGATCTCTCCTGTTCCTCTCCACACAGTATCACAGCAGATATTCAGTATTTCCTGCTGACTCTTCGACCCTCTCAGAGGATTCTTTCTTTAGTGAAGCTGTGAGAACAGAAATCATCAAACCAGGAGTGTAAGAGTGTCAGTGATGAAAAAAGTGTCTCCTCGTCTCTATATTTCAGATCAAATGTAGAAATGAGACATAATGAAACAGAAATGTTCAGTTTCTGCTCTGAAGTCCAGTTTATAGTTCTCTGTATTCAACACAGACTTTATTTCTCTGCTAACTTGTTGATTTTGAGCTCTAAGTCTGAAAACAGACAGCTGTTCTTTATACTTGTTATTTTCACAGCAGGTTTGTTCGATCAGCTTTAACACATTTGACAGGAAGGATTTCTTTATTTTGATGATGTTGGTTTATTTGTGAGGAAACCTGCTGCTTTACACCATCACTTCTGCTCTGAGCAGGACTGAGACCTGCTGGTCTGTAAACTGGATGTTCTTCAGTCCAGCTGATGAAGTGAGTCTCAGAGTGGAAACACTGAACGTCTTTTTTTCTCTCCTCAGATGGAGTTAACATCTGTCAGAGTGATTAAGAAGAGGATCATGTGTTTCCTGATGATCAGAGAGGTGGAGGCAGCAGCAGTGAGGGTGAGGTGAGTCTCTGACTGAGAGACTGACTGACCAATCACAGCAGGCGGAGAGGACTCTGGGAGCTGCACTTTGACCTGCTCTGAGATCAGCTCAGGACCTGGACTCTGGATATTTGATCTTTTCCCTCATATTCTGGGATCAAACAGTCTGAACAGGTTTGTTTTGTTGATGGAAACATGATCATAAATTTACACTTTGATTGGATTACTTTGTTTTTACCATGATGCAGCGCCACCTAGTGGAAATATAAAGAGGTGGAGTTGATTTATTCCCACATATTTCTGCAGCAGGAGTTGATACCATGTGTGAGAGTAGATCAGTCAGAAGTTCAGATTAAACCCAAAGGTTTTTTCTTTCCTTTGCACCGTTAGAGACCGAATATAAACTGAAGGGAGAGGAAGAGAAGTGAGGAGAGATGGAGGTGAAGGGAGGAGGAGGAGGAGGACAGGGTTTGGGGTTTTAACAAAAATCTGAAGCTTTATTCTTTCACTTGATTATTTTTAATCCTTCCTTTCTTCTTCAGTTTCTGAGATTATTGTAAACATTGATTGGACGTAAATTGACCTTATTTTATATTATTAGACATTATTTTCTTTTTCTTTACATGTTTTTGTTCTCATATCATCTTTGTGCTCATCAATAATCGATTCCCTCCAGTTTGGATGAACAAACACAATTATTAAACCATAAATGAGACCTGAGAGTAAAATGTGTGAAATATAATCAGTCAAAGGAAAGATTCTTGAACAATAAAAAACATTATTTTTACTTTATAATGATGGAGAAGTTTTCCTCTGACAGACAAAAATAACCGTATTGACCGGAGTCTGGAAAAAGTGAGATCAGCATCTATTCAGGGTGAAGTCATTAACGTGGTCGATGCTGTTTTATAAACTCAGTGTTGTTGATTACAATCTCAGCTTCATTAATTGATGCTACAGTGGAGTGACTTCCTGTAAAATCCACTGGCTTTGTGAGACCGTCAGCTTTCAGGAGATCAGTTTGTGTTTCTGTGACACTTCAAAGCTTTTCTATCCCACAGAGAAGATCGGTGTGTTTTCAGAGACCTTCCTGATCCCATCCCTCCAAAATGAAAATAATCTGATGGATTATGGATTCATTTCAGTAACAAAGTGTCATTTCTGTTGTTAGCCAATCAGAGGCTGTATCTGCCATCAGACGACCTGTGAAGGTCCAATCAGAAGTCAGGACAGCTCATGTCACAGTCTGCTCATACTACAGAATTCTTTGTTCACTATTGTGAACAGATTTGTTCTGATCATCTTATCTAGTATCAATAGATCTATGCTCTGTCTGTGTAACACTATGTTGGTTCTTCATTTACACCAGATCATTTTTGATTTCATTTCACTGTAACAATGTCATTTAAAGATAATAAAAACTTTATTTGAACCAAAACATGTTAAAAACATCAACTCAGCTTGTTTCAGTCACTGTGTCCAATTGATTTATCATCATTTTTCCTTCAAACAAAAACTAGATTTGGTCTTTAAAAAGTCCTCAAAGTGAGTCTGAAAAGTGGAGGAAGGTTTTCTCATCAGGGTGCTCCTATATTCAGGTCAATACGGTAGTGGATCATAGAGACTCAAAGTCTTGATTCAGCTGAGGCTGGAGGACGCTGCGTGAAGGAAAGTCGGTGTGTTTAGTTGGTCTTAGTTTTTATTAAACAGGAACTTTGATTTGATCGTCTTTTCTTGGAAATCAAACTTCCTGTTGGACTCAAAGATAAAGTCTGTGATCCCCGTCAGGTTTGAAGACTTCCGTCTCACAGCAGAGTGACTGTGGCTCTGAGATGTTTGGACATGTTGAAATTGAAGCCTTTCTTTGGGAAAACTTAATCATGCAGCACAGTTGTTTTATGTGTTTTCGTTTATGATATTCTCTCTGAGGTTATTGTTCATTCAAAGTATGTGGAGGACAAATCCAAACATCTAACAAAAAAAGGTCAAATATTAAGATAGGATATATGTATATATATATATATATATATATATATATATATATATATATATATACATATATCCTATCTTAATGTATATATATATATATATATATATATATATATATATATATATATATATATATATATATATATATATATATATATATATTTATATATAAATGATTTAATATAACTGCCTTGTGTGTGTAGGTCTATAGCTGTTGTTCTACCTATCTGTTTGTTTATTTATATAAATCCATGGTTAAAATTATTCTTCAGTATACAGGTACATAACTAAAACTCTGAGGTTTGTTTCAAACTAAACTGTTTGAAAATCGGTTTAAAATTAATCAATCTATGGTTATTTAAATGTGACATGAACTTTAGACTAGAATGTTAGGAGTTAGAGAGCTGACCGTAGCAAGATGGCCGCCATGCGCGGGCGTCGGTTTCCATTGGCTAACATTGTGCGTAAGACATCTAGTGTTTATATACATCTATCTTATATAATGGTATCACATCAACGTATTTGTCTCCTTCACTGAATATGATGTTGGACAGTGATCTTTGTAAAGTGAGATGAAGGAGGAGTTTGTGTGACAACACAATCACACTGTGTGCAAAAATAAAAACCTGTTTAACCAAATATTCACATTGTATGAGAAGAGGAGTTATCATCTGTAGTTTGTTGGTTTGACCAGCAGGTGGAGCTGCTGCATTAACAATAAACTGAGACTCAACCAAACAAACATGTTTCTGTATTTACTGAACTTTGATTTGATCGTCTTTTCTTGGAAATCAAACTTCCTGTTGGACTCAAAGATAAAGTCTGTGATCCCCGTCAGGTTTGAAGACTTCCGTCTCACAGCAGAGTGACTGTGGCTCTGAGATGTTTGGACATGTTGAAATTGAAGCCTTTCTTTGGGAAAACTTAATCATGCAGCACAGTTGTTTTATGTGTTTTCGTTTATGATATTCTCTCTGAGGTTATTGTTCATTCAAAGTATGTGGAGGACAAATCCAAACATCTAACAAAAAAAGGTCAAATATTAAGATAGGATATATGTATATATATATATATATATATATATATATATATATATATATATATATACATATATCCTATCTTAATGTATATATATATATATATATATATATATATATATATATATATATATATATATATATATATATATATATATATATATTTATATATAAATGATTTAATATAACTGCCTTGTGTGTGTAGGTCTATAGCTGTTGTTCTACCTATCTGTTTGTTTATTTATATAAATCCATGGTTAAAATTATTCTTCAGTATACAGGTACATAACTAAAACTCTGAGGTTTGTTTCAAACTAAACTGTTTGAAAATCGGTTTAAAATTAATCAATCTATGGTTATTTAAATGTGACATGAACTTTAGACTAGAATGTTAGGAGTTAGAGAGCTGACCGTAGCAAGATGGCCGACATGCGCGGGCGTCGGTTTCCATTGGCTAACATTGTGCGTAAGACATCTAGTGTTTATATACATCTATCTTATATAATGGTATCACATCAACGTATTTGTCTCCTTCACTGAATATGATGTTGGACAGTGATCTTTGTAAAGTGAGGTGAAGGAGGAGTTTGTGTGACAACACAATCACACTGTGTGCAAAAATAAAAACCTGTTCAACCAAATATTCACATTGTATGAGAAGAGGAGTTATCATCTGTAGTTTGTTGGTTTAACCAGCAGGTGGAGCTGCTGCATTAATAATAAACTGAGACTCAACCAAACAAACATGTTTCTGTATTTACTGAACTTTTAATTCAGACTCAGGAGAGGAGGATGATTGTCAAGAATACTGAACTTAAAAGATGATGAAAAACTGTCAGTAAATGAGGAGAAGAATCTGTGATCTGGTGGTTCAGGTTTCAGTGAAAACAGTCAGAGTGAAAGTGAAAGTATGTGAGCTGAAAAACAGACTCCATTTTGAGAAAAGAAGAGAGAGGAGAGGACGAGGAGACAGGGTGAGTGTTTACTCTGTTTTAGTTTTAATGTCAAACTCTTTATCTGTTTTATCTGTTAATGAAAAATGATTTACTGACTAAAACACTTAAAAACTGTAAAACAAAGAAACCTGAGCAGACAAAGAGCTGGATCAGTTCTTCATACAGGAAACTGTGTACGTGCAGTTCTTCCTCCTCTTTGTTCAGACTTGTCTTTGTGGTAAAAACTAAAATCAGAATCTTTTTAGCCTCTCATTTCAAATTTAATCCAGTCTCCTTAAGTTTTTCTGAGAGTTCAGGGACCTCACAGCTGATTTTGTTTGGACCATGAATCAGACCAGGATCAGAGAGAGGCCCTGCAGGGTGGGGAGACATCAGAAGGTCTTGGATATTAAACCCATAGACATATATAAGAAAGGTTTATATACATATATCTATGATTAAACCTGTAAAACTCTTAAAGAGGGGCATGAAGCTGTTTTCAGACTCTGTACTTCCTTTCTGATTCCTCTTTTATTTTGAAACTCTCTCTTCCTGTTTGTGTCTCACCTGTTTGTCTACTTTGTCCTCAGGTTGTATCTCGGTTTCATCTTCCATAAATTTGCACAACATAAGATCGAGAAGATGGTGTCGAGGAAGAGGAGGGCAGAGCAAAAGTCTGACATGTCCGACTGTCTGTCTATGAAGAGTGACCGCTCTAAAGATCCTCCTTTTGGCTTCCGTAAAAAACCAAGACCATCAGAGGAGGACAGCGAAGAGTCTGTTATCTCCGACTGTCTGTCTCTGAAGAGTGACCGGTCTAAAGGTGAACCTCCTGACTTCAGTAAAGAACCAGGACCCTCAGATTCACAGTAAGAGAAACACTTTTCACCCTCCAAACTCTCAAACAACAACAGCTGATGTTGAACCTCCAACCTGGATAAAGGTCTGGTAAAGACAAAGTCACTGAGCTCAGATTTACTTATTATTCCTGATGTTAATAAAAATGAAGGTGGTATAAAACAGCATTTGAAAAGGATCCTGACCTCTTGTATTTTCTGATTTGGTTCCTGTGTTTGGGACGTTTTGAGCCTGTTAGTCTTTGGACTGTGGTGTATAGACCCCAGAAAACAGTCTGTGGGTCAGAAAATACCAGAAGACCAAAGAAGAAATAAATCCTGAGAAATAAAAACTCATTCAGAGCATCTGTCTGTTATTAGACCTTTAGATCTGATTGTTAAAAAATGTTTGAAACTGTCAGAGAAAATCTCTCGACCTTCAAAAATCACAGTTGAGTTTTTTCTCCTGTCTCCACACTTTGAGGCAGCAGCAGCTGAATATTTTACTGTTTTATGTTAGAGAAAAGAGAAACTCTGGTTTAATAAATGTTTCTTATTCTGAATCTTTCAAACATGAAATGATAAAGAAAATAAATGTTCTTTATTTCCACAGAGAGACACAGAGAGTTGACTCTGTGGAGGAGCAGCTGTCCAGATATCTCAGCTCTGATGGAAGTAAGTCTGAACATCTGTCCTCTAAAGTCTGTGTGGATGAAAACTCAGCTGACTGATTTTCACAAAGACGTTTCAGTGTTGAGAAGTTTGGTTCATTTTATTTTTCTTCTCTTTCAGAAGATGGTGGTCTGCAGGAGGTTTTAGATGAACATAAGATCAGTCTGAAGGAGAGATGTGAACGTGTGAATGAAGGAAGTGATGAAACAGGAAGTAGTCAAACCCTCCTCAACAGGATCTTCACTGAGCTCTACATCACAGAGGGACTGAGTGAAGAGGTGAACACCCAACATGAGGTGAGACAGCTGGAGACAGCTTCAAAGATGAAGACCCTCCATGACGAACCCATCAGGTGTCATGAGATCTTTCAAACCTTACCTGACCAACAGGAGAAGGTCATCAGAGTGGTTCTGACCAACGGCGTGGCTGGTGTTGGAAAAACCTTCTCAGTGCAGAAGTTCACTCTGGACTGGGCAGAGGGTTTGGAGAACCAAGACCTCCATCTGGTGGTCCTGCTTTCATTCAGGGAGCTGAACCTGATCAGAGATGAGCGCTTCAGTCTTCTGAGTCTGCTCCATGTTTTCCATCCAACCCTAGAGAAGGTCACAGCAGAGACGCTGGCTGTCTGTAAACTTCTGTTCATCTTTGACGGTCTGGATGAAAGCAGACTGTCTCTGGATTTCACAGACTCTGAGGTCCTGTCTGACGTCACACAGAAGTCTTCACTCAACGTTCTGTTAACAAACCTCATCAAGGGGAACCTGCTCCCCTCAGCTCTCATCTGGATAACTTCTCGACCTGCAGCAGCCAATCAGATCCCTCCTTCACATGTGGACAGGGTAACAGAAGTACGAGGCTTCACTGACGCCCAGAAGGACGAGTACTTCAGGAAGAGGTTCAGAGATGAAGATCTGTCCAGAAGAATCATCTCACACATCAAGTCCTCCAGGAGCCTCCACATCATGTGTCAGATCCCGGTCTTCTGCTGGATCACTGCTACAGTTCTGGAGGACATGATGAGCAGAGAGCAGAGAGGAGAGCTGCCCAAGACCCTGACTGACATGTACTCACACTTCCTGCTGGTCCAGACTCAGAGGAAGAAGCAGAAGTATGAAGGAGGACATGAGACAAGTCCTCAGGAGCTGACTGAGGCTGACAGTGAAGTCCTCCTGAAGCTGGGGAGGCTGGCCTTTGAACATCTGGAGAAAGGAGACATCATGTTCTACCAAGAAGACCTGGAGCGGTGTGGTCTGGATGTCTCAGAGGCCTCGGTGTACTCAGGAGTTTGTACAGAGATCTTCAGAAGAGAGAGTGTGATCTTCCAGAAAACTGTTTACTGTTTCGTTCATCTGAGCGTTCAGGAGTTTCTGTCTGCAGTCTACATGATCCACAGTTTCACAAAGAAGAGGAACACAGAAGCTCTGGAGAGTTTCCTAAGAGGCAACAAAAACCTGGATGACTGTTTCTCATCTCTGGATGTCTTCCTGAAGAGAGTCATGGAGAAATCCCTTCTCAGTAAAAACGGTCACCTGGACCTGTTTGTTCGCTTCCTTCATGGACTCTCTGTGGAGTCAAACCAAAGACTCTTAGGAGGTCTGCTGGGTCACACACACAACAGTCCAGGAATGATCCAAAGAGTCATCAAGAACCTGAAGTGGATGAACAGTGAAGATATCTCTCCTGACAGAAGCATCAACATCTTCCACTGTCTGATGGAGATGAACGATCTGTCAGTTCATCAGGAGATCCAAGAGTTCCTGAAGTCAGAGAACAGATCAGTGAAGGAACTCTCAGAGATCCACTGCTCTGCTCTGGCCTACATGCTGCAGATGTCAGAGGAGGTTCTGGATGAGTTGGACTTAAATAAGTATTACACATCAGCCCAGGGACGACTGAGACTGATCCCAGCTGTGAGGAACTGCAGAACGGCTAAGTAAGTCCAGGTTTTATTCTCAGAATCGTGTAAATGATCCCTGTAGTTCTTCTAATGTCCACGTTACTGATGATGTTCTTCTTCAAATAGAAATCCACTCAAATATCAGGGAGGGGGTTTCTTTAGCAAAAACATGATCCTGGTGTCTAAAGTCCTGTTAGCCCAGGATGAGGTCTACCTGTGGACCCCTGAGAACTTGTCCTGATTGTGGAGGACCTCTTTGTTTTGAATCGTGTCTGTAATGAATAAAGTGGAACTTTGAGGACAAATCAGCGACCATATCTGAGGACACACAGAGGTCTTCTGATGATGGTATCAGTCCAGATCAACATCTCAGTCAGTTGTGGTGAACTTGAGTTTGAAGAAGGTGTCTGCAGCTTCTTCCTGCTGGTTTTCAGGTTGGAAATGATGAATCTGTTGTAAATGAGGGTGTTGACAGCATTGATGGTGAAAATAGAACTGGATCATTTTCTACACAGTGGCAGAACTGTCTCTGTACTATCATGTTCATCATTCAATATTCATCATCAATACAACCATGAAAACTAACATCATTTTCCACCACTCACTGGAGATGATCTGCTGGACTAGAACATATGAATGATGAGAACACAGGAGGTATTTGGACAGCTCTCTCTCTCTCTCTCTCTCTCTTTCTCTCTCTTTCAGACAGCCGTGATCTTCCACTGTTCATATGGACACCATAAGGAGAAGCAGTGTGACTGCATCATCATCTTCATCATCATCAGTTTTCCATGGTGTCCCTTTGTTGTCATGGTGATGCAGAGTGAAGATGATTCCTCTAATGTTGAGGTGTTGGTGGGCTGTAACTCGGCTGCACGCCTCTGTTTCAGATGTTGATGTAAATTGGTCAGACTGCTGCCTTCTGCTGAAACAGCCTTTAAACAAACACTGCAGCAGACTGGGGTTTGATCCAGGTCTGAGTCTGAGAGACTGGACCAGGTCTAAAGGACTAACAAACCGGACTGTTTTAGGGAGCAGAAAAGTCTGTTTTTGACCATAACTAGTGTGGCTGTGATTAGGGTGAATTGATAAAGGTACCCATATTGATCCTCCATGTTGATATGATCATGACTCATTATTGATACCTCACTTCATGATTTAGTGAGGTATCAATATTTTCATTTAAAAAAAGTAAAGAAAAAGAAAACACGTTCAAAGATGAAATTGTTTTATTTCCTCTGACTCCAAATGTTTCTTTCTTTATGAAACACAAACTAGAAAAATTCAATCTGTCCTTTTTATAGGAGTCATGAGAACGTACGCCCCCTAGAGTTCAAATAACCTCAACCCGAACTTTGACCACAGCTCACACAGGTTTAACTTTGTTTTTATCGTTTAACTATCATGAAGTATCGGACGATAACTTGCCGAGAGAGACAGACAGAGACAGAGAGAGAGAGAGGGAGAGAGAGAGAGAGAGAGAGAGAGAGATGACCAGAGTCCAAAGACAGAGGTTCAGTGGGTCTTTGTTTCTGTCTCTTAAAGGTCTCTCTGGATCCATCAGGTTTTATAAACGTGTTTCTGCTGCTGAAGCGAATGTTACATGGAGAAAAAACTTTGATTGTGAAAACAAAGAAATCTTCAAATGTTCAGAGTCAAACCAGCTCTAACCTGCTAAAAAAACGATTTTATCTGAACCAATCAGAGAAAAAGGAGCTGCTGTGATTCAGTGAGTCGTCCTCTGATTGGTCAACAGTCAGTGTCTATGGACAGACTTACATTACAGCAGGATGTCAACATTAAACACTGAGAGGAGCACTGATTCTCCAAGAGGTACTTTGGATACTAACCAATCACATACCAGGACCAAAAACCTGGTTCTCAGTCCCCTTCTCCAACCAGAACTCAAGAATTCACTCAGTCATAATGATCCAGCTGCACTAACATGAAGACAACACTGTTAGAGAACAGAACGACTAAAATAAGTCATGGAGTCATTCGTCTTGAACATCTGAACAGTTTTTTTTTCTTCTAAACTTTGACTTCCTGTCTTCTCTCATGGCTGTGGTCCTGATATTAGTATCTGTCTGGTTAAAAACAGGCCGTCTGTCAAACCAAAGATCATGTTTGTTTTTGGTGAAGAGAAACATCAAATTACCCTTTAATGAAATATTGTTGATATTTATGTTGTTACAGACTTTATTCCTGTGGACTCTCAGAGACTCACTGTGAAGTTGTGGCCTCAGCTCTGAAGTCCAACCCCTCCCATCTGAGACATCTGAACCTGAGTGTCAACGATCTGAAGGATTCAGGAGTGAAGCTTCTCTCTGCAGGACTGGAGAGTCCAAACTGCAGACTGGAGACTCTGGGGTCAGACACCATTTCCTTCTGATCTAACAATAAGATGTGACAGCTGCTGCCTTAGATTTTTCTCTGTGGTTTTTCCATCAACTTTGGTCGAGCAGTTTGAATTTGTCGTTGTAAAACTTCGACACAGGAAGAAAAATCCGACATTTCAGAGTTGACTTTGAGAAGAACGATGGATGTAGAAAGGAAGCAGGAGAAAATCAGTCCCACAAATATTACACATGCTTGTAGAGGGCAGGAGCAGCACAGACTAACGGCTGATACTGAACTGATCCACAGTTAATGTGATCACTAATGAATGAATGAAGTGTCAGAGAAATGATGAGCTGCAGATTGAAACCTGAAGAACAAAGTTAATCCAACTCTGGAGATTTCATTTGGAAACTCTTGAAAACTTGAATTTCTTCTTTGCTCAGTCGTGTTCAAATGTAAAAAACCAGATCCAGATTTTTCTGCAGTTTTCACTTCAGTTTGTTGAACATGAACATCATCTTGTCCAGTTGGTCCATAAAAACCTCTCTGATCAATGATCTGTTGGTTTATTTAAGAGTAGTTTGTCAGTTGTTGACAGCAGACGGACAGACCCCTGAATAAACTCCTGACTATTTTCATCTTCATGAAGAATTCAGGACAAAAAAAAACCTTTGAGATTTCTCACAGGAGTTTCTCAGGATCTCACTAAAGTTTTCTGTTTCTTTAAAAATTTCTCTAATGAAAAAATTCTTCAAGATCTTCAAAAAGTTTAGAGAAGATTTTACAAAGTTCCTCAAGATCAACTCTGAAAAAGTTCTTCCATGTCCTTCAGAGACTCAAGAACATTGAATCATTAAAATCAGGAACAGTTTCCTCAGAGGTTACATGATTTTTCCTTTTTACAGACTGTATTGCTGCAGGTTGACAGAGATCAGCTGTTCTTCTCTGGCCTCAGCTCTGAAGTCCAACCCGTCCCATCTGAGATATCTGGACCTGAGTGACAACAAGCTGCAGGATTCAGGAGTGAAGCTGCTGTGTGACTTTCTGCAGAGTCCAAACTGTAAACTGGAGACTCTACAGTGAGACTTTTTTCCTCCATTCAAACATGATCATGATTTGTTTGTGATGATGACACTAAACTGCTGACTCAGGACTGAAATACTGACCCAGACTGAACACCTTCAGTCCAGAGTAGATTTTCTGCATCAGTGGATTATTTGATTGACTCCAGTTCGATCACTGCTGAGCTCCAGTGAATTAAAACCTGAACCCAAGAAGAAAACTCTTTGTAGAGTTCACAGTGAGAAGCACATTCAGACAGAAAACAGAAGCAGGGGGAGATTTGTCAGACGAGAACCATTCAAACTTTTGTTCAGGACAAGATCAGGGAATAGAAAAAACTCAGAGTTTAGTTTCTGACTCTGATGAAAGTCCAGCTCTGTTACTTTGAATTTTGTTTTTGAATCTTTGTGTAAAAATCTGAATTTTGGTTCAGCTCTTTGGAGCGTCACTTTTCTCTGATTCAGACTTTCCAAACCTTTCCCCTGAACTCTACAGATTTAAGACATCAGGTTTCAAACTGGATCATTTTTCTCTAAAATCTCATTATTTTCTCTTTATTTAGGTTGATTGGCTGCAGTTTGTCAGAGATCAGCTGTTCTTCTCTGGCCTCAGCTCTGAAGTCCAACCCCTCCCATCTGAGATATCTGGACCTGAGTGAAAACAATCTGCAGGTTTCAGACGTGGAGCTGCTGTGTGATCTTCAGAAGAGTCCAGACTACAGACTGGAGACTCTGAGGTCAGTATAGAGTTGGAGTTAGTCTGTGCTGATCTCTCCTGTTCCTCTCCACACAGTATCACAGCAGATATTCAGTATTTCCTGCTGACTCTTCGACCCTCTCAGAGGATTCTTTCTTTAGTGAAGCTGTGAGAACAGAAATCATCAAACCAGGAGTGTAAGAGTGTCAGTCATGAAAAAAGTGTCTCCTCGTCTCTATATTTCAGATCAAATGTAGAAATGAGACATAATGAAACAGAAATGTTCAGTTTCTGCTCTGAAGTCCAGTTTATAGTTCTCTGTATTCAACACAGACTTTATTTCTCTGCTAACTTGTTGATTTTGAGCTCTAAGTCTGAAAACAGACAGCTGTTCTTTATACTTGTTATTTTCACAGCAGGTTTGTTCGATCAGCTTTAACACATTTGACAGGAATGATTTCTTTATTTTGATGATGTTGGTTTATTTGTGAGGAAACCTGCTGCTTTACACCATCACTTCTGGTCTGAGCAGGACTGAGACCTGCTGGTCTGTAAACTGGATGTTCTTCAGTCCAGCTGATGAAGTGAGTCTCAGAGTGGAAACACTGATCGTCTGTTTTTCTCTCCTCAGATGGGAGTTTTAGCTGTCAGAGTGATTAAGAAGAGGATCATGTGTTTCCTGATGATCAGAGAGGTGGAGGCAGCAGCAGTGAGGGTGAGGTGAGTCTCTGACTGAGAGACTGACTGACCAATCACAGCGGGCGGAGAGGACTCTGGGAGCTGCACTTTGACCTGCTCTGAGATCAGCTCAGGACCTGGACTCTGGATATTTGATCTTTTCCCTCATATTCTGGGATCAAACAGTCTGAACAGGTTTGTTTTGTTGATGGAAACATGATCATAAATTTACACTTTGATTGGATTACTTTGTTTTTACCATGATGCAGCGCCACCTAGTGGAAATATAAAGAGGTGGAGTTGATTTATTCCCACATATTTCTGCAGCAGGAGTTGATACCATGGCTGTGTCTCATTTCAGAGACCGCATCGTGATAAGCGCGCTTAACGGCGCTTAGCTGAGTGCACTGCCGTTGTGAGCCGTTTTACGCCGTTTTGCGCCGTTCTGTGCCCTTCCTGTGTCCCATTTCAGATACAGCAGCCATCGAACGGCGCATCTGACGCGTACGTGAGGTCACCACGCGGCACGAACGGTGTCCCGTTTGGCACAAAATACTAAGCGCGCTTGAAATTCGGTCTCAAAACCACACTACCCCCGCCTCGTTTTCAAGCGTGCATGTATGCACGCTTTCGTGCCGTCGGTATCCCAGAATTCTTTGCGTGCCGCTGCACAGCTGTGCATTTCAGGTGAGAGGCTGGACTCGCTTGGAGACACAGCGCGTCTTCGAAGAAAATACAAGCAATCCAAAACCATCAGACAGTCAGCTCAGGCTGTATGAGAGCATGATCTCTGAACTCACTAAAATCTGTAAACCAAACATTATAGATTTAGAGACGAACTGATCCGCTGTGTTACAACTATCAAAAACATTAGAAATGAGAAAGCTGACAAAACTACAGCAGAGTATCAGGACAACATTGAGGTTTTTTTTTCTTTTAAGATTTAGAGATTAAAGTTGTAAATTTAGGAGAATAAAGTCATAAAGTAAATAAAGTCATAAAGCTGCTTTTGTGGAGGGGGAAACGACTGAAGCTGGTCATCTGCAGGGTTATCTGTGGATGTATCAGCGGGTCATTCAGAGAGATTTTGTGGTTTCTGAAGAAACAATCAAACTGATGATAATCAACATTTGTGATCCAGAGGGAGTCGAGCTCAGACGAGCACCACGTCTCTGACACCGGCCGTAGCCTACACCTGCAGAGACACCAACACCTTATTACGGCATATGGATTCATATCATAAACTAAAGCTCAATGTCATTCACGGATATTTACGGCTGCATTGACAGATATATCCTCAGCATATTCATTTCTGCCTCCACAAAAGCAGCGATTTCCTTCAAGTACACCAATATTTTTCCCCCGTGGAAAAGACGTATTTCTCATATATTCTTTTTAAAGTCACATTCATTAGAGCAGGGCAGAAGGCACAACATCACCATCCCAACTCTACAGGGGGGCTCCTTACCACCGCTCGTGATTGGCAGCTTCAAGTCGACCTCGGAAGACAGCTTAAGTTCCCAGTCAACATCACAACTACTTCTCTCCGCCCAGATGTGGTACTAACATCGGAGTCCACCAAACAAGTAGTCATCCTGGAACTAACAGTCCCCTGGGAAGACAGGATCGAAGAGGCCCACGAACGCAAGAGAGCCAAGTATGCAGAGCTCAGCACAGAGTGCCGGAACAATGGCTGGAAAACCCGCTGTGAGCCAGTCGAGGTCGGGAGCCGAGGCTTCGCTGGCCAATCACTTCTGAGAACCCTCAAACTCCTTGGAGTAAAAGGACTGCGATTGAAGAAAGCCATCAGAAACATCCTAGAGGCCGCAGAAAGGGCCTCGCGGTGGCTGTGGATCCGTAGGGGGGATCCGTGGAACATCACGCCACTTGGACACAAGTCGGGGACTGATCACCCCCGGCTGGGTCGCCCGGGTGAGGGTGTATGAAGATTAAAGACCCGAAACACCCTATGACCCCGGGTACTTCACTGATGACGTGTCCAAGTAGCACCAGCAGGTGTATCCAAATTCTAGCACACCTGGCTTAGCCAGTGACCTCCAGGAAAGACTGGATGACACCCACGAACAGAGTGGCGACAGCTGGAGAGACAGCGGACAGCTCGGAGAGACGGCAACCGGGGCAGGGAGGGCTAGCCCCCCGACCTGCAGCTCCCGAGAGGGGGCACCCAAGCATGCTACGAAGAACCCTACAGAAATATACCCCCAGGGATGCCCGAGAGGGGGGGAGGATGAGCATCCCAATCGGACGGAACTACCGGCAATGACCCAAGCGAATGGACAAAGAAATACGAGTGCAGTCTGTATCTGCGGCAAGGTCTGCAAAAACCCGAAAGGCCTGAAGATCCACCAGGCAAGGATGGCCTGTCTGAGGAGGGACCAAGTGAAGCAACGCTCAGGAACAGCAGCTGGTGCGACAGTTCTCGTTGCGCCAATTGCTGAACCTGGTGAGACGGAGGAGGAATCAGGTCCGGAATCTCCCCACAGTACCTGGAACCCCCAAGCAACACAAGTCCCCCCATCAAGCAGGAAATCGGAACACCGTAGGGTAATGTGGCCCGCCGCCAACAACAAGGAGTGGTCAAAGCTGGATGAGGATGTCGACCAGTGCCTGGAATCCATCTCTAAGGGCAGTGTCGACCAGAAGCTCCAAACCATGTGTACCATCATAATGAACATGGGAGCAGAGCGGTTTGGCATCATTGAAAAACGCAGCGCAAATAATCCAGCAAAGCTAAACCGGCGAGAATCCAAGATCAGTCAGCTGAGACAAGAGCTAAAATCCCTGAGACGTCAGTTCAAGACGGCCAAGGAAGACGAAAAGAAGTGCCCTGACAGAACTCACAAACATCATAAGGAAGAGACTCATCTCGCTGAGGAGGGCAGAATGGCACCGAAGGAAAGGGAAGGAAAGGGCTCGGAAACGCAACGCCTTCATCAGCAATCCCTTCGGCTTTACCAAGAAACTACTGGGCCAGAAGCGAAGCGGCCACCTCGCTTGCCCTGTAGAGGAGATCGACCATCATCTCCACGCCACCTTCAGTGACGCCATGAGGGACCACGAGCTCGGACCTTGTAGGGAACTGGTGGAACCACCAAAACCAGGGACCCAATTCAACAGTGCTGAGCCCACCCTGAAGGAGGTAGAGGAAGCTGTCAGAGCTGCGAGATCCAGTTCTGCTCCTGGCCCCAGCGGTGTTCCCTACAAAGTTTACAAACAGTGCCCTCAGCTCCGCAAACGTCTCTGGAAGATCCTGAGGGTGATCTGGCGGAGAGGAAAGGTCGCTGCACAATGGAGGTATGCTGAGGGAGTCTGGATCCCGAAGGAGGAGGGCTCTTGCAAAATTGAGCAGTTTCGTATCATCTCGCTGCTCAGTGTCGAGAGCAAGATCTTATTCAAGATCGTGTCCCAGCGTCTGACAAACTTCCTCCTGAAGAACACCTACATTGATACCTCAGTCCAGAAGGGAGGAGTCCCAGGAATGCCTGGATGCATGGAACACACGGGTGTGGTGACGCAGCTGATCCGGGAGGCAAGAGAGAGCAAAGGAGACCTGGCAACCCTCTGGCTTGATTTGGCCAACGCTTACGGATCTATCCCACACAAGCTTGTCGAAACCACACTAGGAAGACACCATGTTCCAGACAAAATCCGCAAACTCATCATGGACTATTACGACAACTTTAGCTCACGAGTCTCTTCAGGCCAAGTAACATCTGCCTGGCATCGCCTCGAGAAAGGGATAATCACCGGTTGCACCATATCGGTAACCCTCTTCTCACTGGCCATGAACTGGATCGTTAAGTCTGCCGAAGTGGAATGCAGAGGGCCCAAATCAAGATCTGGGACTCGGCAGCCCCCCATAAGAGCCTTTATGGATGACTTAACGGTGACAACAACATCTGTTCCAGGGTGCAGGTGGCTTCTGCAGGGGCTTGAAAGGCTCATCTCCTGGGCAAGGATGAGCTTCAAGCCCGCTAAGTCCAGGTCCCTGGTCCTGAAAAAGGGTAAAGTGTCCGACCAGTTCCGCTTTGCCCTGGGAGAGACCAGGATCCCATCAGTGACCGAGAAACCGGTCAAGAGTCTGGGCAAGATCTTCGACAGCTCCCTGAAGGACTCAGCTGCCATACAGCAAACCAAGAGTGAGCTGTCCACCTGGCTCACAGCGGTTGACAAATCTGGCCTCCCTGGAAAATTCAAAGCCTGGATCTACCAGCATGGAGTCCTGCCAAGAATACTCTGGCCCCTGTTAGTCTACGAAGTACCCATATCAACGGTAGAGGCTCTAGAGAAGTCCATCAGCCAGTTTCTCAGGAGATGGCTGGGGCTCCCTCGGTCCTTAAGCAGCATCGCCCTGTACGGCCATTCCAACAAGCTGCACCTTCCCTTTAGTGGACTAACAGAGGAATTTAAAGTCACCCGTTCCAGAGAGGTGATGATGTACAGGGACTCCGCAGACACCAAAGTCGCAGCAGCAGGAATCCTCGTGAAAACCGGGAGGAAGTGGCGGGCACAAGAAGCCGTCACTAGAGCCGAGTTGCGACTGAGGCACAAAGTGCTGGTGGGCTCTGTGGCAACGGGACGAGCAGGTCTTGGTTCCTTTCCTAAGCCGCGTTATGATCTGGCCTGTGGAGAGGAGAAGCGCCGACTGATCCAGGACGAGATACGTGCAGAGGTGGAGGAAGAACGCAGCAGTAAGATCGCTGGCATGTCCAAACAAGGAGCGTGGACCAGGTGGGAACAGGCTGATTCCCGCAGAATCACCTGGGCAGAGCTCTGGAAAGCAGAACCATCTCGCACCAAGTTTCTCATCCGGTCAGTGTATGACGTCCTCCCAAGCCCGGCCAACCTACACACCTGGGGACTAGTAGACACTCCTGAGTGCAAACTGTGCCAGAAGAGGGGCACCCTGGAGCACATCTTAAGCTGCTGCCCTAAAGCACTAGGAGAGGGGCGGTACCGCTGGCGCCATGACCAAGTCCTAAAAGCTTTGGCAGAAACCATCAGCACAGCGATCCAGCACAGCAAGACCCAGGCAGCCCCCAAACAGGCAATCACATTCATTAGAGCAGGGCAGAAGGCACAACATCACCATCCCAACTCTACAGGGGGGCTCCTTACCACCGCTCGTGATTGGCAGCTTCAAGTCGACCTCGGAAGACAGCTTAAGTTCCCAGTCAACATCACAACTACTTCTCTCCGCCCAGATGTGGTACTAACATCGGAGTCCACCAAACAAGTAGTCATCCTGGAACTAACAGTCCCCTGGGAAGACAGGATCGAAGAGGCCCACGAGCACAAGAGAGCCAAGTATGCAGAGCTCAGCACAGAGTGCCGGAACAATGGCTGGAAAACCCGCTGTGAGCCAGTCGAGGTCGGGAGCCGAGGCTTCGCTGGCCAATCACTTCTGAGAACCCTCAAACTCCTTGGAGTAAAAGGACTGCGATTGAAGAAAGCCATCAGAAACATCCTAGAGGCCGCAGAAAGGGCCTCGCGGTGGCTGTGGATCCGTAGGGGGGATCCGTGGAACATCACGCCACTTGGACACAAGTCGGGGACTGATCACCCCCGGCTGGGTAGCCCGGGTGAGGGTGTATGAAGATTAAAGACCCGAAACACCCTATGACCCCGGGTACTTCACTGATGACGTGTCCAAGTAGCACCAGCAGGTGTATCCAAATTCTTATACTTATGACAATGTTATGCTGATGTGCCAGAGGATGAAGAATCTCCTTGTTTGTGAAACCTATACTGAAGCACAGTTCCTTCAAATGCTTCATGGCCCTAATTTTAACAAGTCTCTCTGAAATAACAGGTTATGACTTCATTCTCATAAATTAATGACTTTATTCTCGTAAATTCACGACTTAAATCTCGAAGTCCTTAAAGTCTTAAATCTCAATATGGCCCTCATACTCCTTCTTACAAAACAATCATTGGATGAATTGTGCTTGTATGTATCTACTATTTTGTGTCTGTGCAAGGTCGCACAATTAAAACAATAAATGCTGCGCTCCGCGGGTTTCCTTTAAGTCAGTCGTGACGCGAGCCTGAGGGCGGGGACATTTGGCAACTCCACCAGGAAGTCCTCCGAAGGTCTCCAAATGTCCCCGCCCTCAGGCTTACGTCACGACTGATTAGAAAAAGCTGCGGAGCGCAGCATGTATTGTTTTAATTGTGCGACCTTGCACAGACACAAAATAGTAGATACATACAAGCACAGATCATTCCCACAAAATTCATCCAATGATTGTTTTGTATGAAGGAGTATGAGGGCCCTATTGAGAAGGAGGATAGGAGATACTTCATCCTCTGGCACATCAGCATCACATTGTCATAAGTATAAAGACTTTAAAAAAAGAATATATGAGAAATACGTCTTTTCCACGGGGAAAAAAACTGGTGTACTTGAAGGAAATCGCTGCTTTTGTGGAGGCAGAAATGAATATGCTGAGGATATATCTGTCAATGCAGCCGTAAATATCTGTGAATGACATTGAGCTTTAATTTATGATATGAATCCATATGCCATAATAAGGTGTTGGTGTCTCTGCAGGTGTAGGCTACGGCCGGTGTCAGAGACGTGGTGCTCGTCGGAGCTCGACTCCCTCTGGATCACAAATGTTGATCATCATCAGTTTGATTGTTTCTTCAGAAACCACAAAATCTCTCTGAATGACCCGCTGATACATCCACAGATCACCCTGCAGATGACCAGCTTCAGTCATTTCCCCCTCCACAAAAGCAGCTTTATGACTTTATTTACTTTATGACTTTATTCTCCTAAATTTACAACTTTAATCTCTAAATCTTAAAAGAAAAAAAAATCAATGTTGTCCTGATACTCTGCTGTAGTTTTGTCAGCTTTCTTATTTCTAATGTTTTTGACTGTTGAAGCAGAGCGGATCAGTTCGTCTCTAAATCTATAATGTTTGGTTTACAGATTTTAGTGAGTTCAGAGATCATGCTCTCATACAGCCTGAGCTGACTGTCTGCTGTTTTCGGATTGCTTGTAATTTCTTTGAAGACCCGCTGCGTCTCCAAGCGAGTCCAGCCTCTCACCTGAAATGCGCAGCTGTGCAGCGGCACGCAAAGGATTCTGGGATACCGACGGCACGAAAGCGTGGATAAATGCACGCTTGAAAACATGCTAAGCGCGCTTAGCATTTTTTAGCATCTCGTGCCAAACGGGACACCGTTCGCACCGTCGTGACGTCATGCACACTTCAAATGCACCGTTCGACGGTGCAGAAGGGCACTTAAGTCGATGCGGTCTCTGAAATGAGACACAGCCCATGTGTGAGAGTAGATCAGTCAGAAGTTCAGATTAAACCCAAAGGTTTTTTCTTTCCTTTGCACCGTTAGAGACCGAATATAAACTGAAGGGAGAGGAAGAGAAGTGAGGAGAGATGGAGGTGAAGGGAGGAGGAGGAGGACAGGGTTTGGGGTTTTAACAAAAATCTGAAGCTTTATTCTTTCACTTGATTATTTTTAATTCATCCGTTTTCATCTTCAGTTTCTGAAGTGATTGTAAATATTGACTGGAGGTAAATTGACCTTATTTTATATTAGTAGACATTATTTTCCGTCTCTTTACATGTTTTTGTTCTCATATCATCTTTGTGTTCATCAATAATCGATTCCCTCCAGTTTGGATGAACAAACACAATTATTAAACCATAAATGAGACCTGAGAGTAAAAGTAAAATGTGTGAAATATCAAGAGGGCTGATGCAGGGTGTAGCGCTGCTCGGACACAAGTCAGGAGCTGCGTCCGAATTGCCAAGTAGTAGTCGAAGTAGTAGTCGAAGTAGTATCTAGCATGTCCGAATTGGCCACCGGAGCGAGTAGCATGCTACTTCAGATACTACTTCAGATGCTAGACACGCCCACATTGTAGGTTGGTCTCGGTGCATCCTACGGGCATGCTACTGACCCAAAATGCACCGCGGGCTTCTTCTTCGTCCTGTTAAAGGTTGTAGAAGCGCATGTGATGCTAGCGCCACCAGCTGCTCTGCCTATTTAAAAGTGTCGCGAACGCTGGCTGACCACAGCAGCGTGCACCATGTCGGAGCAGCAGCAGCAGCAGGCGGGTCCGCAGCAGTACAGATGTAAGTTTCATGTAACTTCACACACTGTCCTAAAAAAAGTGCGGTTGTATCTCTTTGTCATGTCATGGTGTCATATTTGCCCAAGTAATCATTTTATGAACAAGTGGCGACATCATGGAGGTAAAGCTCACTTATTCCATCATTAAACTGCACAGCTGCAGTACTACAGCCAGGCCCACAGATGAGGGGCTTCAGTTACCACTGTCTGCACGGGCGCAGTACCTACTCTCTGCCTGCGGGGGTCGTCTTTCCCCACCGCTCGTCTAGTGTGTCCGAATTGGGCCAACGTTTTTAGTATGTAGGAGTAGGATCTAGCAGTAGCACGTAGCAGTAGCATGTAGTATCCGAGCGGGCAGTTCGGACGCAGCAAGGGACTGATCAACTCCGTCTGGGTCGCCCAGGTGAGGGTTTATGACGATCCAAGACCCAAAACACCCCGTGACCCTGGGTTCATCATCACTGAGGATGTGTCCGAGCTGAACCAGTAGGGCGTATGAATAACCAACTATGGTCCACAGCGCCACCTGCTGCACAAGACTGTGTAACAAGTAAATATTTCCCATAATATTCGTGATACTTAGTCATTTTAAGAGCTTTAAATTCAGGAGAGACTTGAAAAATTCATCATTTGTAAATTTGACTATAATCAAATTATTATTGTGCCAAAGGTCAACCTCTTAGTTTTACTAATACTCCAGAATTGACTGCACGATGCTTAAAAACAGGAATAACATGAATTAATGTAAGTTTGGGTTTCATATATCGATATAATTTAGTGTCATGTATTTTTATTATTGTGATGTATTATTAGCATGTTTTTTAAACGTTAACAGTTTCCAACTTTGGTTTAAATTTCTTATTTTCTAAGTTTTAAATGATGTTTATAATTTGTGTAATCACAGTTTGTGTTTCTGACTGAACTGCAACACTCTTATCAATCTGTTAGATTTTAGATTTGATAGATTTCAGACAGATTAGATACAGGAAAGGTCGAGGTTAGGAAACAGACCAGCAACTGCTGTGATGAGGACAATAACCACTGTGCACAGGGCCCTTAAATCAGCAGGCTAAAATAAACTGAATCTGTAATGATCATTGAAACACTCACCCCCTCATCAGAGGCCACAGTCCTCCGGTCATGATATAGATTCCTGATGCTGTCATGATTTGGTGCGTTTCCCTCTCCTAAACTGTCCTGTCAATAAAAACGAAAAAACTAATGTCTGGAAAAAAAAACAAAAAACAAAAAAAAAACAGAAGCAAATCTTTCAACATTTACTGACAGAATGATTTTATCTGTTATTAAAACTGCTGCTGTCTCCTAGTTTCAGTCTGTTCTCATTTAAACCCTCATGAGCTCCACGCCATCGGTCAGGATTAGGAGGAAAAGAGGTTAAAAAGTCCTCCAGGTGAACCTCTTCTACCTGATTCAGCTTCTCTGGATCTGAAGTTCCTCTGCTGGACCACCAACACCACTGACCTCAACGACCCCGCAGACCAAAGTCCTGAGTAAAAATCAAAGTTTGTATGAAGTCTTAGTTCATCATTATCACGTTTTCCTCATTAGACAGACTCCTGTACGACTCTAAAGATTATATCTGATATTACTGCACACAGCGGAGTGATTTTAGTGTCATAGATAATAGGAGTGACAGATGAAATGGTTACTAAAACAGAGACGTTTCTGCAGCTCAGTAAAATTGAACCAGAGCAGGATTTCACTCAAACTGTCTGTCCCTTCCTGAGTTTCCAGGAGGATGATTTTTTTCATAACAAACATTTTGTCGTTTTTAAATTAGAGAGGAGCAAACTTACTTACTGCACATCCAGGTCAAGCGAGGAAAGAAAACACCAACTATAAAGAGATTCATGATAAACCAAAAGGTATTTTATTCATCGTTTCATCACCGCCCACAGACTGAGGTTGATGTGACCAGAACAGCACAGACACACAGACAGGCAGGGTACGAACCAGCTCATCCAGAGCGTCAATGCACTTCAGTCTGTCCAGATGTAAAACATGTAGAGTCCGCTCATCTGTTGCAAACAGACGACCTCCTCTATGATGACTCCTCCCGGCGGTACCCTGCATGTGTCTAAAATCGGAGAGTGTGTCCGTTCATGATGCTGTCAGATTCATGATCCCACAGCAGAGGACAGCACTGTCCCTTCACACTCAAGGTTTGCTCATTCAAAATTCATCTTTAACTTTGTTTGTTGTGTCCATCATGCATGTAAATGATTGCATTGATCTGGCATTCACACTGGGTTAAGATGCATAAAGTGTGTGGAGATAAAACAAGATTTAAAAAAGGAACAGTTTTTAAGACATGTTTTATGATACACATTTAGTGGACGGACAGGTCAGACAGAATTTAAAACCCTCGGTGAAAACATGGGAAGATGTGATATTGCTTTCATGGTGATAATTTTGGACTTTAAAGAAACAAAAATAGGATCAACCAGGAAAATAAACTCTTGGAGATTTGGACTAAAACTGAGCCGACAGGTTCTCGGGCTGCTCGGAGAAAATGTCTGTCTCTGTTCGTCAAAGGGAACCACCTCTACCTTTCATAACCACAGAAAGAAAACATGTTTGGGAAAATGTTAGACACGCCCCCTTTTCATGAGTTGGTGTTTGATTGACAGCTGCTGGCAGTTACAGCTCCAGGATCTGCAGGAGAGGCAAAAGTATTCAAAGCCCTACTTAAAGGGATATTCCGGTGTAAAAACCCACCGTAACACACAGCGGTCTGAGGAGCCATAAACAAACCTCAACCAAAACGCCACTCTATAGCCACAAATAATGCTCAGAACAGCACCTAACTTCATCAACAGGACATATAGGGTCACAGACATAGTACTAGACACCATTTATGAAAGAACATTTACGATCATTTCTTTATCATCTCATTGATGTCATAATTTTACTGTGCAGACGCCGTAGTTTCTTCTGCCTTAGCGTCTCAATCTGATTGTATTGTAGAAATGATCATAAATGTTCTTCCTTGAGCTGCGAAACTCTGTTGCACCGTCAGGGCTCCCCCACAAACAAGCGTCTGCTGGAAGAGAGTAGGTGAGTTGTGTTTAGTCTCTTTGCTAAAGAAATGAGTCAAAGTTAAAAAGATGTTTGGTGTCTAGTACTATGTCTGTGACCCTATATGTCCTGTTGATGAAGTTAGGTGCTGTTCTGAGCATTATTTGTGGCTATAGAGTGGCGTTTTGGTTGAGGGCGTGTCTCTCTGTATTTCTATCCTGCGGTCGTTACTAAAGTTGGTATAACTAGAGAAGCAAGCGGTCTGCAACATTCATCTCTGGAGGGGGGGTCTGACTCAGTGTTACGGTGGGTTTAATCCTGACTTAATTTTATGCCGGAATATCCCTTTAATCCTACAGGTCACGGCAAGACCAGGTTTTTGTAGCAGTGGTAATGAAGTGTGGTGACCACCAGCTGATCATGTAAAAGCCCCCAAACTAGCTCAAGGAGGCTGACCCTCGCTTCTGGAAGGGGGCAGGAAGTTCACCATCCTTAGAGTCTTTTTTGGTCAGAGTTGGACCACCAGACTAAACTCAAGTTTTAGTAAAACTGGCTCAGTGTGACCCCCCTGAGCAGTGTGAACAGAACCAGAGTCTGCAGGTTTAAGATCACATTTCTGGGACCCAGAGGGAGACCATAAATGTGGTCCTCAGTGAGCACTAAGTGATACCCTAACAAAAAACCAGGGTCTTGTCATTGGAGTCCCAGACATGCTGATCCTTCTCTGCAGACACGCGCCCCCTTCCTGCACCTGCAGGTCAAACAAACCACCACAAAAAGGTGTGTTTAACCTTCTGACCTCAGGGGGCACTAACGAGCTTATTACCACAAACAGCTGAGCGAGACAAGTGAAAAAGACTCCAAGGACCATCATGCCCCAGTTCATGAATCTGATCAACATCTCCACCTCTTAGATTTATCTGTAAGTCAAAAAGCGGACGTGTGTTTGGGACGTTTAGACGGACTTGAATCGAAACTACAAACTGAAATAAAACTTCTCAGCGTGATTTTAAATTCTGTCTGACCCGCTCCTGACTGTGATGCTTCTAACAGGGCATCAAAGTGACTTCAGTTAGTCCAGCTGCATTTATACCTTCAGAAGACCCCCAGGACCCTCAGCCTCTTCATCTAGACCTCCTCCTCCGTCATCTATGGCTTCATGGTGACTTTAAACTGATGAGTGAATGTCGAGTCGGTGAGCTGCAAAGACAAGCTTGATGTGACGAGTGATTTCTTTCCGAGCAAAACATGCGCCTCAGAACCGCCAGACCCTTCGAACCTTTTCTTCATCATGTTTGGTCAGTCTGGGAACCTGGATCGGAGAACCTGGATCTGAGAATCTGGATCTGAGAATCTGGATCTTCATCGTTTTAGTTTGTCCAACTATTCATCATATCTTCCTTTCATTCTTGTTTTGCTATCACTGGATGTTGATCTGATCATTTGAGGGACCTTTCACAATATCTGTGTGTGTGTGTGTGTGTGTGTGTGTGTGTGTGTGTGTGTGTGGGCGATCGGACATGTCTGGAAGACTGAGGTGTCATATGTGGGACAAACATATGAACATGTGAAACACTGCGAGCACATACGAACATAAATAACCTGAGAGCTATGGAGACCCTGGGAGCAGAGAGCAGCAGCACAAACATGCACGAGCGCGCGCACACACACACACACACGCACACGCACGCACACACACACTTAAATATAACTAATCTTCCTGTGTTCAGAGGATGGTTGTGACAGCAGGCTGAAGTTGTATGAGAATCAGAGTCGATGACGCCGACTGAATCCTCGGGACCTCATTCATTAAAAATCTCGCCGCGCTGAAGTTGTGCTTATGACCGAGCCGACAATGACGTTTTGAAAAATAGATCCTGGTGGGGGGCAGATCCCGTCACATATAAAACATCGACAAAACGCCGTTTAATTGACGAATGCTTCAATTTCTGTTAGATTTTTTCACACAAGCCGAGTCAGAGCTGAAGATCATTTTAGTGAATGAGGCCCCGAAGGTCTCAGTCTAGTTTTTAACCCCCTCCTGATCACTCATCCATACGCTTTAGTTTCCACCAACAGACCGCTGCTGAGACCGTCCTGTCTGCAGGTGAAACATCTTCTGACCTGAAACCTCCCACACTTAAATCAACCCTTCGTAGATAACGGAGAGTTGCTCTGACAGATCCCAACATGACGTCTAGGAGGACTGAAGCGATGATCATTCACCGGTTTGAAATGAGAAGCCCTTTGCTATTTTTCAGGGCAGTGATTAAACATTTACTCCTTCTTCTTCTTCTTCTTCTTCTTCTTCTCTGTCCTGATTGCTTTGACTCTGACTCTTCTCATCTCCTACTTCATCATAAAAAATCAGTCATAAACTGTCGCTGTCACGCTGTGGTCATTCGTCCATCATGGTGCTTGTGGATAAATGTAACTTGAGTGTGGTTTGGGGTCAGAGTAAAACCAGCTTCAGTCCTGTGTTACTGTTGGGCCAGAGCTCAAGACGGACCGGAGAAAGAAAGTGAAGAAAACCGTGAACTGAAATGTTCCTCTGAGTCTGAAGGACCGTGGAGAAACATTTGGGTTCGTTCTCTTTCAGTTTCTGAGGAGTAATAGAGACGGTGTGTAGATGATGTCCTGACTCACAGACAGACGGACGGATAGATACAGTAGTTAGGACAGACGGACAAGGATACATACAGGTACAGCTCATCTCATAGAAAAAACAAACATGAAACAAATGAGCTACGGTTTCGCACTATCAGCCGTTCAGTTCAAATGATGCGTTTCCTGTCTCTCTCTCTCTCTCTCTCTCTCTCTCTCTTTCTCTTGCAGTGACGCCACCAGGGGCTCAGCAGCACAAAACTCCCCTGCAGTTCTCGGAAACTGCCACCAGGGGGCATAGGTAAACTCTGTGTTCTCACCCAAACACAGAAGAAGAGAATCCATCCTGTCCGTCCAATGAGTGAGCTCGGTTCAGTCCTTCGGTCCTGTGTGTTACTTTCGATCCAAACACGACCTCTTTGTTGACAGTGTTGGAGGTGGAGAGAAGGAGGGGGCGTTACCCACCAGTCTTTGGCCCCGCCTCCTTTCTATCTGGAGTTCAGACACTTTAATCCCAACAAGTTTGATGTCCGGCTCACTTTTTCTTACTGGACTTTTCTGAACGTTTTGCATCTGATTTCCCGCCTCGATCGGACCTTTCTGATCGTTCGCCCCTCTCCCTCTCTTTCTCTCTCTCCCTCTCCTTCTCTCTCTCTCTTTCCCTCTCTTTCTCCTTCTCTTTGTCCGCTCGCTCGATGCGATCGGCCCTGTCAGAGCGCTCGCCGCCTCGGTCCGACCTGTTGTCTGCCTTGCTGCCGTCTCGACGCGTGCCCTCGTCGGTTGATGAGGTAGTTGGTTGGGGCTGGCCCCATTTGGCGATCTCCTCGTGTTCTGTTATACTGGTGGTGATGTTTGTGACCCAGGATTTGAGGTCCTCCTGCGGGGGGAGACGGGGAGGTCAGACTTTTGCGGTTTCTTTGGTTACACCAGGACACCATCACAAGGACAGAAAAGTCTCACCTCATCTTTTGCATGAAACAGAAACTCGCTGCCGTCTTTAGTCCTGCGACAAGAAAAACACGAATTTGACTTCCAACAGTTTTAAAAACAAATAATCTGTTTGTACTCAGAGTTATAAAAGTTTAGGAAAGCTAAAGGACTAAAAACTGATATTTATTGGAAAAGTATGGAAGCTGAGACTTTCTGACTTTCAGGGTGAAGTCACTCCTAACCCCTAAAAACAACCTCAAACTGTTAAAGGTGGTGTAGTCAGGAATCTGTTCAAGAAGCATCTTTTAATTTTGGTGTATTTACAAAAAACCTTTTAATATCAGTCAATAGTTATTAGTTATTGATTACATTTGGTAATATATCGATATCTCTGTGTTCTCTCATGTCTGTGTCGTCAACATTTGAACATTTTTGAGCGGTCCGCTCTTTCTGACGGTAAACAAAGCCGTTCTCCACCTCCTCTAACCTGATTGGTTGTGAGGCAGACGCTGCTCCCCCGTGTCGTTCAGGAGCCCAAACAAAGTTAGCGTGCTACAATATCGGACAGTAGAAACCAACCAGAAAGTTCGGAAAATTGTCTGAATCCTCCTTTGGCCACGACTGCCGACACAAGCGAGAAAACAAAGTAAATACCGGAGACTCTGGAGGAATAACGGGCGCTTAAAACGGAGGTAGACCGGATAAGAGCTAAAAAGCCGGGTCAACATAAACGATGGGGGACGCTTGGGGATCTTGGTGACCCTGTAACCTTTCTGCTGGACAGGTAAACCGCTTTAACAAAGTAAGACAAGTGTCTGTAACAGAAGTGTTTCTTGTCAAACGGACCTGCTGTAGCGTGTTGTAGCGCCATCGCTAAACTGTCCTCCCTCGGGTCCTGGACTATGTCACTTTATCCTCGTTGTAGAAGTCCTGCAAACATTGTGTTTGCTGGTAGTCTGTTGGCATCTACAGTAGCACCAATGCTTTTGACTTTCACCTTGACTGGGCCCCATTTGTAATGATCTGAAGTATTTATCTGCATTATAACGGAATTTAATTGGAACGATACGAGCGAGCAGGAGCGTCTGTTTGTGGGCGGGGCTTAAGAGAGAGAGGAGGAGCTGAGGGGAAAACTGGTTGGGAGGGGTAGAGTTTAAATTCAAGATTTCTCCTAAAAACTGGAGCTAACTCAGATCCTGACTACAACAACTTTAAGTTGAGCTTTTATTCATTCAGGATGTTTTTATCCTGTCAGCTGAACCAAGAAACCGAACCAACAAAGGAGTGACTCCGCCCTCAGGCTGGGTCATGTGATCTGTTTGTGGAAATAAACTCAGTCTGCATCAGTTTAATCTAACATCAAATTCACGTTTGTTTGAGACTTTCGTTCCAATCTGTAGAAAATAAACATTCAGACTTGAGGAGCTCCTCACTTGAGCGTGAAGACGTTCTTCTTCTTCTTGTAGCCGTTGGTGACGTCGCAGTGGCAGTGGGAGAGGTTGAGCAGCGGCTCGTTGTTGTAGGGCGTGGTGGTGTTCTTGGCGTCCTTGTAGAAACCCATCTCCCCTTTGTTCAGCACGCAGTACAGGTTGACCCATGACCTGCTGTGGTGGGGGGAGGTGGGTGGTATGAAGAGGAGGGAGAGTGGGGGAGAAGGAGGGGGAAGGTGGAGTGGAGCAGTAAGGGGGAGGTGGGGTGGCGGTGGTTGGGGGGAGATTTGGGGAGTCAGAGGGAGCAGCAGAGTCTCTCTCGCTAGGCTAACACCTCACTCACCTGACCAGAGCAGACAGGTGGGTAGGCAGGATGGACCGGCGCCAAGAAGGGAGGAAACACACTGCTGAACAAACACAGACGGACGGACGGACGCACGCACAAACGGAGGAGGAGGTGGGGATGGAGGGATGGGGAGGGGGGAGGCTACGAAGGTGTGTGTGTGTGTGTGTGTGTGTGTGTTGGTCTGACATATGACTTACCTTAGAGGAGACACGAGGAGCAGCCAGGAGCACCAGAGAGAGAGGAGGAGAAAAGAGGAGGAGTTTGGTTAAATGACATCATGGAGACAACAAACTCCAAGTCCAACGTTCATGCATCTTCTCTGAGTCAGCGTGTTTACATGCACACAACATTCGGTCCAGATACAGGTATTATTCAGAGACGGCGCTCAAAATCCCTCTGTGAACTAAAACGGGATCAAAAACTGAAGACAGGTGCAGGTGATCAGGTGTGGACAGATCGATCCTACAGAGACGGTAAAGAAGGTCAATGAAAAAAGAGCGAATCAGATTTGACGTGTTCACTCGACTTTATCAGAAGACGATGTTAGAAATGGTCGATTTTACCACAAAGACTTTTAATAACAACTTCATTTATTTTCACATTTAAACTCTGAAGGTCGGACACATCCATACACCGTGGATTAAAACGGACGCCACAAATGTTTACTGGCCATAAAAGTTAAAGGCCTAATGTTGATTCTTCGTAGAGTTAATGGACTCCTCTCAACGGCACTGTGCACGCCCTGATCCAAGCTGATACACGCGACACTTAAAGTCATGGATGATGATTGGAGAGGTTGGAGAGGCAGCAGTTAATTATTATGAACCTCGTTTCCATGGTGATCATGGTCCTATAGTGCGATCTCTACAAAGTGAAGAGAAAAAAGAACGGAAAAAATCTGTTCATCCGATCAGGTGATAGACCAATGGGAGCCATCCGTCCCGGACAGCTCCTATTGGTCAATCTCCTGCTCCGCCTCTCCATCCAATCACCTCGCTGTATTCGACACACCCCTCTGCTGTAGTTCTGACTCGTCCCCTCCCGGCCCTCCCTCAGATCTCTGAGCGGCTAAAAGTAGCGTAGCAGCTTAGCTACAGGAGCTGTGATGGAGAAGGACGCAAAAAAAAACTGTTCTGCTCGCCCCACCGCCAAAAGTGGGAAGAAAACAGCAGACAGAAGAAAGGGTGGAGTCAAAGAGGAAATGTGACCAAGCAACGAATCTAACGAGAATAACCATCGGGTCATCCTTGGAGCGGTGGAGAAAACAGACGCCGAGACAGCAGAGTTTTAGTTGAACAGGTCATTTTTACCTCCTTTCATCGTGGCTCATGTTACAGAAATAACTCTGATTAGTCTCTGACATGTCAACACGGTAGCTGCAGACGGCGCTCGCTAGCAGAGCTGGCGTTTACTGCTGCTAGCCACTAACAATCCGACATGGTGGATCCTATTTGAAGCTAGCGTAGGATCTTCTGTCAGAGGGGGTGTGTCGTGGGGAGGGGATACAGGTTCAGGGGGCGGAGTTATGGTGGAGCACAGAGGGGAGGGGTTTGTGTGTGGGGGGGTGGGACGCTTTTCTCAAATCTGCCTCAACGGGTCAGTTTTTTTCAACTGAAGATCAGATCGTCAACCGGGACTTTGACCAAAAACCAGGACTGTAGATTTACATGGTTTTTAAAATTCAGGATGTTTCTAATTTTCCGATCATTTCACCGAGTTAACGAAGAGACGAGTTCATCCGCAGAAGAAACTGTGAGAGTCAGACACACCGCTCACATGCACCCTACCCACATTAGGAACCGTTGGTAGTTCTGAATAATACCCCAATATTCATGTGCACATAAACATACTCAGAGCCTCTTCATGTAGCTATGTAACAGAGACAAGTTGAACCTCAGTTCGTCCTCACAGGCTGACTGTGTCCTCTCTGTCTCAGATTTAATTGAAGGAAGATCCTGAGGGGTCGCCCTCAGACTTTCCTCCGATCACATCTGAGCTTTAAGGACGAGGAGAGAGAGCGCACATCAGCCGAACTCGGGGGTGTGTAGAGATTCAGACTTGTCCGGATTGAAGCCATTCAGGTTTGTGCTTTACCTTGCCATGTACATAACAGAGCATGTACATACGAGACATTCATCCATCGCCTCGCACAGGCAGGTGAGAGGGACTCTTCCACAGCTGGAAGGGGATGAGTGTTTAGCTGTGCGAGGTCAGCCCGGCCACTAGAGGGCAGTGCAGGGAGAGAGAGACAGCTGCTGGCGTCTCTCAGGAGGAAGCAGGGCGATCATCTGTGGAGGTGAAGTGGTGTGTGTGTGTTCCCTGTGTGTGTGCGCGTGTATGCAGGCTAAGCGCCATCCAAAGCTTCAAGAAGCTCCACCCTTTCATCATCATCATCAGTCAGCTGACCGAGGTCTCTGCGTTTTTCTGTGGGCTCGCTCTGTAAGCATCATGCACTCTGCTTTGACATGCACTAGGATGTTCGAGGCTGGCTGGTCTCGGTTCTTCTGATGATCAGAGATGACACAGATCAAATATTCATAAACTCCAGTCCAACACAGGAAGATCTAATCGACCTCTACTGCCACCTGGTGGACCATTCCAGCGTTTCACTTTCTGGTACTCTTTATACTAATTAGCAGTACTTTTAATCAGCTGACAGAAGCAACACAATTAAAGCAGAAGAGTTTGATGGACCGACAGGATCTCTGCACAGATCATTAACTCTCTTACAGACAGACTGACTGGTCGATTACTTAAAAAAAAAACACTGAATTTTTGTCGGTTTGAGCTGAAAAATATTTCTTTTGAACCAAAAACAAACAAACAAACAAACATTACCTAACCACTTCAAACAGTGTAAATGATTGACGGTCTGTTTCTGCCAATTAAAACAGCTCGAATTAAGACTTATGACTAGGGCTGGGCGATATGGGAAAAAGTTTATCACAATATATTTTTTTCATGTCAGTCGATATCGATATCACGATATAGAAAAAAATTCAATTTTTAATCTTAAATGTTCCCTGTTACTTTTAAATGACATTTAACATGTACTCGACATAATTTACAGTCCACATTACTCTGCTTCATGTCCGACCTCCAAAAACCAAAATACCTCCACACCACCGACGTTTTCCTAACGCCAGTGTTGTGGTTGACATTGATGTGGTCATCTGTTGAGCCTTCATGGTCATTTCTGTCGGGGGTAGCACTCATTTTCTTTGTTTCTCACCAACAGTGCTGTCGGCTTCACCTGTTAAAGTGCTATGGTTGGGTGGAGCTGCTGTCTGCTACGACGCTGCAGTTGGTTGATACTTGGTTCTAATTCAGAACATGATTGGTTCAGACCCGGAGACACTCCCCTTTTCATTGGCTTTCATTGGCCGACTACTGAAAAGCATATTGACCATGTTTTATATCAACATCAAGGGAAATTCATATTTGATATAAATTGTTATTGTTTAATCGCCCAGCCCTCCGTACAAAAACACTGAGACCAAAGACAAAGAGAGATTATCTTCTAAACTCTAAAACCTAAATGATATCTGTTTGATCTGAAACCTTATTGGACGCCTACTCTTCAATAAATCACCTAGAATACGTTAATTTTCAGCCTCTTTCGCCAAAACACCGGGGCCGCCCATGTGTCATCTGTGCCGCTCGCAGTCATGCATCTGTTGAAAATGTCCGACGCAGTGCCAGCGCTGAGTGTGAGCAGGTTAGCTCATCATGCTTGAGTCATGCCCTGGCCTTAGTCGATTAACCTCTAGATGGCGCAGGAAGTGATGTCATGAGAAACAGACATCAGGAGAAGGACTGCGTCAGAACGAGTGAAGATTTAATTCTTATTGAGGTTCAGTCCTGGAGGTTTTCAGAAGTCCAGTTTAGACTGAAGTTCTGTTGTTGTCTTTCTGTGTTCGCTCACTAACCGTGTTCCTGTTTTTGGTTCAACCCCAATAACCAACTAATGACCTTTCTGCCAATTTCAACTCTTCATATGACCTCCAATTATTTAAAGACATGAAGATGATCTTAGAGTCTGATCCTCATGACACCAGTGAGCACCATCCTCCTCCTGTTTGACAGCATCCTCTCTTCATTAGGACCCTGAACACCCACCTATTGGTGCTCTTCTTCAGGCTCTCGATGTCCAGCTTGCGGAAAAGGAAGCCCTCGTGGTGTGCGGTGTGGGTTGGTGGCTGGGGGACTGCTGGGCTGCTCTGGGCCGGAGCAGATCTGGACCGTCGCGTCGTCTCTCCTGCCTCCTTGGGTCGCGGTCGCCGCCTAGGTTTTGGTCTGTCCCGAGCTCTAGGCCGGTCGGGACGGGAAGACTTTTCTGGTAACCCGTTGGGCAGGCGGGGGACCTCACCACGGGCCTGAGGGTGGATGGAGTGAGATGGAGGTGTTATTCTTGGTGATGATCAGTCAGTGTTCTCAGAGTTTATTTAGAGCAGGTAAAAATGAGGGATTCAGTCATACACCATGCCGTACAGCTGAGAGGTCAGCTGATTTAAGGTAAACGATGGAAACCAGTGAAGTAATGTGGTGGTTTACCAGGACTCAGTCAAAGAGAGTGGATTTGTTTTAAATTAATCTGAAAATACAGTTTTTGGACTAAACTGAACCACAGACCTGAGCTGCTTCTCTTTCCTGCAGCTGCTCTACGATCTCTGCCAGCGTGGACCTCTTCTCTCGGCCGAGGGAACTGTGAATCAGAGAAAGACACCAGTCCTGATCTCTGATCCAACTTCAGAGCCCAGCATGTACGACAGACTAAAACTAGATTTGATTATCGAGATGTTGCACTGAAACATGCCGCCCCCCAAACATGTCGAAAATATCTCTCAACTCTCACCCTCCTCCTCCTGAGCGTCGGTCGGACTGCTCTCTCCCGGTGTCATGCTCACTGGACTCCTGTCTCTCCAGTCGGTGTCGATCCCGTTCTCTCCGCCGGCCTTCGTGACCCCCGTAACCCTCCTGCTCACTGGACGTTTGTCTCTCCAGCGTCCGTCTCTCCCTCCTCTCGGCATGTTCCCTCCACACCTCCTGGGGGAGCTCATCCCTTCGTGCCTGGATCAGCTGCTCGCTCGACAGCTGCCTCTCTATCCTGTGGTCCCTGTGGTGGGTGTGGGTCTGGACCTGAGGCTCGGCGTGCCCTAAAGGGTCAGTTCTGGACCCTCGAGGTCCTCTGGTAGGCTCGCTGTGCAGACGCTCCCTGCCAGGCTCTTGTAGCACCACCTCCGCCATCACCGCCACCTCTGCTTTCTCCGTCCCGATCTCTCCCATCATGATCTCTCTCTCCCTCTCTCGCCCCCTCTCTCTCTCTCTCGCTTTCTCCAGCCGGCTCGCCACCAGCAGCGGTGTCACGGCGTCGTCCAGGTGCTTGATTTTTGGTTGCCGTAGATACGGGGATGTTTTGACCTCCACTGCCTTTGCTGCCTGTGCTGGTTGGAGGTGACTCATTACCTTCGCTGCCTGGTCTTTCGCTGCACTGGTGCTCTCTCGCGCCTGATTGGCTGATACTAACATGGCTGCCGTGGCTATCGAGGCGATCGAGGAAGGTGAAGGTTGGCCGAGTCCCGCCGCAACACCAACCACGTTCCCGTGTCGCGACTCCAGGGTGTGGCGGTAGCTGGATCCGTTCATCACAGGGGTGTAGTTAGCGACCGTGGACCCCAGTCTACGGGCCACGGACGAGGGGGAGGGAGTCGGGGTGGCGGGTGAGGGTGAGGGCGGAGAGCTGGCTTCGTTCTGCTCATAGATGGTCTGTCTCGCTACCGGGGAGATTGGGAGGCGGGGGAGTGTAGATGGCGTGGGTAAAGCATCTTGAGGGTCCAGGAAGACTTTACGACCCAACAGGGGGGTCGGGGGGAGTTTGCTCTGCTCTGCTTTCAACTTTTCTACCTGAGGAACAAAAAGAAAACCAGATTTAACTCAGACCAGAGAGCAGGAGCGAGGGACGACCAAAACCTGAACCACACCAAGAACCACAAACTCAAACAGCTGTTTCCTGTTATGACCTCATCTTTCAGAGACAGCTCTGTCTGATCCCAGTTTAAGACTTTCTGTGTTATCTATCCATGATGAGGTACCGTGGTAAGTCGCCGCAGGGAGCTGAATCGCTCCTCCCAGGTGGCGGCAGCTTTGCGAAAGGCTTCGTGCCGACGAATCAGCTGCTCCACTTCATCCACGCTCGCCCCCAGCTCCGTGCTGCTGATGAACGGTTCCTGAGCCGTCAGCCACGCTTCGGCCACCACCGCTTCCTGGGCGAACTGGTGAACCTCCAGTACTGAGGAGGAGAGAAAATTTTTATTAAATTAAATGATCAATTATCAAAATTAATAATATTTGATATAATAATAAATTATCATTATTAACTTATCAATAAAAACAAAGAAACTTCCATCAGACAGATTCATGTTCGTGTGTGTTCATGTGTGTTCGTGTGGACTTACACTGCTGCAGGTATTCCCAGTGTCTGTCCCACTTCTCAGACAGCTCACGTTGTTTGTTAATAACCTTTTCGAGCTTCTCTTTAATCTGGAAATCACATTTTTAAAACATCATCAGACCTGCTCTTCTGTCAGTCCAGCTGTCATTAATGTCATTAAATTTGAATTTAAGCTCCTGAATCAAAAACCTTGGAAAGTGAAAGTGACCTATTCCTTTCCCTGTTTCTCTGACGTGTTTGTTGGTTATTAAAGTTGATCATTATTTTATTTTGGTTTCACCTCTTCGGCTGCGGGGTTTCTGGCAGCCAGCAGGGTTTTCCCCATCTCGATACACTCCAGCGTGCTCCGGCTGCGAGCCTCTACTTCACTCTTCAGACTTTGGTGATAATTCATCAGAACCTCAACTGATGACACGTCCCTGCAAGAAGCACCGAGCAGACACACACTGAGACCAAGACCACACAAAAACCCGTAAAACTCTGAGCAACTCAACCATCTCAGACCACCTCAGAACCAAACGCCTGATATTTGAGTAAACAGAGATCCTCCCCGTTCAGTGTTAACATCTGGTTATCCGTTCTGGTGAGACTGTTAAAACTCGATATGAGACGATAAAAAACTGCAGCTCAACTTCTCTGAAACTTTCTGCTGAATCTATCAGTCAGACATTTATCAACAGAGATAAAATCCTGATGTGACTCTTGTACAACGAGCGCCGAATATCAAACTGTATTTGATATAAAACCAGTTTACAGTTACAGTACTTTAACGTTCCCACCCATCCTCTTGGTTTCAGAGCAGCTGATACAGACTGGAGTCTCTGTTCTTCGTGATGTACCTGGGCTTCTCTCCCGTCCCGATCTGACAGATGATCGAGTCCATCCAGATGATCTGATCGCGGACCATGCTGAAGAACCTCAGCTTGTCTGTCTCGGTGGTAATCTGGACCCGACAGTCCTCACAGGATGTCAGCAGCTCTTTCCAGTACTGCATCACTTCGTGCTCACGGAAAGCGATGGCTTCAGCTTTCTCGCCGGCGTACACCGTCCTCAGCTGGGCCGCGCTCTCCTGCAGCTGTCGCACCTGGGAGAGACGGGAGAGCAGATTTTAGGAAAACGAAAACTGAACAAGACAGAAAGAAAAAGGAAAACAGTAAATAACCCTAAAGTGAGTTTGCTATTACAGCAAATCAGCTTCATCACAGCAGCTTTATCAGAGATCTTTCTTTGGTGAAAAAAACAGCTGTTTCTGTTCACCAGGTGCATCGCAGAGACCACATGAAGACAAACTAAACGCCGACTTGAAGGTTCGACTTGAACTGGTGATTATCCTGTTTTCTTTTCATCAGTCCAGTCAAAGTTACTTTTAACCAATCCTGGATCGATAACATGGAGTTGAACTCATGTATTGAGCTCAGTTTATTTCACATGCTCTCTGATCTTGTTGACTTACTTGCGTGACCAGCAGCTGTATGTCTTGTTCAAAGCTGTGTAGGAGTCTCTGCAGGGTGCTGGTGTTTGCGGTGCTGCCCTGACGAGCCCGAACTTCTGGCAACCTTCGATGTTTGTCCTCGATTTGAGCTAAAACCTGCAGAAAGAGGACATGAAGGATTCCTCACAGACAGTGACACATTAACACGACTGTACGATATCTCTGTGCTCCTCAGGTGTCTCACCTCTCGGCAGTCTGAGAAGAACTTGTGAAGCTGGTGCGAGGCGGCGAGCATCTGTGCGCGGGTCTCCATCAGCTCCAGTAGATCTGCCCAGGCCTCGTTCACCCCGTCCTTCCACTCAGCGATGGTGGCGGCTTCTGCGTGGCCGTAGTCGATGAGCTCGTCCACCATCTGGTTTACGGCGGTCACTCGCTCTTGTCCCACACTGCCGGTCTCTGAAGCAAACTCGGTAAACTTCTCCTGCAGAATCTGCAGAAAGATTGGGATGAGTCTTCTTTCATTTGTCGGTTCGTAAACGTTCTTTACCAACATGTTTACAGCTAAAATATTAATAATTTACTGAGCTCTGTAACCTCCTACTGTATAAAAACATGACCTAACCTGACTGGGTACATGTGACATGTTCCTGTTAACACACTTACAGTAACATGCTCATAGTCTTGACCGAGTTCAGGTGAGCTGGCCACCATCTCCCTCTGAGCGATCCACTGCTCCAGCTCGTCCACCTCCCTGTTGAGCTGGTAGAGCCAGTACTGCTGCTCCAGGCGGCTCTTCCTCTCCTCCACCAGGTCCTTCAGAGACACGTACAGACGATCGATCTGAGACTGACGCTTGCTGATCTGCTCACTGTGGAGGAGAGAAAGACTGTGTGTCAGAGACGCAGCTCAAACCCTGAGAGCGCCGTCGTCGTGGAGATCTGGTGTTTCCTGAAGAGGCTGATGTCAGCTCCAGTCAGGGCGCAGCTCATACACCTCACACCTCCACCTGCTGTACGGACTGTTGACAAACAAAGATGGATGCATGGAGTCGTGTTTTTGTACCAGATTCTGATTTTGCAGGTCAGATGGGTTATCCAGATTCTTTAGACCAGGACCTGGTCCAGTGTGACCTTTTTCTTTCTGGGACTGAACCCGACTGTGTCACTACTCATTTACCTGAAGCTCCATGATTTAAGAGAAGCTCCCCTGCATGGCAGCGTCGTCATACAGTCTGAGTTCAGAGCTGTCAACTTCCTGTCAGCTTTAACCATCTGATTTTAAAGGTACAGTACGTAGAACTCAGCAGCAAAAATAGTAAAAATAAACTGGATAGTATTCAAGGCTCTGTCTTTATTAGTGTACAATCACCTGAATATTGAAACCGTCTTTTAAAAACTAAAAATGAGCCTTTTTTTTTTCCCACAGGAGCAGGTCTGCTCCCACAGAGGCTGTTATTGTGCACGGCTGTATTTCTACAGGAACACAGAACAGAACAACTGTTCCCTGTTGTTGTTTTTGGATTCAGTGGGTGGCTGCTGAAAACACACAAGTTGGAAAATGAAGAAGATGAGAGAAGCTGCTGCTGTAGAGATAGGAGCTCCGGACAGCTGATAAAATAGGTGTTTCTACCTGTTATGGTCACTAAAGCTCCTTGTCTTCAAAGGTTAGCTTCATCACTTCAATGATGGGAGAGGTGAGCAAGGGAGCATGTTGATCTAGAATTTCGACATTTCTACATACTGGACCTTTAATTAGAGCTTTAGATGACCCGGTTCAGTCTCATGGATCTTCCTTAATAACAAACTCGTGAATGACCCCTCTGTGAATCTGAACACCTACAGTTTGATCTGCAGAAAATCGAGCAGCGCTCCATAACTCATGTAAAGGACAGAAAAACTCTGATGACAGATCTTCGTGTTTTCACGCTCACCAGTCTGGATGTCCCATCTCCAGCAGCTGTCGACACTGCTGTGACAGCAGACCGATGGTCTCCGCGTAGTCCTCTATAGTCTGTTCCAGGACCAGGTGTTTCTTCAGCAGCTGCAGTGTGCTTGGTTCATCCTGGAGGAAGGAGGCACACACACACACACACACACACACACACACACACACACACACACACACACACACACACACACACACACACACACACACACACAGAAGATTTTCAGTTAAAAAGAACACAACAATAACAAACACTGAGACTGGCAACAGACTGGAAGGATTTTTGTTACTGAAATACTTAGCAACTCTCAGGCAGTGACGAACTCACACACACACACACACACACACACACACACACCTTTCCCTTCTCCTCGTTCATCATGTGCAGCTCCTGCTCGCTGAGCCAGGCCTCCACCTCAGCTGTGTCAAAGAAGTACTGTTGGGCCTGGTACATGGCATCCAGCACCAGCTGCCTCCTCTCAGTCTCAGTCCACAGCAGAGCCCACAGCTGGGCCAGCTGGTCCTGGCCTGCCCTCACACAGTCAGCCTCGGGGCTGCGTATGGAGGCGATGATCCCTGCCCTCTCCAATACGTCCTCGATCCTGCCCCTGTGGCCCTGCAGCTCCCTCTGAAGAGTCTGGGGGAGAGGACAACGAAAGGAGACGATCATCTTCGATGTTAAGATTCAATGTTGGATTTTTTTAACAAGGTTTGAACCTGCTCTGAGTGATCATGAATCACATCTGCTCCATGATCTGAGCCTGCAGCAGAAGTCTCTCCAGATCCTGGTTTTCTTACCTGGTTTTTCTTCATGAGCTGCTGGACCTCCTGCAGAGTCGAGCCGTGCTCCTGAGATATGGCCAATGGGAGGCGCTCCTGAACCCACAACTGAAACCACAACAACAACAACAACAAGACCTTCAGCAATGAGTAACTGTGACTGAACAGTCATGTGGGTGCAGAAAAATGCACCTTATGCAATGGACCGAGTGACTGTTTTAGTGGGTGCTCCTGAATTCTTCCTCATTTTAGTAAATTTAAAAACAGAAATCCTGGAATAAATCAAAATAATAATAATGATAATAAACTAAAGACTGAAAAAATAAATTAAAATAATAAACTAAAGTGAATCTAAAGACTGAAAAGTTTTAGACTTGTGAGGCTTTAAAAACAGCTGACTCAAACATTTCAGCTCTTCTAATACTTTACACTGAACAGACTTAACCTTTCCTCCTTTTCCGGCACAAACTGTCGCTCTAAAAACTGTATGTGTGTGTTCGACTGAAAATCATCAGACTAACAATCTCATCCTCCAGGTCTCGTCCCACTTGGTGAACTTCCTTCGACGCCAGCAGGATGCGCCGTCTCTCCTTCAGCGGCTCGATCAGACGCACCATCCTGGCCTCCACGGCAGCTTGGCGCTCAGCGACGGTCTCCTTGACCTGCGTGAGCTGTGGGATGGTGGCCACCTGCACTTGGAGCTGACCCACTTCCTTATACCACTCCTCCATCTGGGTTTCCATGCTCTGATGAGAAGAAGGAGGAGGAGGAGAGAAGGAGGGGAAGAGGAGGAAAGGTGTCAAAACAGATGGAGGGAGAAAGGTTATGCCAGTTAGGAGGCAGGAAGTGAAGTAGGTAAGGACCAATGAGGAGGAAACATGTTTATACAAGAGACATGGATGGAGACAGAGGAGTTAAATACGCAGATGGTTTCATCTCTGGGGACCTCACTTCATAAATTTAATTATTTAATGATTTCCAAAAGATTTAATAATAAGTTAATAAAAAGTTGGTTACCAAAAGTTCTTTAAAGGTTTAGACTTTTAATGAAAAGTATGATATCATTATAAAAACATGCTGATGGAAAAATGAAAATCACTCCTATGAAAGGATAAAACACTTCATGGAATTTCTTCATAGAAATACAATCAGACCGAGACGCTAAGACAGAAGAACTACCTCGTCTGTAAAATGATTAATATGATGATTATTACTTCAAGGAAATGATTAAGAAATGATCATAAATGTTCTTCCTTGAGCTGCGGCACCCCGCTGTAGTCTGTAATGGACTGGTCTGAGGTATCGCTACAAACAAGCGTCTGCTGGAAGAGAGTAGGTGAGTTGTGTTTAGTCTCTTTGCTAAAGAAATGAGTCAAAGTTAAAAAGATGTTTGGTGTCTAGTACTATGTCTGTGACCCTATATGTCCTGTTGATGAAGTTAGGTGCTGTTCTGAGCATTATTTGTGGCTATAGAGTGGCGTTTTGGTTGGGGGCGTGTCTCTCTGTATTTCTATCCTGCGGTCGTTACTAAAGTTGGTATAACTAGAGAAGCAAGCGGTCGACAACATTCATCTCTGGAGGGGGGGTCTAATTAATTTTATGCTGGAATATCTCTTTAATGTTGGAGTTACAGTCAGAGTCTGACTGCTGAATAAAGAGTGTTGTAAGCAGACAGTGGGAATTGCTGTTGTTCGACATTTTCCAACATGATGTTCAGTCCATTATTGATGAGACATGAGGTGGAAACATGTGAAGGTAAACAGAGAGTCACTTTAGCATGTGAAGATGAAGAATCACACAGGAAACACTCGGGTCCATCTCCTGTCTCCTTTGACCCACCTGTAGTTTTTTCAGCTGCTTGTTGACAGTGGTGAGGTCCTGTCCCTGGTCCACATAGACCAGCTGACCCTCCAGCTGGCCCAGTCTCTGGTCGAGGCTTTCGTAGCTCTGAACCAGCAGGTCAGCCTTGTTGGCCTCAAACAGCTGACGGGCTTTAGCTTGGGTGGTGCTCTCCAGATCCTGCCAGCACTCCCGGATCTCCTCCAGCTTCTTTCGGACCACTGGGCTGAGCTCCGGTTTTTCCTGGATCAGCTGTTGGCCCTCCTGGATGAAGGGGGCAGACGCAACAAAGGGGGAGGAGTCAGACAGAAGCTCCCGTGTTTAAAACATGACACACACAAACATGCGTGTGTTAGTGTAGCGTGGGCTCTGACACTGAAACGCACGGGAGCTCCTGAACGTCACACAGCAGAGCTCAGCGTGTTCGCCATTTCCTGTTTGGATAATAGTCTCATTTGGTAAACAGGCTGCGATGGTAATCAGTGAATTGTGTCTCCACAGATCACCTGGGATTTATTAACATACTCTGATAATCTTAAAGCATAAATTAGTTCGATATTGAACGCTTCCTCCTCATCAGGATGCAAATTTAAACCAAAATACTCTCCAAAGTCTAATCAGACCCTCCACTCCCGTAAAATAAACGCATACACATTCAGACCACACAAGCTGGAGTTTCCCCCGGATCATTTTAGAGCTGAGGCCTCCACGAGAACAAAAATATGAATGAATGAATGAATGAATCCGTTAATGATGTGATTTACCGTCACAAAACCCACAACAGTCACAACAGACCAGAACCTCCTATTTAAGAGAAAACTGTAAATGTTCAAATAACACTGAACACATTTTAACCCCTGATAAAAGATTACATTATTCTAACAGCTGATCAACGAAGAAAACTCAGTGGATCACAGTGATTACAAACCTGTTCTATCAATAATATGTATATCCTTATAATATAAAAATATGAAAATATATAATATATATAATAAAACTATAAAAGATGTGAAATAAAGAGCTTCGCCTTTTTCCTCCACATCCTTCAGTGTTCACTGACTCTTTTGTTGGTTTTATCATGTGCAGACGCTGTAGAATTGGGTAAGAGTGTGTGTGTGTGTGTGTGTGTGTGTTTATTTTTGTGTGTGTTTGTGTGAGGAGATTAAACCTTGCCGTACTAAAATGCCTCATAAATTACCTCACACTCTCCCCTCCCCCGTCTCTCACTTCTTTTCATATTTCTTTCCCCTTTAAGCCCCCCCAAAAACACACACACACACACACACACACACACACACACACACACACACACACACACACGAAGATGCTTGCACCCACACAGGCCTCCCTGTGTACACCTGCTCCCCCCTTTTTTCCATTCAGCCTCCCCCACCATGAAATCATCCCCCGAACAAATGAAATTCATCTCTGCAGCCTGTGTGTGTGTGTGTGTGTGTGTGTGTGTGTGTGTGTAAGAGAGGAGAGTAAACAAAGAAAGACACTAAATTGTGTGTTCTACTTCTGCACATTTAAAAACATTTCTTAAGTTTTTATTTGATTTTATATTCAGTTCAGAGTCGACGTTCCTCCTCTTTGAAAATAAGTATAAAAATGACATTTTCTACTCAATCCTCTGAATAAAGAATAAAACAGAACTACTCTGATACTGGCAGATCCATCAAATATGATGCTAAAAATTCCCCAATGTGAAACAAAAGATTGATATTTTTTCTGCACAAAGACAAAGATCTATTTGCTTAACTTCATCTAAGGGATTTTTAACGTAAAGAGATTGTAAAAATGTTATTTATTCTAAAAACATGAGAATGTGGAATTACTATCTCATTTTAATCAAACAGAAAAGACCTTTTTTTTCCGCAGCCACAGTGAAAGCTTTGTCAGACTGCTCCATATGCATTAAAATTGGAAGAGCGAACAGCTCATCCTGCACATCAGTAAAAACCAACAATAACAAAGTCATGTCCGACTGGTGGGACCGTCTTTAGTGCTGCTGTGTTTGATGGGGTTCGATACAAATGAGGCAAACGATGACAAACAGCTGAGTGTCCACCAAGTGATCCAGTTCAGTTCGGTTCTGTTTGGTTTGGTTCAGTGTCATCAGTTAGGGATGGGAATTGATAAGATTTTATCGATATCGCTGTCAATTCTTTAACGATTCCCTTATTGATGCCTTTCTTCGATTTAAAAAAAAGTAGGCTATAGGTTTTCACCATTAACTCTTTGTACAGCGTTTCTGGGGTGACCATATTCTGAATCCCCAAAAAGAGGACACTACTACTACTACTACTACTACTACTACTACTACTACTACTACTACTACTACTACTACTACTGCATATTCTAAATTCCCAGAGACAGCGCATGCATGCGTCACGTCAGTGGCTTTGCTTAGAAGTGAGCGGAGGGGCGGAGCTGCAGAGAGGACTGATGCTCTGCACTGTTTTATAATGAATGGATACACGTTCTGGACATTTGAAGGATTTTATAAACTTCCCCAGACAGCCCCCCAAAAGAGGACATGTCAGGGTAAGAGGACGTATAATCACTCTTACATATGTACCTTCCTTGCTGTTCTGAGACGGAGCTGCAGCAGCTGATGAACCGGTGTTTAACAGGTTTTGTGTCGAAGAATGGACCCCTGACGGGAGCGCGGTTGAAAGTCCATAACAAGGCGAAATAATCCACGTTTTCCTTACCGTCGGGTGGATTCAAATGTGTGTGCCTTTAATGATTTCATTCAGACTATTCAGATAGGCCGAAAACAAAAGCCCTCTGATTCAGAATATTTGCTGTCCCGAAAATATAATGCTCTCTACCTTGACAGCTAACTGTAGAGTTAATATACCCAAGTACATCTCTATATGTGCGTTAAATATGAGATCATATTTCTTCCACTTTAAGAAGAACAAACGTTGCACTGTTGTCGTCTTTCTTAGTAAAATTAAGACACGCTTTAGCTCGTTTCTGCCGACTTTTCGTATTGTCTGCCATGTTATTTCCTTTGTCTCTGTTCCCGTTCGCATAGACTGGCACTCGCAAGACTGTTTTTTAAGGCACCCGGAAGAAAGGATTGTTAAGGGAACCGTTAAGATAAAATGTAAATGATCTCGATGGATTGAACCATTTGGAACCAGTTCTTAACAAGAACCGGTTCTTGTTTCCCATCCCTATCATCAGTACCATCGTACTCTTCAGGACCCTTCTGTTGGGGTGCTAACAGACCTGTCTTGTCCTTCTCTCAAACAAAGCCTGGATCCTAGAGAGAAACAGGATGACCTTTCTCCCAGACCAGGTGTAAAGACAGGTAAGAGAAGTCAGTAACAAAAACAACCATGATTTACTGAAACCATGAAAATGATGGAGAACGTCGTTCCCTTTTTGGCTGATAACAGATTTAATGTTTGGACCCTTTTTCCCGCTGCAGGTCCAGCATTTGGTGTTTGACAGGTGGTTATTTCAGATTCTGCCAAGACATTTCACACAGCCAGCCAAATAACTCTGAGCAGTGACTCATCTTCCACCGAGGACAACGTCGTCAATCCTCATCCACTCAGATTTTGATAAAAACCACAGACACCTGGAGACTGAAAGCCGGATGTCACCGAGGCGATAAAAGTCATCTTAGTCCAAACCCTCGGACCAGCTGTTCAACAACAGCCGGGTAAATCTCTGCTAACACGAAGCTCGATCTACGATGTGAGTATCAGTTTAATAAAAGCACACTTAGTCTTTTAAAGGGTTAAATAATTCTTAAAAAAGGGTTTTATGCCACATCAGGCGTTCAGACTCCAGCTCCATTTCTCACCATTTTCAAAAAACCACACAACAACCACTTTTCCCTCGTTGTCCCCCAAACGCTGCATGATTGACAGCTGCTCACTACAAACAAAACCCGAATGGCCTTTACTAGTGACACTGAATACTCCATACTGTGCCTGTAACATGTGAAGATGAAGCTGTGTTCAAGCTGACTTTGGCGTCCCTCAGCTGTTTGTGTGTTTTCAAAGATTAGCGCACACAGATATAGAGGTGAGGGAAAGCTGTGTGAACCCACTCATCATCGTCCTGTTATTTCAGTGTTAATGCGTTACGTCAGCTTTCATTCGGGCTGGAGCGTTTCCCTCACTGCTGATGTATTCTGTCCTCTGCGGTAAGTGGGAGAGCTGTGTGGGCTCGAGATGCATCACCCACGGCCTGGAGCTGCTACTCCACACTCCTCACACTTTTTCAGTCTGCAGTTCAGAGACGATCAGGGTATTTTACTGTTCATACTGACAGTATCTGAAACGATGAGAGGTGAAACCATGTCCCTTAGATAACTGCTCTGTTATTCAGATGACGTGACGCTCTACGGTGAAGTTAATCAAAACAGTTTTTCACCATTATCACCAGAAAACTCCTGACTGCACTCAAAACTCTGAATTTACTCATCCTCTTCAAAACAGAGATGATAACGATGACCGGCTTCAGGGTGATTCAAACACAGAACATGAACAATACTGAACTATATATCGCAGTGTGCATGAGCGAGAATAAAGTACAAACAGTTGGGAAGTCAAGACGAAGAGGAAGAAGGGTCCAGACGGACAGGAAGTGGGCGTGTATGAGGAACACTGGCGCTAGCTGACGGATTGGACCTCCTCATTCTGCTGTCTGGTCTGAACTTAACAGCGGACAACTGTTAGTGAGTCTGTCACAGTGAGGCCACCGCATCAATATTTACAATACAACTGAAGGACGTCTGTGTGACTGTTCTTCTTCTGGTCCCTTTTCTTCTTCTAGAGTCCAGCTGAGTCCTCTGATGGTCCTAAGGTACACCTGGTCTTGGGTGCTTCAAAGTCCAAACGCTGACTTCAGGAAAGAGAGACCGTGACCTTACGGCCTCTTCTGTCCAAGTGCTGTGTGAGTTCATTTAGTCCTCAGAGTTATTTTCTAACCTTCAGTTATCTGGTCGTGTCTTAAAGTCATGGCTGACGATTGTAGAGATTGTTTATTATTATGAACCTCGTTTCTATGGCGATCATGGTCCTATTGTGCGATCTCCACAAAGTGAAGAGAAAAAAGCACTGAAAAAATCTGTTCACCCGAGCAGGTACAGGGCTGCAAAAACACTGACCAATGGGAGCCATCTGTCCCGAACAGCTCCCATTGGTCAATCTCCTGCTCCGCCTCTCCATCCAATCACCTCTGAGCGGCTAAAAGTAGCGTAGCAGCTTAGCTACAGGAGCTGTGATGGAGAAGGACGCAAAAAAACCCCCAAAAAAAAAAACTTCTGCTCACCCCACCGCCAAAAGAGGGAAGAAAACACAAGACGACAGAATTACTGGAATAACCATCGGGTCATCCTTGGTGCGGTGGAGAAAACAGACGCGGAGACAGCAGAGTTTTAGTTGAACAGGTCATTTTGATCTCCTTTTTTCGTGGCTCATGTTACATAAATAACTCTGATTAGTCTCTGACATGTCAACGCGGTAGCTGTCCAGGCAGCTGCAGATGGCGCTCGCTAGCAGAGCTGGCGTTTACCGCCGCTAGTCACTAACAATCCGACATGGTGGATCCTATTTGAAGCTAGCGTAGGATCTTCTGCCAGAGGGGGTGTGTCGTGGGGAGGGTGATACAGGTTCAGGGGGCGGAGTTATGGTGGAGCACAGAGGGAAGGGGTTTGTGTGTGGGGGGTGGGACGCTTTTCTCAAATCTGCCTCAATGGCTCAGATTTTTTCAAGATCGTCAACCGGGACTTCAAATGTACAAGAAGGAAAACATGTCGGTTCACGGGTTCAGAGAGACAACGATGAGCTATCAGGACAACTGTATGAGGCAGTCTGCTCATGTGGAGAGAGGATATCAGAGTGAAAGATCTGCACCACACACACACACACATACACACACACACACACACACACACACACAGCTGGAGATGACATATTTTCCAGAAGGTGCCCAGCTAGAGGCGGAGATGAGAGCTGTTGCTCATTTACTGACAGTGCCCCCCCCCCATGTTGTCTCATGAGCTCTAAAAAAAACATCTCACCTCACTCTCCTACTGGCCATGGACTTTGTGAGTCAGTCAGGATTGAGTTAGTTTTCATCAGAAAGTTGGAGGTTAGTCGATGTGAAACAAACCCAAGAGTCTGACAGAGACAGCAGCTTCAATTTTTCACCTTCAAACAATCTTTGAAATCTCGCCACAACAAACAACCTGAGCGTCTATTTTTTCTTTCAAAATTGTGCTAAAAATAGAGAAGAGGGACTCGTGTCGAACCGTTCGGCTGCACATAATGACGATCTTGGAGGGATACGAGTTTTAACAGCAGGGTTGCAGTGCAGGCAGAGAAGACTTCTGTGCAGACTCATGAGACACGCTGAGGCCAGGATGAGAAAATAGACGATGACTGAGTGTGTAGTCCAGGATTAGGCCATTTCGTGTTGATAACCAAAAGTAATAATGGAAGAGAAATGTCTGAGAGGTGGTCAGAGTAAACCCTGAAAAAGCGTTGATCGTATTTTGAGGTGAAGTGCGTTCAGTCACATCATACAGCAGCTTCAGGACAACATCCAGGAAAGAGGGCCAACGCATCAGTGACAGAATATTACAATCCAAGAACACAACCTGCCTCGAACCCTTCTCCATCTCCCTCACGCCGCCATGTCTGTGTATCTGATACAACAGGAGCAAAATAATGACATAACATCGGATCTCTGTCTCAGTGTGAGAGTGCTGCTATCGTCACAGCTCCATTGATGTTCTCACCACACAGATCGTCACAACAGCCTACACACACACACACACACACACACACACACTCTCATATTCTGCACAGCCAGCGCAAACCTACAGGTCAGGTTTGATGCAGAAAGGGCTGAGTAAAGCTGAGGCAGGTGCGTATGAAGTACAGAGTGTATCCAAACTAAAGAGAAATGTACACACGCGTTTATATCTGGAGTTTCATCATTTTTCAACTTAATTCGTAACTTTTTAAAATCCAAACACAACAGCCACTCCCTGAACTATACGCTTCTTTTTTAACGAGCAATAAAGCGAGTGGTGGTTCAGGCTCTTATTCTTAATGAGTTAATGAGGCCAATTCATGTTCAAGCGTTCAGAAGATAAGGGGACAGGAATCAAAAGCCCACAGGATTTAGGCTGGCATTGTGAGGAGGCCATTTTCACTGTGCACTCTCACACACTCCCCCACATTCACACAAACACAAACAAACACAATCTGCTGCAGCTGAAGCGGATCGGCCAGAACAGCCAGCAGCTTCTATTTGGGCTAAAACACCGACTGCAGAGTTACATTACAGACATTTCAGACTTAGTAAGCATGTCTTTACAGCCAACACGTCTCCTGGAGGTGGAGCAGACACTGTTGTGGTCAATCTCTGCTCTTTATGGAGAAGTATATAGTCGGGTTATCTTCCTCTTCAAGTTTCCGTCTAAAGCAGATCTTTACAGACGGGCATCGGTCGTTCTCTTTTACAATCTTTGTGAAAGCTTCACATTTTAAAACTTTATACTCATATATTCAAACGTGTTTACGTGAAAGGAAGCGCGGTCCTTCTGCAGCCTCCCAACAGCAGAGTTATTGATTAAACTTCTCATTACACAGTCAGAACACTGCAAACCTCAGCTTTTTAAGTTTGGCCCTCAGTGCTACAACACATTAACACCTCCTGTTGTCTGCTGAATTTCATCGCTCCGAAGCGTTTTCATGCCCCATCCCAGGGTGTCTGACATCACTTCCTGTTCAGTCTTGACCTGTTTCCTAGCATAATAAGAAATGTAGAAAGAGAAGGGGGGAGTGACCTTCACACGTGAGCAGAGCACAGAGAGGCAGGACGGCAAAAAGAGAGGAGAAAGGACGGGACGAATGTTGCCTGGCAACCACCTGAAGCACAGGAAGAGGAAACGAGCAGCTGTTGGATTCTTGACGTCAAAGCAGAAACTGACACAGACCACTGCCTGCATCACAATGTATCAGAAAAAGCCTCCTCAGCTGGGGTCTCCCTCAACAACACTGAGTCTCCTCCACGCAGGGACCACAGCTGAAGCGTGGTCTACAGGTAAAGGTCAAGCAGTGGTCTACAGGTGTTATCATAACTATAGTGTTTGTGTCATTTTCCAGGACACACACTCCTTCAGAAATTGTATTAAGAGCAGCTACAGTGGTTTTACTGAGGAGCGGGGGACAGGCAGACTCAATCCCAAAACCATGTGATTATGAGTAAACCTTTTTTGGTGCTACTCAAACTCTCAGGGACACTTCAGCTGAAAGGTCCAGTATGAGCTTACACACACTGGAATAAAAACAAAGACACCCCAAAATCTGGCAATGTGCTTCACACAGTCCTTCAAGGTGGAGAGGAGCTCTTACCTGATGACATAAATAGACTCAAGACTCTCAGAGGACAAAAACAGAGAGACAAAACCAGGACAGAAGATGCTCTTTGTTTGTACGGTTTATACCTCAGTGAATAGGACCACAGGAATAACGCTCCAATAACAACTTGATTGAATTTTCGATCAGGAAGACTGTGTCTTAGTTTTCTGCTTTGTCTGTTCAACCTTCAATGAAGCTGTTAAATGTTCTTTTTAAAGGAGAAAGATTTCAGATGAGGTTCAACTATGATTCTGTTTAAGACCTCAGCTACAGCACAGTGTAAACAGACAGAACAACATCTATACAAACTAGCCAGAGGAGTCTACAAAACCTCATAAGTTCTGCTATGATACCAAATCCTATGAAAATTATATGGCAAAAAAAAAAAAAAAAGAAAGGTTGCTAAGCAACAGCCCAGAACAGGCTTATGGGGCGAACATTGCTGCCACTAACAACTTCAGAGGCTTAACTCTGTCTATGTACCTGCCAACAGCTAGGAGGCCTGGTGGGGCTACAGTCTGTCACTGAAGAGCCTGAGCTGGGACCACTAAAGCTGGGACCACTAAAGAAATGTTTTTATCACATATGAGAACAACACTGTGTGCACACTTATATCCCTCACTATCAAATCTGTTTCATCTCATCCTCTAAATCAAGACTGGATCCTTAAATAACTCCTTGACAAAGAAAAACTGAAGTCCAAATGCTGCTGCTTTCAAAACGTCCTTGTAAAAAGATCTTTAAAACCACACACACACACACACACACACACACACACACACACACACACACACACACACACACACACACATACAGGTTGTTATGCAGCCTTATAGATGCATTTGTAAGGTTTTATAAATGTACTTATTGTGCATTATTGATTCATATGTAGTGTCACCACCTTTAGGTCCTACCTACTTGCTCACATTTCTCAGCACAAGAAACATGTCGCTTTCCAAAGTTGTGGGCTTCGTTCTCTACACTGATTGTAACGGCTAAATAGGAAAGTAAACAACAAAAATATTACACACATGAGATAGAGAATTTTGAGGTTGATCTGTTGTTTCATCAGCGCTGAATGTGGTGAGAGTTGAGTGGGATGTTACTGTTTGTTTTCCTGTCAGCTAAATGACATACTTGCATCCAAAGATGCAAACAAAAAACTGCACTTGGCATGTTCTTCTACTTGAGCTTGTGGGTGTCGTAAAAACACAATGGACTCTCTTATACATGGAGGCAGCAGCAGATTTCATGCACAGATCGTTTAGAGACAAACAGACAATTTTAGACTGTTTTTATGTTCTTGTCATCGATGGAAAATAACTTGTGTTTGTTATCAATGCTCCTGAAAAACTTATCTTTTTTCATACTATGACCTCATCTGTATATCTGTGACACCATCAGCTACCCTCAGATTAGCACATAACCTCTGAATCTATGATGGAAACAGCTCCATGCTCACTGTGCTCCTCTGCCATCACCTCCTTTTATGTTTATGTGTTTTACAGTATATATGTTTATAATTACTCATCAGTCATCATACCCACATTATCGCTAACAAGTACAGGGCCACATACACATGACTCACATAAGGGCACTCACATCACCCAATATAGAATAATAGAGAGAACTGGTTAACCTCACAGCAACAGGCATACAGTAATTAGTCAAAATGAGCAGCATATGCTTCATCAGTGGGTGAAGCTGCTGTCTACCTGTACAGCCATCAGCCTCAGTGTTACACTGATTTAACAGGAAACCCGTTTATTTATTACTTTGTTTTTACTTTCGGTTCATCTGTAGACAGAGGGGGACAGTCCCAGCTGTGAACTGAAGACTGTCAGGAAGTCTGTAGGTGGATCACATGAAGCAGAGCTGTGCCTCAGCTCTATTACTCTACTCCTGTCAGGGGGGTTCAGTTCAGCTTCTGTCCTGCTGAAGACGAGACTGCAGAGGATTAGGAAATTATGTCACAGAGTTTTCATGGCTGACACACTCAGTGAACCAGTTTTCACACCAACATCCACATGTGCAGTTTAAGCTCTTCCAGCAGACACCAACTGTTCCTCAGTCTAAATACACTGATGGGTCATCATATACTGGATCATCATTTAGCCCCAACATCAGTCCAGACCACTTGAAGGTTATTATTGTCATTACTCACTGCCCTGTCACATGCTTACATGGAAGGACAAAGCTTCAGGTGCGGGGAGCACACCTGCACACCTGAAAGGTCAAGGCAGGAAAAGCAGCAGCAAAGAGTAACAACACATCTGACACTGGTGAAATCAGAGCCTTCGTACAGAGGTGGAGCTGGGTCACAGTGAAGCCCTTTAAACAGGATGTCTATTTTCACATTTGCCCGTTGAATGTATTAGAAGAGGTGACAGACTGAGCTGAGAAACTTCTACGCTCAGTTCAACTTCTCAACCACAGTTTCTCCTGGATGGACAAAGACTGAACCTTTTATTGGGTCCTGTTTTTTTATGTGAACACATTCATCCCTCTGTCATTTAGCAGAATAAAAGGGATCTATGTTTTCTTGTGGACGCCTCATTTAGAAAACAACACGCAGTAATTAGAGAAAAAACAAATCATAAACTGTTAACGTAGATGGCAACATGACATCCTCAGCCATCTGTGGAGTCACAACATATCAAATGTCATTTAATTATCACCTATACACACACACACACACACACACGCACACACATATATACACACACACACACAATGTGTGACTGTGACTAAAATGGGATTGGAAATCTGTGATGAGTTACAGGCGGCCTGAAGGGACCTCACACTGACCTACACCTCCTCTGACCAGAGCTGATTTTACAAGTCCAGATTCATCTCAGCCAGTCCGTTGTGAACAGAACCAACAGAAACCTGGACATGTAGCCCAGAACCACCAGCCGACCCTCTTCCATCCTGTGTCAGGTGCAGCTTTATAAAAGAGGCTGATGTGGAAACAGAACTTTGAGGACCCAGAGCAGCAGTGAGGCGGAACAGCACACTCCTCTGGACTGAATATCTCTCTGTTATACTTCCTGTCCTTCCTGCTGGATTTGGTTTCATGATTTCAGCTGCTGCACAAATATGTAACTAATACGTTAAAGACAGGGCGACAGAAGACTGTGTAACTGTTAGAATGAATGCTTCATCAGTGATACACTGCTGACTGTTAGCACAGTAAGCTAGCTGGCATTCACAGTTTACATCAAGATGACTCACTCACTACAAAGATATTCAGCACAGCTTTATGTTTGTTTTTCTACTTTCTTCACACCTTTCTTAGGAACTCCTTAATAACTGAAGTCTTATTGGAAAAACTGGCTCAGAGTCTGCATGCTCAAATACTGGTGGTATTTGTTATACAAATATGCTACAACACAGAGGGGCCTAATATCTAACACTTTGATATGTATGACTGTTCACAAAAACTATAAAAACAGACAGACGGGTACGAACTGCAGTAACACCGGTCCAAATCAAACTAACAGAAACAGAAACACACCTTCCCAACAAACACCAGAGAGGAACCCCAAGATACTGTTCCTCTCTACTGCACAGCTACATAACACTCAGAAACGGCTCATCTTTCAGAGACAGAAAGTTCCCATGAAATGACTCGGTAAACTCTCTGCTCAGAATAAAAAAAAAGGACTCACTGATTCTCTGAGACATGTCAGGACTCACCTTCTCGATTTTGTCCAACCACTCCTTATTCTGGGCCAGCTCGGCCATGAAGGCCTGGTGCTTCTGCCATTTCTTATGGAGCTTCTGGGTCTCGTCTCGGCTACTGTCCCTCGCCATCAGCATCTTCTCACACACCCAGTCCCCAAGCTGAGAGAGAATTAGAGACAGAGAGAGAGAAAGAGGTCAGTAATGGGTATACAGTCACAGAATAGATAATAAACTGATGAACTATTTTTAAGGTACCAAGAAGCATCAAAACATCCTCCGCCCTCTGATGTGCACGCTGATATTCTGAACCCCATCATCCTCGTTATCATTAACACGTCTATTCATTAGTTTCTGTGTAAAAGCTGATTAAAAACAGGACGCAGGCTTGGTTGATGAATACATGAGAATAACATACAGTTGCAAGTACAAGGTCAAACCCCCGAACATGAATATTTCATGACGCACAGCAGGCACATGTAGGCTGACACACGTGTACAAACAAGCATGGCGGCGGGAATTCACATGTAGACACAAAACACCAGCAGATCAGCGTCCACAGCACCAACACTCACACACACGGCTCCTCCACAGCTGTCCCTCAGTGAGGAAATATACGTCAGTGTGACACAAACAACACACACACACACACACGCCGTTAAAACAGATCACGCCTGCACTGACAGCACCACCAACAAATCCAGGTCAATATTAGCCTCTCCTCTCTCTATCTGACGTCCACATCCTCACACCTGCATGCAGCAGCTTCTCCACCTGCACCTCCGTCCCTCTCTTCTCACTAAACTGTAAATCCAATAACCCTCTTTACCAGCAGCGTTTAGCAGGAACAGCCAACGAAATCGTGGCAGCAGCAGCAGCAGCAGCAGGCAGCCACTGGTTTCCGCATCCTCGCTGGATACATGACGCTCTTCACCGGAGACATACGGAGAGAGAGGGAGAACGAGGACCAAAAGGGAAAAAGAGAGCGAGATATAAGGAGGCGCCTCCTGTAGAGTTGATCAGAGGACAGCCACACAAAAGGTGTTACTGCTGGAAAATGCCAAGCAGGAGGGTAAAAAAAGGAGACAGTCTGGATACTTCACACTGAGGCTGCGCTCCTCCCTCCCTCTCTCTCTCTCTCTCTCTCTGTATTTGCTGTGCTGCCGAGGATTTGCTGTAACCACTACCAGCAGAGAGAGGAGGGGTGGGGGCGAATCAGTGACGAGAAAGAAGACACAAATGAGGATCACAGAGAGAAAAGTAGAGGTAGAAAAAAATCCAAAAACGACAAAATGGCAGGCAGCCGAGCCAGCGCACGGGCACCCTCCCCGTTCAGGTGAGCAGCGAGTGGGTTAGAGAGAGAGTTAGCGGGCAGCCTGGCCGGATGGAGGAGGAATCGAGTGGAGGAGGAGGAGGAGGAGGAGGAGGAGGAGAGGGAGGAGCACATGACTAGGATTGGGATTTTAGGGGGGGCAGGGATGCAGGCAGAGCCTCCAGGCTCACCAGTCATGGCCAATGATGCTGAACTGGAGGAGGTGGAGGGGGAGGTGGGCTTTAGATGGTGTGAAAGCAGGTAAGAGGGTGAGAGTGATGGGGAGGAAAAACTGAAACACAAAAGAAGAGTTTTTTTTTTTTTCTCATTTTTCCCTGAAACAGTCTCCTCTAAGAGCCGCGCTCTCGACTCCTCCACAGCTGCTTTTGTCTCATCCTTCATCACACCAACCCCCTCCACCATCCTCCTCTCTGCAGCTGCACTCTCCGTCTCCAGCTAGCCTGACGCTGCTGCTGCTGCTGCTGCAGTGGTAAAGCAAAGAGCAGAGAGAGAGAGAGAGAAACAGAGGAGATCTGGACGGAGGAAAAGAGAGAGACAAGAGGGGCTGTCTTCGTGGAAAAAGAGAGATGGAGGATAGAAAAGGACAGGAAGCAGCGCTGATTTATCCCGAGTGATTTATTTGTAACCTCCTAGATTTACTGCACCTCCTTGTTCCTTTAAAAGAGCGGGGCTGGATGTCTGTCCGACACCTCCTCCTCCTCTGTGTGTGTGTGTGTGTGTGTGTGTGTGCGTCACTCTGTCACCTCATTCTGGAGCGATCACACACTATCACACACTATCACACACACTGTGCAGACGGGTAAGGACACGCCAGCTGACATGAGTAAACACGCTTCAAACCTTCACACATACAACAACGTATGCAGCACGCTCAGACTCATAAAACCTGTGCAAACACACACACACACACACACACACACACACAGGCAGGTCCCATGACTGAGCGACTGCAGAGGTAATGGGGGGTCACAGCCTGAAGCCCCCTGGAGAATGTAAATGAATTGAAAAGGGGTTAAGGGAGAGGAAGGAGGGACTCTGTGAGTGTGCGTTGGGTAAATGGAGAAGGGAGGGGTCAGAAAATGAATGAATTGGATGGGGGGGGGGGTGCAGAGGAGTTGGTCTGACGTATGAAGGGAAGATGGAAACAGAGAGGGAGAGAAAATGAATGAATGAAGGAGGGAGAGGAGTGAGGACTGGAGGGTTTTATGGTCTCATCTTTACATCATCAGACTTCACTGCGACCTTCGACTGAGAGGAACGACAGACGCCGATCAGAGAGGAGGGGAGCGAGGGATGAAGAGAAGATAGGAAGAACTTTATTTATATTTATTCAATAAGCAGACTGTTCAAGGTGACAGGAAGGATGAACAGAGCTAAAACCTTTAACCTTATCATCATCATCATCATCATGTTATTTCACTACATGATCCTTTGTGTATTATAAACTATTATTACAAAATAAAATTGAATTTTGGAAATTTTTCATTTGGATTTTTTTTTTTGATTTATTGAGCAAAAAAAAATGAATTTTTAAAAACACAGTTATATAATACTACATGATATATTATATAAGTGACTACGGATACAAAAAAGTATTAATATATATGAAATGTCAAGCCCAACTGTTGCTGCTTGTGTTAGAAATTAAAATTATTCTGTTCATCCAAAATGTAATACCTGTCAAAACTTATAATAATAATAATAATAATAATAATAATAATAATAATAATAATAATAATAATAACATATAAAACTGAGAGTGTATGAGTAATTTAAATGGAATTTTTGTACATGCTGTATAATTACAGCTGCTCATATTTACAAGAAAAGGATAAAAAATGGAAGAATTCACACACACACACACACACACACACACACACACACACACACACACACACACACACACACACACACACACACACACACACACACACACACACACACACACACACACACAGAGGGACAGTTCATTTGTCATTGGTGTTTCAGACACACGGTGTTCAGTCCTGAAGCCTTCGGGCACACACCTGCTCTTTTCCCAGAACAGACCTGGAGGTGAATCCAGGTAAAGAGCTGCAGTATGAGCGCGGCTCAGAGTTCACTGCTCTGTTCAAAACCCGTTAGTGCTGAGGAGGATTTAGTTCCTGACAGAAGGAAGAATACAGATTCTCAAAGTATTTACAGGGAGGGCACAGAAAATCAGACTCAGCAAAAACCGGCCCTGCTGACAGACATCAGTCCTATCTTTACCTCAATCACATCAGAGTTTATCTGTAAAGCTATCACACTTTACAGCAGATTCAACGACATCCTCATGAGAAGGAAGAGGACAAACTCTGAATTTTCTAAATGCGCTCAGTGCTCCTCCAGGATTTACAGGATTAGATGAGAAAGGTGAAATTACTGAACAAACGATTGTTTTTTAAGTTCCTCTTTGAATCCTTGAATTTTTCAAGCATCGAAACCAAAAAGTTAACAACAGGACTGCCTGAGTATTACTGAATGATAAGTTACACCTGAACACAAACTTAATGAAAGCCCATAAAACTGTCGCCGGCCTCTGTTTACAGGTGTGTTTCAACAGTTTAGACAGAAATAAAAGTACAAACACGGTCAGAAATGTCTCTTCTCTGCTCTCTTGTAACTTTTGCTTTTTCTGTGAGATAAGTTTTTTCAGCTGGTTTTTAATTAAGTGAGTTTTTCTTAAAGAGCAGCTCCATCTAGGGAGGGCAGTTCATCCACTACAACCAAAGAGAGGAGGCAAGCCCTGTTTTTGCCCCACAAACACACACACACACACAGGACTGGCTGTTCACTGGAGCGGTTAAGTTCATACACACGTTTTATCTGCAGTTATTTGTCTTTACATGGCTGAAAGCAGGAGTCTGAGTCATAACTATTATCCTGGAGAGCGAAGAAGAAGAAAAGAGACGAAGATATCTGAAGCTCAGAGTGAAGCAGAGAGACGCAGGAAACATCAGGATGCAGACTAAACAGAGGAACACACCCAGGCTAAGGTTCTCACAGACTGACGCAGTGTCACCCCCCCCCCTCTGTGGGCAGGACACACACACACACACACACACACACACACACACACACACACACACACACACACACACACACACACACACACACACACACACACACACACACAGAGTCAGGGGAAGACTCATGTACTGTATTTTTACAGACTAGGCATACCGCATAGTGAAGACGGATAGTGTGTATAGATGACACACACACACACACACACACACACACACACACACACACACACACACACACACACACACACACACACACACACTGATGTACAGTACACGGTCAGATACACTCTTCCTCCTCTGAATTAATGATGAGGAGCTGAATTATTCAGTGGTGCCAAAGAGAGAAAGTTGCTGAAACTAAACAAGGTTTTGGCCCAGAAAGATGCCCCCCGCGCCCCCCCACCCCCGTGACTCTGCAGGGTGAGAGTGCCGACTCTGGGATCGGACAGAGGTGAGCCGTGTGCAATCCCACAACTACACACAAACAAACACGCTGAGGACCACGTCTGTTACAGCCACAGACACAAGATAACCAAACGGGGGTCTTCACACGACGACATGTTTCATTATTTCTGCTAATTAGACTTCAGAAAGATCTGACCATCATCTCATTCAAATGTCAGTTCTCATAATTATGACATGGACTAAGATGATAATAATACTAACAACTTTATTTTTATGGCACTTTTAAAAATAGAGGTTTACTTTGACAAACAGTCATAAAGCACACACAAATCTTTTTGTTTCTTCTGACCAATTACAAAGAAGAGGTTTAAATATGTGTGCCTTTAAACTCCTATGATGCACTAAAACTTGCTCCACCACTAGATGTCGCTAAAGTTACAAGGTGGTTCTGTTAACAGGAAAAGGGGGTTCAGAGATTACCGCCCCCTTCACTCTCTCTTCAGAGGGAGTTGCACTGACTTACTTTGACATCAGACTTCTAAGTTGAACCATCCAGCCTCTTACCTCATGACAGTCCTGAAGAAACCTCTGGAGCTCCCACTGGTCGTTCAGTTTGTCCAGCCACAGCTGAGCCAGCTGTCTGTTCTGGTTTCCCCTGGAAAGTCACAGAAAGGCAGAGATCTTGTCAATTCTGGTCAATCAGTTCCTGTTTTAAAAATGAGAAATAGTTTGGAGGGCGTTCAAGCATTTCTAAAAAATCTAAATCCTCTGTCTGGTCTGAAATTCACCACATTCAGTTACTGTGTTGGTTAGAGACTGATGTAATACATGAATACATGTAACTACATGAATTTTTTTAATCAGCTGGATCTAACTGCTTCAAACTTCTCCACAAGCTGTTGTTTCTGTTCATGGATTAACATCTTTCCTCAAACAGGGCTGCCCTCTGTCACCTTTATTATTCACTTTCATTATTGAACAAGTGAGCAGGTGTGAGGTATTCGAGACCAAAACCCAGAAATCTCACGACACGCAGACAATGATTCATGAGTCAGAAATGTCCATGTCAGGTAAAAATGCAGAACTGCTCAGTGTGGCGTTATATGCAGCACGTTTGTCATAAATGTCATATTTCCAGTTCTTCCATAGGAGAGTTTTTCAGTGTGTTTTGGCAGTAAATGGTCAGTAATAACCAGGATTGGAGTAGAATGAGAGCGGATAACCTTTCCTTCAGCTCAACATTATTTCTTCATTTCTTCATTTCTCCTTTTATTCTTGTTTTTGAAATCATTGTTTCTTGTTTTGTGTGTTGAGGGTTTTCCTGTTAATGTAGATCAGATGTGAATTTGTTCTAATTGGACATGAATAAAGTTTTACTGACAGAAATGTTTTTTTATAATAAATAAACAAAGAGTACAAGACTACAGAACAATAGTAAAGTGATCTTGAGACGACCAGAGTGTAAAACATGAACATGATGATGTCTCTCATTTATCGTCTCCCTGAGAGAAAAATGATTTAAATTATGTAAATTAAAATCTAAAGCCCATATGGCCCCTCCACATTACTATTGTTGGACAAATACACTTACACAGCAGAGCCCAACCCCCACCTCACACACAGAGACACACAGAGAGCCGCCGTCCTCAGCTATCACACAGATTTCATGGTCAGGTGTCAGTTCTGGTCTCAGGACACAGAGCTCTGTTTTCTGGGTTTTGTTCCATCGGGGTTAGGGTTAGCCTCTGTGTTCAGCTCTTCGGTTCTTATTGTTCTGTTTATTATCGTCACACTGAGTCTGAACAGCTGCAGAATATTATAAAAGCAGCTCAACGTACAAACGGGATCAAGTGTGAGAGTTTCGGTTTGAACAGAACCAAAACAAGCATGAGCAAATGAGAAGAGAGACGTCTGAGCAGAATTTCATCTGAAGAAAATAAAATTACTGAGTGAAGAACAAACTGACCTTAAAATCTGAAAACTTCCTTCTTTACTCAGATATTTTCTTTACTTATACTTCGGATCAGTAATCCAACCACGCTCTTCAGAGTCACTCCTTCACAGCTCTCTATAAATCTCTATTCAAACATGTTTCTGTTTTTTTTGTACCTGTTGGCCAGCGTGTCGATGCGCTCCTTGATGCGCTCGGAGTAGATGTTACTCTGGCTGATCAGACTCTCTCCGGCCTCGATCACCGCTTTGATCCTGTGCAGGTTCAGCTCCATGGTGGTGGTGAAGTCCTTGTGTTTCTTTATGGCCCCTTCCACTGTTTCCACGGTGGTGGGCAGCTCCACGTGAGCGAGGGCCGACTCCTGCGAGATGAAGAAGTAAAATCACAGTTTTAGTTCAAGAACTTTAGTTGTAAAGACTAAAACAGAACAAGCTGAACTCAGAAACATGACAAACTGTAAATAGATGGAGAAGAAATTAAAGAAATGTGGAATTCACCGGAGGAGTGAGTGAAACTTGTTTGTTAGACAAAGCAGATTAGCCAACAAGGAAATGAAATCCAACTTTTAGAGAATCCACTCATCAGTCCTATAATCTGACTCAAACTCCAGTGGAAAAAACTTTTCTGAAGTGATCACTTTAAAAGAAATCTGATGGAAAACGTTCCTGTCATTTCACAGACTCCATCATAAACCACTGAGTCTGTTAATCTGAGCGACTGTTTTGCATTTACCACCTTATAAAAATGTTTGTGGATTGATGTTCAATAAATCACTGAAGAACCAAAGACTGAATGAAGAGAGACGGTTTAAAACGTGTTGATAAAAATGTCTTTAAGCTGTGAAAATAAAGAAACTGAACTAGATATAGACCAGAGGAAACAGAGAGGTACAGAGAGACACTTTGATTCTTATTCAAGAAGAAATGCCTCTCCCACCCCCGGGCTTTTAGGGAGGCTCGGTTCCTGGTAAAGATCTATTATCAAACAGAGAGAGACAACACACAGCCTCGCATACACACACACAGTCATACATACATGCACGCGCACACACACACACTCACACACAGGAGTCAAGGACATCTCTGCCTGTGACATTCAGTCTAGAAAAACAAACCTCTGTGTTTGTAATAATGCTGCGAGTAAATACAGGACTGCAGACTGAAAACTGAAGTCTGTGGGTTTGAACTTCATCACACAGACTTTCTATGGAGACTCAAACCTGCTGCTGCAGAAACAAAGACTGTCGTTATTGAAGAAGGGGATCCAAAAGTTCACTGATACGTTATTATTATTAAGAGTCTGAATATCTGTGATTTTATAAGGTCCTCTGATGTTTTTTTACATCATCTTTTATAAATGAAACAGCCTAAAGTTTAGATAAGGTCAAAAAAAAAGAATATTTCAAATCGATCAGTCTCCCAACAAAAGTCGATTGATTCGATCAAACTGGTTTTCATTAAACAAGAGTAGACATGAATCAGAGGAGCTGATAGTTTTTTCTCTTACACCTCATCATAAAACCGTCAGGTAGATCTAAAGGTAGTGAGGTCTGCTGCCTCCAAAGTCTCTACTTTGATATCACATAATACAGACACTCTCTTCACAAAGACACACAGACTTACATACAAACACACACTCTCTCATCCTCGCTTTCTCTCTCCCTCGCTCTAAGTCAGTCCCTTTTTTCACAGGGCTACACCGACCACACCCAGTCCAGTCAGGAGGAGACACTGAGCCTCTCCAGAGACGGTCATTAAAATGCTGGAGAGATAAAAAGGTGAAATTAGCAGAGTACATGTCTGCTTTAAAGACACAGGACAGATAAACATCAGCGGACAGGTGTGGAGTTAGGGTACATCAGAGAAAAACATCACAGAGGTTAAAACAAATGTTCTTCATGATGAGCAGACAGAGGGACCGGCTGAAATGGTCGACACTAGACCACCAGGTCCATTTGTCTCACCTGGTTGTTGAGGAAAGACTCGGCCTGTTTGACGTCTCGCAGGAACAGATGGAAAATGTGAGCCTGGACCAGAACCTCTCTCCTGCTCTCCCACATCTCCAGCAGCTTGTTCCAGCCAACATCCAGCTTCTGGAGCCACTGCTGCAGGGCAGCCTGAGGAAGAGGAGCCTCCTCTGACTCCAGCAGCTCGTTCATGGCCTGCAGACGCTCATAGTCCTCTTCATAACTGCGTGGAGAACAGAAGCAACAACTGGTTTCATTCTCTGAACCTGCAGAGCTTTTTGGAGCACATGCTAAAGATCTTTCAAGAACCCACCGTCCAATCTCCTCCTTCAGGGCAGCGTGCTTGTTGATGAGTTTTTCTGCCTCCTCCAGATCATTGGGCAGCTGATCCGAGGCAGCAGAGGTCTGAGTCTGGACTAGCCAGGTGAGGAACGAGTCCAGGTCCTGGTGTGTGGTGTGAGAACCCCTCATTAGAACATTATCATCATAAACATGAGTTTACTTTTCATGACTCACTATTAGAGGATCAAGATTTTCTTCATGCTCTGTGAAAGTGAAGGGAAAACAAGCAAATGTAGAGTATATTTATTTATGGGTGAAAGAGATCCTTTATCTACGTACTCATTAAGATACCTCAGATCTCTGTTTTAATTAACTCTCTCCAATATTCTGTATCCTAACGCAAAATAAGAAAGAAGAGTTCAGCTTTGAGGACAACTATGACACAGGGCTCGACAGTGCGACTGTTACAATCACATTTGCGACGAAAAATAGACGTGTGCGACTTGTAAAATGTATTTAGGGGACCATGTGCGCATGTAGAAAATCAGGCGAGGCAAAAATTTTTTTCCTGTAAATACGGCGGTGAAGTTAGTTTTAGGTTGGATATATTTTCCTGTAAATACGGCGGTGAAGTTAGTTTCAGGTTGGATATATTTCCCTGTAAATACGGCGGTGAAGTTAGTTTCAGGTTGGATATATTTTCCTGTAAATACGGCGGTGAAGTTAGTTTTAGGTTGGATATATTTTCCTGTAAATACGGCGGTGAAGTTAGTTTTAGGTTGGATATATTTTCCTGTAAATACAGCGGTGAAGTTAGTTTCAGGTTGGATATATTTTCCTGTAAATACAGCGGTGAAGTTAGTTTCAGGTTGGATATCTGACGGACATTCTCTGAGGATCTACCGGTGTCTTCTCACTCTCCATAACCGGGAATAACAACAGCAGCGCGGTTAAATCTACTCGACACCCTCACTGTCAACGTAGGTGTTGAATAAGGGACCATCAATAAATTACCGGTTGATGTTCTCAGAAAAGGCTGTTTTCCTTCAATAGCTTCAACGTCATGTGACCAAAAGACCTAAAATTTATTTCTAATAATAGTATTTAGGTTGATCAATAAGACAAACATTATTTGATCCATTTTCATTGTTCCCCTGAAGTTCTTTGTGTGCTCCTTACTTTTTTAACTCAGGAGAACATGTGAACAACATTAGTGTCAAGCTCTGAGACGGGTATGAAATATGATCAAACTGGTTCCTCAGTTACAGACCAGGATCACTGAGCTGGATCTCTGCAGAGTCAGCTGGTGTGATGATCAGCTGGAGTCAGTTAGAGAAAACTAAACTCCTCCTCCAGGTATGAACTGGTCCTGTGTACCTGAATGAAGCTCTGCAGCCGACTAGCCACCATCAGCGAGTCTTCACAGCCCTGCAGAGTGCGCTTCAGCTCCTCCCACTCCACACTGATGCCATCGAACGGAACCAGAACCTCCATGGCCCGACTTCCATGGACTGTGGCCAGATGCTCTGCTTCTTCCTACAGTTAGAGAAAGTTGTCATTAAGCAGCAGTGAAGATACGAGGATAATCCAAACCTGAACCTAAACCACTGAATGGGTTTTCTTGGGATTCTTGACCTGCAGATGTAGAAGTTTGGGCTCCAGAACAGACAGAGCGCCCTCCATGGTGGAGAGTCGTCTCTGCAGAGCCAGGACTCCTCCGAGGTCGCTGCCCATATATTGAGTGGCGTCGATGGCTTTCCTCTTGTCCTGGATTTGGGACTTGATCTCAGCGCACTCCAGCAGGTAGTTCTGTAGGCGTAACATGGAGTCCAGCTGATCTTTCTTCTGCTCGACCAACTCCACGATGCTGTTCCACCTGGTCAGAGGTCAAAGGTCAAAGATAGGACGAAGCCAGACGACAAGTTTGAATGTTTTTGAAGGTGATGAAGAGGGTCAGCTGAGTGACTGATACAAACACGAGGTTAGAATAATAATATGACTGTGACTATGACTGTTTGATTATTTTTCTGAGACTTGAATTCGTGAAGTAACGAGAAATGAAGAGAGAAAACACGAGTAACCTCTACTTGGATAATCCTTCCTATTAAAAAGTCACGTAAACACAAAAACACAGTGATGAGGTGGACAGACTGGACGTGACCTCTCCTGATTCGTTCTGTTTACTCTTCGCTCTGTCGTGGTTTCAGCTCCGGACTGACTGCTTCACATATCGCCACACAATATGTTCTTCTGATACCGCTCCAGCATGTCTCAATGCACAGCCAGTCAGCCAAGAATCACACGCACACACACACATGAACACACGCACACACACACACCCTTTGACTGTAATGAGGTAATGGTCGAGTCACTGAGAGGCAGACTGAAATCTGCTCAGTGACACTGGCAGCAAAAGTGACCTTAAAGATGGAGGAGATATTTTCATTGTTGTGTGTGTGTGTGTGTGTGTGTGTGCGTGTGTGTGTGCGTGCCCGTGAGAAGTGGCTGTTGCATACAAATTAACTGAGAATCTTAATATTCAGAAAAGGAGTTAACGCTGCAAATGAGTCTTAAATAAATTCTTCTGTATGTAAAAAAAAAACGGTTCTATACAAAAACCTTGAAGATTTTTATCAGATATGAATAAAAAAAACTTCAGTGAAACTGAAGCAGGTTCTTCATTTTAGGAAGCTGGATATTTAAAGTGTGTTCTTATAAAACTAAAATAGCCACTGTTAAATATCTGTTTATTTTAACCTCAGATTAATATAATCTTTTTTACTGTCATTTGATTTCAGATCAGTAACAGGTCAAAGGCCGTCGTAATCTGTGAGTGTCCAACTACATCAAGTATTTTTTAAATGAAGATCCTAAAACTAAATCTTAATTACTCGTACCTGAGATCAGGGTGAGGCTTATTTTGTTTGTTTGGTCTTATTTTTGCTCTGGTAACGGAGGCAGCCGGCACAGATGGTCACCCTGAGACTGACACTGTGTGCCAAGGTCACAAGACTCGTGGACACCCTGCTGTCGTGGACTCTGCTGCTGCCAGACTTCACAGTGGTCAGTGAGTAAGAGTGGGACGTATATGAAAGAGCGGACCTGGGCAGACATCAGCGCAAATGACCGTGTCGGCCAAACAGAAACGTCTCTCTTCTTCCACGCACTCCTGCCTCCTCTGAGGACAGAGATCTGATGAACCGGTGTTTACATTCACAGGCTGCTCCATATAAGGGACAGTCGGTTAGTTTCTCTGGATTATTTTTAGAGATCTGCTCTGATGGATATCGTCAAAGTAGAAATGAAACAGAAGAGTGTGTGTGTGTTCAGAGTTGTTGTTGTTGCTGTTGTTGTTGTTGTAGTTGTGTATGTCAGCAGTGGGACAGGTTGTTATTGGGATTCGGGTGTCAGTGGTTCTTGTTGCTTCAGTACCTGGAGTTCAGGTGGTCCTGACACCCCCTGACCTCTGTAGAAGAAGGATGACCTCCATCAAGAAGCTGCTGAACTATCTGGTTAACGTCAAGGATCCTTCCCATTAGGCTGTTCATCTCCTGGTCCAGACTCTCAAACCTGAAACAAACGGCATTGTGGGAGATGACACGACTTGTTAAATGTACAGGTGTGTGTCTGATGTTCATCTCTTGGCTCCCTTCTCCTCACCTGTGAGCCACAACCTCCACGTCCTCCAGCCTCTCTGGGATCTCCATCTTGTCCAGCCACTGCTCCTTTTCATCAATCCACAGCTCACAGGCGTTGACCTCACTGAACATGCGGTACACTGCGAGGGCGTCGTGGAGCCACTGCTGTCTGAGCACCGCCACCTCGATCACCTCCGTGTAAAGCTGCTCCACCTCTCCCATACGCACCTGTGAGTCCTGCGGGTGAGAGAAAAAGAGACGAGGAATAACAGAGAGAACCGAGAGGGGTCAGGGAATATGGTGATGGATAAACCGGGACCCTCGACCCACCTCTTGGTAGCGCAGAGGCAGCGCTATAGTGTGTTTGCGCAGAGCTAACACATGCACGCGGTGTTTGTCGATGGCCTCGCTGACTCCTCTGTGTTTCTTCAGCAGTGACTGGGTGGAGTACTCATCGTGTCCAAAGTCTTCGCTGGACACCAGGCGGTAAGCATCCTGCAGCCACACCACCAGATCGTCCGTCTCGGTGGAGAACTGAAAAAAGTTGAGCGCCTCCTGCAGGTGACCGAGATGCTGTGCGGCTTGGTCCTCCAGCCTCTTCCACTCGCTCTTCACGTCCATGATGTGCTCCTGGATCCCCGCCGTTCCAAAACTCTTCTCACTCAGGATCTGTTTCCCCTGCTTCATGGTGTTCTGGAGGAGAGGAGCAGGATCGAGGGTTTTTCTTTGGATTGAAAATTCTCTATTTTTAATATAAATTCATGTTTCCATTAAAAAAAACGACAAAAACACTTTCCACCACAAAATGTCAAATTCACAAGATATTCAAGTCATATTACAATCTGACTAATCTTCAAAAATCTAAGTCATGATATCCATTTTCCAGTTGGTGCAACACAAGTAAAATTTTGATGGTGATTAAGATTGTTCAAAACTATATAACATATCAGATTATTATTATTATTATCATTATTACACACACACACCTGCAGAAGTGACCGGTGAGCCAGCAGTTCTCCTGCCAGCGTCTTGTGTTTTTGGAGTAAACTCAGCACGCTGCTCAGGTCTTTCCCGTAACCCTGAGCTCCCAGGATCGAGCTCTTCTCCCTGATCCAGGCCTCCGACTCCTCAAGCTCCTGACAGACCACAAAAAGACAAACAAGAAAGCGTTAATCATCCTGACCTATTTTCAAAGTAAAGAAAGGGGAAAACAACCACATGATATCAGTCTGAGGAAAGAATCGGCAGTGATGTGAGTCATTGAGCCTTTTTTTTAATACACTAAAACATCAAGTTCATCCTGAGAGCTTCTTCACCGACATGCTCGATCGATCTGTAACTCTCAGTCTTATTTATTAAAATTATAATTTTCTGACCAACATTTTCCTCCTCTGGCTGATCTTACCTGAAAAAAAGCCCAAAGTTTTCTGGACTCTTCCAGCTCGGCCCGTCTTTTAGCTGCTAACTGTTTTAGCTCCTCCAGACAGGAGGACACGTGGTTAACACGGTTACAGATCACCTGTGGGTCACACGGTTGGTAACCTGGGAGACGCAAACAACAGGTTTACAGATTAAACACATCCCCAAATAATAACTGAATAATAAGTGTCCTGACTGAGTTTACACGACTCGACTGAATCTAAAATACTTCCTCATGAACGACATCTGAGCAGGCAGAAACCCTCTAGCTCCTCTGTTAAATCTGACCGACCTGGTAAAGCCTTCTTCTCACAGCCTTCAGTTAAAACAAAAACTCAAAAAGTGAGTGTATGATGTGTACCCTCTATGGTGGTGAATTTGAGTGCGGCAGTGTTGAGCGTCTCCACCCTCTCCGCCTGCACCGCTATGTCCGCCTCCTGCAGGCTGTGTTTCTGCAGCAGGTCATCCACCTCCAGAAGATGTTTCCCAAAGTCCTTGGACAGCAGCTGCACCTGAGATTGAGCAGAAGATGATTAAGATGGTGACAGGGAACTTTAACCTTCATTGTACTTTTTGTGCTCCCTCATTTCACTGTTTATCTCTGAATACACTTCTGTAAATATTTTGGTTTAGCTCGTATTTAAAATAGAATATCTGAAAATCTCTGGATCACCACGTCCCAGTCTTCGCTCTCTTCAGTCTGAACATTTACCAACTCCTAAATAAATACTTTTGCTGCCCGTATTAAACTGTCTCTCCTGGTTGGCCTCCAGTACCTGCGTGTCCTCCATCCAATCGATCATGTAGACCATATCCTGAAAAGTCTTCTGCAGGGCCAGGTTCTTCTCCAGCCTGGTCCTCCTCCCAGCCACCAGCTCCTTCAGCAGACTCCACTGGCCGAGGATGTTCTCCTTTCGCGCCAAGATACGCCGTATGTCGTAGTATCCTTCTGCCTCCATCTCTGCACCCAATTCCACCACCACGCCTATCCGCTCCTCATACGATGCGATGTCCGCCTCGATGGCCTCGTGTTTTTTCATCGCTGCTTCAACTGCTGGAAGGTCATAGCCAAAGTTATCCTGTCAGCAGAGAGAAGGAAAACAGAAAACATCTGTAAGCTCAACGTGACGAAGACGAACTACTCCAACATGACCACCACAGAGGAGCTTTGAGAAGAACAGGACTTCATTCTCATTGTCATACCTGTGATACGAGCCTCTGGTTCTCGTTGAGCCACGCTTGTCTCATGGTGGTTTTGTGGTCGAAGCATTGAGCCAGCAGCTCCAGCTTCTCCTGCCGAATCAGCTCCTTGCGCAGAGCCACGCCCCTCTCGTGTTCGGCTTTCTCCAGCCTCTCCCAGGCCTGGAAGACGAATTTTTAAAGAAAAGTCAAATCAAAGCAGAATAACCAGAGCTACATGGAACATATTCACTGTAGTAATTAGACTGAGCTGAAGGTGATCTGTTGGAGCGTGAAAGTGAAATGATAATCATTTTAATACTCCTGAGTATGTGTTGTTGTTTGGTGAAAGATTAAAAAAAAACAGAAAACAGCTGATGGCTGTGTGACCTTGTTAATATCTGAGATGAGCTTCCCGTCACGAGGCACGTAGGGTTTCTGGTTGTTGGCTCTGAGTTTGCTTTGGATTGTGAAAAGAAGGACTTCAAGATTTCCCTTCTCCTGAAACCTGAGAAGCAGAAACAGAAAATTTATCAAGTGTCGTGGTTTTACAATACGGCCTCCTCCTCCTCCTCCTCCTCCTCCTCTTCTCACACGTTCCCCTCCTGTTCAGGACAAACAGAAGGTACTTCCACCTGTGTTGTCTCGCCCAAGGACACTCAAAGAGCAAAGTAAAGGCTGTCTAACAGGAGCTGAGGACTCCTGGTGAAGTCTTAATTCTCAGTCTGGTGCCAAGAGTGAACTGAGGTGGAGTTTTCAGACTGATTTGGACCAACGCGATGACAGAACTAGCAGAACTGTCTTTATATCACTGTACTAAAGTTTGGCATGTTTCAAACACCTGAACCGTCTGTGTTTCATTTAACACCTGAGGGTGTTGGTCTCTTAGTAAAACTGAAGAACCTACTTTATAGGCTTCTCAATGGTGCAGTAGGTGGTGAAGGCCTGGAGCTGCTGCTGCACTCCCGTCAGTGAGTTGGCAAACTTCTGGTTACTGATGACTGCGATGGTCTTTTCTATCCAGTCCAACAGGTCTGAGGCCAGAGCCTCATAGCGGTTGACGATCTTCTCTGCTTCTACACAGCTGTCCAGAACCTGTGAGTGAGATAGAGAGGAGAAGGTTCTGAACAGATCCAGAGGGAAATATCAACATCCAGAGATAAGAAGAATAAAAACACACAGAGACGGTGAATGACAGATGTTACAGGTCGAGATATTTCTATGTTTGGGGCAAAGAGATGTGTGTTTACCTTGCCGACCCTCTTGCCCTCCACAATAAGAGCCTTCATTTTGGAAAAGTAGTGGTAGTAGGAGACCACATAGGTGATGATGGACTTTTCATCAGGGTTTTCTGTGTTCACATCTACACAGCAGAGCAGTGAGAGACAGAAAACATGGGAGTTTACACCACCTTAATCATATCCAGCAACTCTTGCGTTCAGCTGTGGAGTCCGGCGATCCTCAGAGGAACGGAAAGAAGCTGGTGGAAACTGACACGTTAACTTGAACGGTTACAATCAGCTGCGATCGGAGGATACAACCTTTTCGTAGACGTTCTGGATGTGGTTGAAATTGTGGGTAACGCGCTCACCTTCAGGGTCCAGGAGTTTCGTGAGGCCCAGGTGCTGCTCTGCAACGTTGAAGGCTTGCTGGAGGTTGAAGGTTGCATTGGACCGGGTCAGTTTGTGGAACTCTATCAGGTCAGGTCTGTTGGGGACAAGGTCATCAAGTGTCATGTTTGTGAGGCTCAACATCAGCAGTGGGTCAAAGCTGCTGAACGTCTTTGTCTTTGTTGGTGGATCTGAATCCCTTTTCCTTTCACCTGCTATAGTGCTGTGAAATAAAGGACTCACCTGTGTCTGTGAATGAGTGCGTTGAAGGCAAGGCCATCTCTCCAGCAGGTGGTAAAATTTTGGATGTTGACCTCAGGGTACCTGGAATGTAGAGAGCGTTATTGTAACCGACACTGAAACACAAACTTTACCTGTTACAGGCCAGACATGGGAAACTGTTCAAAGTCACAACTGAAACTGTAATCAGCTGACAGTAAAAAACCTACAGCGATTCTCTCAAAATCAGAGCTAACACTGTTTACATTTATTGATCGCAGATAGCTGTCTCATCTGGCTGAAAAATGACTCTATGTGATGACTAATATCTGAGAAAATGTGACAAAAATAAATATATAATAAAAAGATTGTTCACATGCTCTAAATCTCAAGACTGAGTCTATCTAAGGTCGGGTTACTGTGAGGTCCAAGTCTCAAACTCAGGTCCCCATCTCTGTCACAGTCGGTCATGGTTATTAGTCTGTATTTTGGAGATGACTGCTCACCCCGCCGTCTTCATCTGGCACCAAAGCAGCAGGGCATCCTTGGCAGACCGGGTCTCTCTGTTATCCTCCGTTGCTATTTTGATCACCTGGATCTGAACGAGAACACAAAAAACTAGAGTTCAGGAGGAGAGAAGTTACGATACAGGCCCTAAACCTTTAATCGATGTTTACGCACTCTCACGTGTACTTTCATTATTCAGGTATTTACTCTGTCCACTGATGTGACGATTAAAAACAACTGAGGCTGTGTCTGAAGATGCTTCTGTTTAAACATTAACTTACTACAACAAATACTTCTATGAATTTTATTTACTTCAAAACAAAAATGAGAATCACTCAGAACTCACATAAAATAAAAACCCGCTCATGGTGAGATAGAGTTCATAGAGACGACGGACAAAGAGCAAAGAGAGTTTATGACTTTAGTTTAGAGACGTCACCGCCGCGCCTGATGATCGCCGACAGTGACAGCCAGTCAGCTGATCACATCACAGTGACATGATCAGTGGTAATTGGGGACGTAACACCCTGGATTCAGCTGCTGGCCATGTCATTAAGGCACAATTATATGCAAGCACTCACAGTCACACGCACGCACGCACGCACGCACGCACACACACACAAAGACAGTACAGCCCATGTTTTTGGAGGTGGAAGGTGATGCTCAAAATAAAAGCCTACCAGTTTTTCCTGAGAGGTTATCACACTGACACACCAGCACTAATGTCAGACAACAGCTAATTATGAAATAACGTAAAGATCAAATGATCCCCGTTTAACAAAAACCTGCTGTCAGAGTTCATATCATTATAGTTAAATGTTTTTCCAGGTCAGTAAATCTTAGCTGACTGTTTATCAGAGCACCAATATTCAGAGGCGACGTGTGAGTGATGAATATTTGTCATGATTTATGACATACTAATGGGTATCTGTAAATGATTGATTAGTATATACTGTGAAAAACCAAAGAACTCATCAATAATTCTGCTGCATTAGTTTTAGAATATGACTGAAAACTTTTAGGACCAAGCAGAAAAATTTAACACAACAGAACAGAGAGTAGACTGTAATAATGACTGTAAATGAGAGTCTGATATTATATTTGTAAGGATCTTTAAGACCATCAGACTGATCTCTTCCTTTGACTGTCAGCCCTCTCCTTCCTCTCTTCCTCCCACTCCCTCTTTCTGCCTGTGTGCAGTCACTGCAGTGGTGAAGCCCTACCTGCTGACTGGACAAAGCAAACTCTCTGTCAGGACGGGGAAAGGGGGGAAAGAGGGAAAGAGGGAAAAGATGAGGGGAAGGGAAATCATTCTTGATACTCTATACAGTCCATTAATGCCCTCAGACTTCTTTTTTGGGTAGGATTGATAATCCCAAAATCAACATAAATTCCTTATTTATTATGCAGCTCGATGTTTATCACTATAAATGAACCCTTGTTGTTACTGTGTATTATTATCACGATGAACTCCAGTTTGCTCCTTTTGTTCTGCAGGAGTGTGATGAGGCCTTAATGTCCGTCATTGTCTCTGTTTTTATTTTGATAACTTAAGAATATGATTTTTATTATAATTTAATTTAGATGATAAGTCTGCAAGGAAATCAAACATCACTGATGGAGAACAGTCTGAGGCCTCCCTGATCCCAACGCCAACGTTCTGCACTGCCCTCCATTCTCAGCACATGCAAAATTGAAGAGGCCATCGTCTGCTGGCTCACGGGAGGCGAGCAGGACTAAAGCCATGCTCACGGCTCCTGGTAGCTGGGTAGGACTTAACTAACACTACCACTGCTTAAATCACACTCTCATAATGGCTAAAACACAGTCTAAAAGCTGAACTGATAATAAGATTTTCATCCTTAATTTCAAACTTAAGAAAAGATTACAGACTGTCGTTCAAACTTCGATGTCAATTGTATTAATTATAAAGTTTAATACTGAACAACATTATTATTTTCATATTTGAATTAAATTAGTTTTAAAAAGTTAGTCCGCTCAGCCTCATCACACACACACACAGTATTCATCTTCTGTGTCTGTTAGTAAGACATGCTAGGATATAAGTATGCTAGCAGTGCTGTTTAATGTGCTCTGTGGACGGTAGTGCAGCCTAGCATGACAAAAACATGTCCCCAGAGAGAAGTACCGGGCGACCGTGCAAAGATGAATGTTAGAGAAAGGTCTGAATAATGCTAAAGCAGCAGTTTGTGCTGAAGCCCTGCTGTCGCACTGAGGCGTAATAAAGAGGAGCCGTGGGCTTCTGCTGTACTTACATGGCAGGAACTGATCCTGTATCACTGATGCTAAGGCCCGCTGTGTGTGTGTGAGTGTGTGTGTGTGTGTGTGTGTGTGTGTGTGTGTGTGTGTGTGTGTGTGTCTTTTGAAAAATGAACTGATAGGCTGACAGAGAGTGAAAGTAAGCGAGCGAGTGCCGTGAGCGTTGTGTGTGTGTGTGTGTGGCGTCCTCGTTGTAAGATAGACGGGAAGGCGACTGCTTCCACTCGGCTGCTGTGACATTCAGGATTCATCCACCAAACGCTGCTGTCGCCGTCGCACGCTGATGATGCAGCGGCTGATAGCCAGCCCCAAACAGGATCGCTGGCAGCTCATCAGCCCCAGACGAAACCACCGCTGTATACAGCGTCCGTGTGCATCAATGAATACCACAGGAAACGTAGGAGGTCATTACACTTAAACAGAAGCTCAGATTTAAACTTGGATGCCTCACAAGAAAAAATTTATCTTCGTGAACGACAAACTCCAATGATATTGCCAAATCGGACTTCTCTCCTTGTCCGCGTAAATTGACATGAATGTGTCCTCCTCCCCAACACTAGGGAGCGATGTGGGTCTTTTCAGCGGCGCTGTTTCCGACCCCATACAACCGTCAACAACAACAGCAGGTCGGTGTCAGACGTCAGAAGTGTCTACAACTGCTGCTGGGCATTTTGGAGAAACAAGAAGATGGAGCATCGTACAGCGTTGTTTTTGTCCGACATGATGGACGCGCTACTTCTTCTAAAGATGAGACCAACGCTACTCCTCTACTCTGAGGTTTTTGTCACGGGGCATGGCGTACATGTATTGTCCGATCATACTCCGACTACGCTGGTTACATGGTAGAGAAAATCGGATTCCAATCGCATTATCTGGGTGTCTTAATTGGAGTTCTCCGACCAATCGGAGTTTTCAAACTCCGAGGTGTTTACATGCACTTTAGTTGTTCGGTTCCTTATTATCGGAATAAGGCGATAATTCTTTTTTTTCAGTGTCATGGAAACGTGCTGGCGAATCACATGACCTTAACCCTTCCCAACGTTTCTCCTGCAGCTGCTTCACACAGTAAAATAAATACAGGGCCGGTTTGCAAAGGAGTTAACTACTTACACGCTGTACTCGCCGAATCACTTTGATAACCAGAGCAGAGTTAACATCGTGTGTGTGTTTTTTTTTTACCTGGAAGCGTAAGATGATGGTCCAGATAAGGCCGAGGGTGAGACGGTGGTTTCCATCAACAATATCATGTGAGCCAACATTTTCCAGGTGAACCCTCTGTTCTTTCAGGAACTGGAGCGCTTTATCCACGTTCTCCAGGCAGTGGATCCGCATACGACCCCGTGTCGGCCTTGGCTGGTGGAAAAAGAGGGAATTATAACTATTTAACAACACAGCATCTTTATTTCTGAACTACTACAGTATTAACATGCAGTAACACTATTGTTATACACAAAATTACTGTACAGTGTGTGTACGTGTGTGTGTGTTTGTACCAGCAGCTCTCCACTCAGAACCTCCAACAGTCTGGTGAGCATGTATCCATCCCTCAGGTCGTTGTACAGGTCAGATATCCGACAGGACACTCTGGAGAGATGGGAGTTGACCCACTTGGTGAAAGTCTTCTTCTGCACCGCATCTCGTTCGTCTGAGAGAAACAAGAAAACAGAGTTTCAAAAGGGAAAAACAAAGAAAGACACATCTGTTCCTGAGGACAAAAAGATCTTAATGACATGAATCATATTTTTGTTTTCATCCACAAATGTTCATATCAGTGGTAAAGCCGTAGAACAGGAGTGTGTTTTTTCAGTGCCAGGATTAAATGCAGCTTTGTGACAGAGTGTTGGTAATGTGTGTGTCTGTACAGGTGTGTGAGTGTAACCTCTGACCTGCCAAGGCCTTGATGCGGGAGCACTCGAACAGTTTGGAGCTGGTACACTCGGTTTCCCAGAACCCGGAGCCGATTGGTCGGTTGTTGTTGTTGAGCTGGCGCTGGGCTTCCGCGTTGTCCAGGTCCGGGGAGGCATTAGCCATCGCGCCCAACGCCCTGCGAGACCATGAATGATCCGTCTTTAATGTCAGTTTGATGAAAGGCAGTTCACACTTTATAATGAAACTCTACATGACCTCTCACACCCTCCGACATCTGACTGCAGCTACACCCGTTCTTCATCAGGACTTTGGATACTTAATTGAAATACTATCAGTGTAATTAGGAGGGTTCAAAATCCACCAATGTGCCTCTGAGCAAAAACCTACAAAAGGAAAGAAAAAAAAAAGACTATAACCCATAAATAACAGTTTTTTTTTCAGTTCATGAATGATGCAGTCCATGTCCTTGGCGTCAGAGTATTTCACAACAGACAAGTTATAAATAAAATATCTCTGATGACTCAAAGGATGATGGGAGACAGAGTAATATTATTTAGTCCTCTCATCTCTCCTGCTGCTCCAGTTGACGGCTAAAAACTCGAGGATAAAAATAACTTCACCGAGACATCATCACACAGTCCAGAGAAAGAGGTAAGAAATAGAAATATTCAACATCACAACAATAACACTGAATCTGTTCAGTCAACGGTTAATTTCACAGACAGCTGAAACCAACGCAGGTTTACATCAAATCGGAGCAAAAATACCTACTGGCTCAAACGTCCCACATCCAGTCTAACTTCAAGACTGTTCAGGATCTCAGAAGAGTTTGGGAAAAGCTTCAAGGCTAAAATCAGCGTCTCTGTCAGGAAGACTCCTCAACTTAGGAAAGTGCTGCAGGTGGTGTGGACACATCGACTTTTTACTTCTATTACTAACATTTTTTATTATCCTGACAAGCCAAAACAATAAAACCAGAGGGGGTTGGATGCCAAGAGCCAAGCTTTCTGCTCCTCCTTTCATCCCATCCCGTCTCTCTCCTCTCCACAGCAACAAACTGCCCAGGCTCACAGCTGTCACTATACCTAAACCACTTGGTAATAATACAGCCATACCGAGTAAATGTCATCATGCCCTGCGAGACACAGAGAGGAGATGCAGCAACGCACTTCAGTGATCTCCCTGAGGAGGATAACGGCCAAACATTTCAGTGCTTTATGTCCGAGATAAAGCTGAGAAGAAGACAGCACAAGACCAGAGCTGAAAAAATAAAAAATAAACAGGAAATCAGACTGAAAAACTGAAATTACATGTAGAGAGGTAAAGCTGCGACTCTCACTGCGCCGTGCAGATAAACAGACGACTAATTTAATTCACCTAAAACAACAGAGTCAGAATGACTGCAACGGACTTTTTTCATTCTTTCTTCACCTGTCTATTGGAATAATTATACTACTAAAACTACTACTACTACTACGACTACTACTACTACTACTACTACTAAAACTACTACTACTACTACTACTACTACTACTACTATGGTAGTAAACAATGTCAAAGAGATTTAAAAGAGATAAAACAAAAATAAGAGTCATTATAAAACATCAATATAACCCCATCGAGCTGTAACACATTACAAAGCAAAGAGAGAGGAAGGATAGTCATAACAAGAGAGGTATACATCTGTCAAACTGTAATTACAGTGCGTGTGTGTGTGTGTGTGTGTGTGTGTGTGTGTGTGTGTGTGTGTGTGTGTGTGTGTGTGTGTGCGTGTGTGCGTGCGTGTGTGCGTGCATGTCTATCTGTCCTCTGGTCTCCTTGCTGTGATCCTCGCCTAACCTCAAACACCTGGTGTCTTACTATCTATCAGACTCACAGCACACACACACACACACGCACACACAGGCTGCTTTGATGTGTATTTGTGTGATGATGTGTGTATTTGTCTGTGTGTGTGTGTGTGTATATATGTCTGTGTGAGTTGAACTGTGTGTTTTCACCCTAAATCTAATCATCAGACTCAGCTGTAGAGGAATCAGCCAGCCTCAAGCAAGAGAGTGGGCTCAACACTGTCTGACACGCACGCACACGCACACGTACACACACACACACACACACACACACACACACACACACACACTGTCCTGACTATCTATTTTCTCCTCCATAACTAAAGTGAGGTGGGTTTGTCACCTCAAGCAGGAGAATCTGACCTCAGATTGAGTTCAGAAACATTGAGTGGAGGGCTCTGGAAACACACCAATAATAACGACAATAACCATCTTTATGAGAAATTAACATTTTCATACTGTGATTGTTTAAAAAAAGCATTTGGTAGTCTCACGCTGATCTACAGCAGGGGGTGGTGGAGTTTCTTTACACTGGCTGCCACCGCCACAAAACAAAGCAGAAGAAGCAGAAGAAGAAGACTGGATGGCGAGCTCGTCTTCTCTGCAGTAAGATACTGTTATGGATTTCTAGAAGGTCGTTTCTGGACCATTCTGAGCTCCTCCAATAGAAAACAGCTTCAGTTTTCTGTATAAGGTCTTTCTGACTCCACAGGGTTACAGAGTTTCAGTGTCTGATCTAGTCCAGGATACGAGTCAACACCTGGGATCAAACGAGCGGACAGCAGCAGCCTCACTGATCTCTCCATGTGGTGGGAAAAAACGTGTGTGTGTGTGTGTGTGTGTGTGAGCTTTTGCATGTGTCAAAAATATTACTACAGCTAAAATCTACATTTTTATAAGCTCAGACTGTTGCTAACTTTCTCAGATAAATGTTTAATTCTCTCTGGTTTCAGACTGACACATCAACCCTCTAATCTTCAGGACAGGTATCTGATTTTTCTCGGTCTGAACTCTAACCTCGGTGTGTTTTATAGGACAGCTTCTGAAAAGATTTGCTTTATATTCAGAGCGTCCATCTTTGTTTCGCCCTCGGGTGGTTTGAGTATTTGTGTGTCTACTTGAGTTCTGTCTCTCCTCTATCAGCTGTTGTCCTTTTAGAAACCAGACTTTAGCCCGTCTGTGTCACAGCTGTAAAAGTGAGCCTGCTGCTCAGCTTTTATTTTACATCTCTTAGTTAGACCTCCTGTTTGACGTCACCTCACTGTCGTCTTACTTCAATAAAACATAAATTCTTTTAAAGGGTAAATCAAATAACTATCAGCCAATTTCATGAGTTCATTTTAGGGGAAAGAATCAGTCCATTTTGTTTCTTGAATGTAGTGATAATATGTAGTGATAATAAACTGATAATCACAAATATTCCTATTAATTTTCCATTGATTTATCAATCAATGACCCAGCACTGTCAGCACTTTTGTTGGTGTGTATGTGTGGGGGTGAGCATGTAAAACTGTCACTCATTATGCTTTCTACTCCAAACCACTCAGTGTTATTATTGCCCTCACCCCCCAGCTATGCTGTTGCTATTGGCAACCACAATAAATCACCATTACACCGTTGCAGGAATGAAAGCATCGGCGCCCCACCTCCCCGCTCTCCCCTTTATTATCCTTCACACTTTTTCAACTGTCCTCTCTCCCTCTCCATCCCCACTCCTCCCTCTGTCCTCTGTCCTCACCTCCACTCCTCTATAACTATCAGCATTTGGCGTGATGATGATGCCTCCATACAAACAGAGATGTGAATACTTTCATCTTTTCAGCACATGAGAAGCCAAACATCAGCCACGCCCTCGAAACAAGCACTTTACCGCCTGAAGCTGCAGAGAAACTGTTCACTCACCAACCCTGGTAGATTTAGAGCTGCTGGTCCGGAGGATTATAACAGCAGTAAACAGGAAAAGGTACTTCAGGGACTTATTTTGGATTTACCAAGTCAGTATTTGGAGAGTCAATAAAGAAAAACAAAGGTTTTATCAAACAGCCAACTTTTGGGAAACAAGTTAAATGATGATCATTTTGTATTTCATTATCCTCTCTTTTCTCAGAAACTTTTCCAGAGCTTCTCTGAGTAACCTTGATCTGGTTTTGGTGACTCGGCCGTAGTTATACGGTCCCATCAGTAAACACAAAGTCAACTGATTCCTTACTACAGATCCGACCACATTAGGCCAAAATTAAAACTGGTTATTGACTCAGAATGGAGTGAAAAGATGATCACTGCAGAGAGGAGAAACTAGTGTTTTACAAGAATATGAGGAAAACAACAGAGCAGCACTGAAACATTAACATTCAAGTGCTCAGAAAAAAATAGTCATGCCAGTTTGATGTCGTATTGATTATCAGTAAATATTTGTATTTTTTTTTCCTGCTCATTTCTGTCCTTTAGCTATAAAGTAGCTACAACTGATAATGGTTAATGGTTTCATAGTTAACGGATTAGTATTTTTACATCAGGTTCTGTGTATCTTCCACATTGTGAGAGGATATTTTTTTCTACTGACCATGTTGATTAAATAATGCCTCAAGGACGGCCTTAATTGTTTGCGTCGAGCAAGAGAAACGCAGGATACTCGAGAAATCCTGAGAGAAAGAGAGAAAAGACATTTATTGAAACGAGACAAAGAGAGGACGGTATTGTAGAGAAAATGTTAGAGAAATGCAGCAGACAAAAGAAAAAGCTGCTGTAAGAGAGGAGATATAGAACGGAGAGAAGTCCAAGGGACAGGAGAGACGAGAGGTCATATCCCAGGAAAGATAAAGAGAGAGAGAGAGAGAGAGAGAGAGAGAGACAGCTGCCAGTGTTAATCAGTCAGAGGCAGAAGCTCTGTGTCTCTGTTTCTCTGAGGCTTAATGGGGGCCAGACCCTCACTGTACTCACTCCTAATTTACTACACACACACACGCTCACATATACACACTGGTCCTCCCTCATCAATACCGTCAAACACTGATCAAAATCTCTAAAAGTTATTTACCATGACCTCTCTACAGCTGACATGCCATCCAATCGTTGACAACTATTAATCTCATCCTGAATTTCTGCTGATGATCACATGATCAGCTGTCTACTAAATATATGAAGCGTTTTGCATTTTTAAAGATACCACAACATGCCTCTGTCTTTCATCTGCATGCACTCACGAAGTCCAGTGTGGAGAAAATAAAGGTATTTTTTATTTTTAGCTGATGAAGGCTTGTAACGAGTCTGTAAAATCCGTTTATGTGTAATGAATGTAATAGAGTCAATCAGGCTTCAGTCCTTACAAAAATATCAGCGTGTCTGTTTGTGTTTTTCTGCATTTACCTCCCCAGCTTTGGAGTATTGATATTGCGTGTGCAACACAACATAGTATGATGGAGAGCACTGATGTGAAGAAGTGTTGTTTCTATGTTCCTGCTCTTACTTTTCACCTAACTCTATTTTTTTGCTCTGCAGAAGTTTACCAGAACGGTGTTACAGTCTGACCCTTGCTGATCCATCAACAGTGAGTGGGGCACCAAAAAGTACAAGTTTAGATGAAGATGATTTCACTAGCTGCTAACACAGATTAAGAAGTAAGCTGAAGGCTGAAGAGTCCAGGTAAAAGTCAAAATTCTCTTATGACAGGTTTTGGAAAATTACAGGCAGCTGTCTTATAGCTTGATGCTGTAACGGGAAAACTTAAGCTTTCTTTATCTTGAACCTTATTTCTTTTCCACAGACAACCAAACATATTTATCTTCATCCATATTTATTATAAACTTTAGTTGTTTTTATATGTATTGAACGTCCTCCTTACTCTCTCTCTCCCTCTCTTTCCCACACACACACACACACACACTGGACCCTTCACTGTGACGTCACCCAGTACGTACTTTACACACTATGCACTGAGTCACTTCCACTCACTTCACCTCAGCACAGCGAAACAACATCTGCAAGCAGGAGCAGCAGCCGCCGCCCAGTTCTGAGTCTGCAGGACCGCAAGCCTTAATCAAAACAGTAACCTTGTGGTCTGATAAACAACAGAGCGAGCAGCAGAAAGCTTCATTGTCCCAGAGGGACTGTCTGTCATCCAGACAAGACAGAGGGGGGAGAGGAGGGTGACAAAAAGAACTGTCTATTCCTGCTATCTTACATGAGCAGGGCAGTCACTTGGAGAGATATACAACTAAAACACATGCTAACGCTTTGTGTTATCATTATACTGACCTTAATGACGTGAAATAACTGTATTTAGTAAAAATACATATAAACCTATGTAGGTGTGTGTGTGTGTGTGTGTGTGTGTGTGTGTGCATGCAGTTCACAGTTTTATACAACTAGAATTGTATGCTCTTTATGTACAACTACAGTTACTTTGTTTCTGATGTAGAAACATACAATACGGTATATGAGGAGCTATTGACAAGAGTTCAACATGACCAAAATATCAAATTTAACTGAGATCAGTGTCTGTATCCTGATATATTAGAGACACTTCACAAGATGCAATTGTACAAAACGCAACAAATTCACTGCATAGCAAAGTGCTGAGCACCACAGAAAGACCACAACCCTCAGAGGGTCCTGACAGAAACTCCACTGAAGACCTCCAACTTCAATAATGTCAAGTAAGGTTAAAAAAGGCATCTGTCTTAACATTTACCACTAATTTTATATAAATATGAAACTACCGAATGGCTTTGAAATTTGAAAGATAATGAATATGTCATTGTATTCCTTTTAAACCCACTTACCACAATACAAGCATCCACACACTTTGCACCAACAAACTGTCACTTCACCTGCATTCAACGACAGTGATCATCTCAGTGAAAAACTGAGGTTACACCACTTTTTTCTGCAGCTGTGATCAAACACACCACATTAAACTTGACAAGCTACTGCGCTCCAGCATCAAGAGTAGCTACTGCTGTGATGCTGTCGGCCTAATCTCACCAAAGCACAGGGATAAATCTGAGCTATCCATGCTTTACTAAGAACAGCAGAACCCCCTCTGGATTCAGGTAGAACTGACACCTCCACAGGCAGAAATTTGGAAGTAATGCGAGGTCACAGCCAGACCAAAAATACACAACAGCATAACTTGCTGCAGGAATAAAAAGTAGGCCCATTACTGTGGATTAATGTTAAAATTAAGCACTGGGGCACAATCTCCCCAAAGGTCACCCTACCCGATGCAGTGATCTGATATTTAAAGTTATTCGTTAAAAGACCCCTAAACTGACACTGCAACAACATGCCAGAGCCCGTTTACTAGGCCGCTATTCTGCTTCTTCATATATTCATCACTTCAAATACTAAAAAACAAACAATTACAATCCAGGTCTTATCTAGGCACTTCTTCATGCAAGCATCATGTAACACATGTAGGTGAAAAAGACATGAAACAGCGCTTCCCTCCGCCAGATCACTGCAGTACCCTGCACCCAAATGCAGGCCGGCGTTCCTGCAAAAAAAGGAAAAAACACCGTGCACCTCGACTCCCTGCTTTAACATGGGGGATGACAAATGAAAGCGACAGCCTATGAAGAAACAGGTCATCCTGTCATCCTTCTATCGGCCTTACCTTCAGTTTTACTGTCAGTTTTCTTGGATTGGTTTTGTCCTCTCCTTACACCAAGACGTCGTTCGGCTGAATCGATGAGCAGAGCGGTTTATCAATGGAGGAGACTGAGGCTCCGCTTTTATTCCAGGAGGGTCTTCCCACAAATAGTCCTTATTACAGAGGGAAGCTGTTCGTCTGGGAAATCAGAGAAGCAGTCCGGAGAGTCTTTGCATTAGGATATACAGATATACAGGGCCTCTGCGCATAAGAAGAGCGCCGTGTCTGCAGCAGCAGCGGTGACCGCCGGCCAGGAGCTGCTGTCGGTGCTGAGGTTGGTGCGAGCCGGTGGAGGGTGATGATGATATCCATAGAGGTCCCCGTTTCCACCTGACACAACCTCTCCTTCCTCCCCCTCCTCCACCTCTTCCTCTCCGCTGGTGATGCTGGGGAGAAATATCAGCATTGGTGCGGCGAGTGGAGAGAGAGAGAGAGAGAGAGCGAGAGAGAGTGGGGAGAGAAGGGGGAGGGAGAAAGGAGAGAGAGGAGGGAGGAGGGAGAGAAAGAAAGGAGTGAGAGTAAAGGGAGAGAGAGGGACAGAGTTCGAGAGGGGGGAGTGGAGGGGGAGGGAGAGAGGACAGGGAGAAAGGAGAGAGAGAGAGGGGTGAGTGGGGTGCAGAGTTAGAGAGAGAGGGGAGGAATAAGAGGGAGCGAGACAGGGGTGGAGGTGAGAGAAAGGAGGGGAAAAGAGAGGGAGAGCCAACGGTTAGCTAATGTGAAGTTGTATAAGTTCGAAAACACTGAGTTTAGCATTATGTGAAAGAGCAAAGGTGATTCAAAGGTAACATAAGCGTAAATAAGACGTATTTTTACATTTAACATTTAACAGTCGCGCCAATATCGAGTTCGTTTGCTAGCTTGTTTCAGTCCACCTGTAGTTACACTGGGCAACCATTAGCTAACGTTATCGCTAAACGGCTAGACTTAGTTCGCCTAAACCTTCAACTTTGTCATAATACTGATGTGAAGGTGAAACATCGTGTGACTATAAAGTTATTTAGCCAACTAACCGCATTTATTGCCATTTATTCTTCAAATTTTCGTCGAAGTTGGGAGTTTCAGCCCAGCGTCGAGCCCGAGTTTGAAACGAGCCGTTAAAGAAATGGGCGGGGCTTAGAATTTTGAGCCAATCAAAAACTAGTAATCTTCTTTTTAAAAATGTTAGTATTTTCATGGTGTTTTTAAAACCGACCTATCACTCCGCATTACATCCCTTAAATAACTTACATTATGATTAATCTGAAAGCAGTTTTCTGTTTGTAGATGTAGTTTCTAGTTTTCTTGAGTTAGGAGATTAAGACATCCTGTTTTACCTCAGTCATTGTTCTGTTTTAAACTAACTTTAAGATAGAGTTTTTCATCAGCAAAAATGTCAACTAACATTGAAGTCCTGCAAAACATTCAGCCCAGTCCAAATACAGGGTAAAAGAAAAATTAACCTTTGACTTTTATCCCCTTATGTTGGACTCTAAGTAGGCAAATGATCACAATATAGTGAATATAATATTTGCATTACACTTTTATAGGCAGAAAGAAGTCCAAAACAACTTCAAGTTGATCCAAAGCATTGGTTCTGTGTCCAACAGAGCAGAAAATGAGATATGAAATATGGAATAATAATCTCTTTTGAAAGTATTTGACCTTTGTATTATTTTAAAACCGTATATCTCATTGTTTAACCCCACTGTAAGGATATCTGAATCCACTGCTGTGGATATATTGAAAATATGCTTTATAAATAAAACTGCCTCGCCGTACTGAATGTTACCACTGAAAAAGAAGGAAGAGCTAAGTGCACTTGAAACCTCTCAAAGTGAGTGTGTGTTGGAGGCCCTGAGGAGATGTATTTAAAGAAGGAACATAAAAGCAGGTCAGGCTCTTCTGTGGCTCTGCCATATCACAAACCTGTGCAAATCAATGAACTATTTTGACCCTCCCTTCATTACTCAGGAGACTTTTTCTGTTGCCCCATTCTGGAAACATATATTTTTACACGAAAACCCTTCGGCCGTATAAAATATACTAACATATGAATACCCCCGGAATAAAACCTAACTTTTCAGACTGTTCTTTAGGGCAGAGTGTGGGTATCCTGACCCCACTAGGCCCTCAGTGATTGCTGCAAGGACAGCACAGTCATATGCATATGTAGACAGGTTCAGACTGTGGTGTGGATGTGAGAAATAACTACATGATGGTAGACCAATTTACATATCCTCAGATGACTTACAACTGTCTTTAAAACTTTGCATGTATGTTACCTTCAATCAATCAATCAAACTTTATTTTTAAAGCACTTTTCATACGTAGGATGTAGCACAAAGTGCTGTCAATTCAAGCAGGATATTAAAAACAATTAATAAAATAAATGAAAATACAAATACCAAACATCACCCACCCTCCCAACTCCCATTCAACACATTCAGCACTCACACGCTCACACACACAGACGCACACACAAAAGACACACAGGTGAGGACTCTTCAACTTGCCACGGATGACTGAGGAAACGCTGTCTCGAGTTAAAAAAGGAGGAAACGTTGGACCTAAGACTAAAATGCTTAAACCATGATAAAATATAATAAAGGTGATAAAGCATTAAAAGTTAATGAAATAAAACAGCCTTAAAATCAAACAATAACAGAGGGTAAATTAAAAAAGAGGTAATAAAACACAAAGTAGTTAATCTAGGACTAAAAGAGGGTAAAATCACATGATGCAGATTAAAAGATTAAAACAAATTTTAACTAAAAGCAAGACTAAAAAGGTCTGTCTTTAGTTTACTTTTAAAAATATGAACAGTAGGTGTCGCTCTCAGGTCTGCAGGTAGGCTGTTCCACAGATGGGGACCGTGACATCTATGGACTGTATTACATTCCTTAGAGAAAAGATGAAATCCACACTTTTTTTCTGAACTAAGGAGAAAATTATCTTGTTAAATACACATGAATGTGAAGAAGTGACTGTTATTTAGGGAGAGAGAAGGTGAGGGGTAAGTTGATCATAGGAGACCACTTTTTTTTCCTGCTATATTCTGAAGATGACAGTTCTGTTTACACTCATTCTGTTGGTTTGCAGGGATGAACAACATCCTGAAATATCTGCAGATACACGAGTTAGAGACTAAACTAGGACTGACTTGATGGACTGATCCAAGTATGAAACATGGATCATCTTAACAGCCTCTCCCCTAGTCTTATCTGACTGCAGCTGAAATAGTAATGAACTGGCCAGTCTGTCTGCATGTCTGTGTGTCTGTCTGTCTGTTTGTGTGCCTGTCTGTGTGTCTGTCTGTGTGTCTGTCTCTGTGTGTCTGTCCCTTTAACTCTCCATGTGGGCGGAGTCGGAGCTGCGGAAGCGTCGGTCTCCTGTTCACCTCTAAATCCACCAAATGTGAGAATTAAACGAAAGTTTCCTCTGGATCGGACTCAGACTCTCCACTCGAGCTGTCACTGTCCCGTGGACGTCGCTTGTTGCAGATAATGTCGGACTCTATTAAAAACGTGGCGATATTTGGAGCCACGGGGATGACCGGGCTGGCAACACTCCCCCAGGCTGTGGCTGCAGGTGAGAAGAATACAGAAATATAGGAATAGATAGAAAACTAAAGGGTGACTCTGGATCTAATTAGACTGGAGAAGACACGCGGTTAACGACGGGATCTTTATTTAATATTACATGAGCAGTGTATTAATCTGGACCTTCAATCACCTGGAGTGGAGTGTGTTTCCTTCAGACTAAACTGATCATATCCTTAAATAAACACCTGACCTCTTTATTTAAGGACGTGAAAGTTTTTATTTTGTTCCCATGGTTTACTTCAATTAAAAAATGCTAAAATAAACTCAACAATTACTTGGGTACGTTCTCTTTTAAAGACCTTGTCTAAAATTTCTTGATTTTATTCATTTTGAGAGAATATTCAGGGAATAATGGGGAAAATGTCAATGTGGTGTCACCATAAAAACTCAGTAACTGGTTTGTGTCAGTTGGTGAAACCAGTATTTTTCATTAAAATTATAATAGTTGAGAAAATGAATGGGGAATGGAGTGTACTCCTCTACAGCAATGCCCTGATATATATCTGAACAGTTTCTACATGATTTGTCAAATGTTACTTAGAAAATACCAGCCGTTTTCAGCATTTTTCCTGCTCTATGTTGCAAAAATGCATCCAATTAAAAAAATAAATAATCCTAACAAATGGTATTTTCAGCTGACATATTATGATTAAGTAACTTTTTTTATAAGTACACTTGCATACACTATAGGTGGAAATAAGTATTAAATATTTCACCTTCTGTTGTGGTTACACCACTAGACATTTTCAAAGGAAACCCAGCTTTCATTTTGTGAAAAAAGGTTTCAATGCGATATGAAATTATATGAAACCAACAGAGGTACAAAATATACATCTTTGCAAACCTAATGCAAACTTTTAAAACAATTTATTAAAACAGTTTTGAATTCCTTATGATGCAAACCCTTATTTGTCACTGACCCTTTACTCTAAAGTGTAAAAAGAGGGTTAAATCTTGGCCCCTGGGAGTTTTCTGCTATAGTGAACCACAGAGTTAAATGACATTATTTAATAATACAAGACTGGGTTTATTCAATGTTACTGCTCAGTAACAGAAGACTGATGATACTGAACTGATACACAATGAAATCCTCATGGTAAGTTATGAACATCTTCTTCTGTTGAGGATTTCACACTGGCAGCAGTTTAATGTTATAATTATAATAACACAATCATAGACTTTGAGGGATGATGCTTATTTGGAGTCCTTCACATTTTGGTTGGTTGCATCAATCAGTGAATTGACACTTTAAGAGTTTGTAGAAAAATAATCAGATTTAATCAACTTAAGAAGCCAAACTCTTTATTTTATATTAGCCACATCTGGAACTAAAACCTTTACTGTTAAGTTGTATTCGTGGTAAACTGCCAGTTAGCTCAGATGTCGGTTAGAGGATTTCCCAGAAGAAGAAAAAAACAGACGTATTCAAATATCTTGCATAAACACTCTTTGTCATATGATTAATTTGATTTTAAAGCACTTTTGTTTCCTTCCTCTACACTGAAGGGATAAAACTGTTGAGTCACGTGGAAGTTTCAGTTCAGCAACATTTTGCTGAGTCACAGCTGGGTCTGAACTGATAGAAGAAGCTGCTGATTATCTTGTCTGTACAGGAGGGGTGTGAACTCGAATTAAGGTTTTACAGAAGAATCTCCCTGTTAGATGTTAACAACCAACATCTGAACATATAACTCTTCCTTTCCATCCACTAATACTAATACAAATGATAATAAATTTGAACTTGAATGTGTGCGTGAGCCAAATGTATGTTTGTTTTTTGTCACGTGTTTTTGTTTTGTTCCTGGAAAATTTAACAAACTTATATTAAAAGAAAGCTCTCCCTTGAGTAAAGACTGAGTCTCTTTAACAAACAGGTAGTTACATATACAGTCACTGGTGTCCGGTGCTATCGGGGTGATCGTGGTGTGACCTTCTGTTCCTGTCCTTGTTTTCTCCCTCAGGATATAATGTGACGGTGCTGGTGAGGGACCCCGCCAAGCTGCCCGCTGACCACAAGGCGTCCAGAGTGGTGGTGGGAGATGTCCTCAATAAGGAGGATGTGAAGAAGGCAATGGAGGGCCAGGATGCTGTTATCATCGTTCTGGGCACCAGGAATGATCTGAGTAAGGCTCCAAAACTGGAAATAGGGCACACACCAAAAAGAGAGCAAACGCAAGTCTTGTAAAAAAAAAAGTTTTTGTTTTAATCGTCAAATTAAAAGTTTTACCCGCTGTAGTTTTTATATCAGGAGTTGTTAAAGTTTAATCTTTCTGCTCCAAACACCAACCCTCCTGTGGTCTTTGTGCATTGGATTCTTTGATTGTATGATATTATATAAGTGACTGATGATTGTAGTTTTTAATGGTGTAATAATAATGTCAGCCATTCATTTAGGAGCATAATAAAACTTAAACAACACACTGTAAGAATATTATTAGAGGAGCACATCTCAGACACACTTCAGTCTGACCCTCTGACTGTATATTGATGTGATTTTAATGTACAATCAACGATCTTACGCAGTGACAATACAGAAGTTTGACGAGGTGTCTTAAAACCAGCTGTAAACTCCAGTATTTAGTATGAATCTGTGATCTGACCTCTGCTCATCAGGCCCAACCACCATGATGTCTGATGGCACCAAGAACATCACTGACGCCATGAAAGCCCGTGGGATCCGTAAAGTTGTCGGCTGCATGTCAGGTACAGTTTCCTGTAGTGAAAGAATCCTATCAGAGTGAGTGAGGGCGTTAAGTTTTGTTTTGTTTTCGAAGATGTACCATAAAGTACTCGTGATGCTTCGGAAAGACAGGATTAAGAAAATTAAGGCCTAGATACATTTATTCACATGACTCCTTTTAAATAACCTTTCCTCTCAGAGTAACAATAAGAGTTATTTCCATCTCTCCCCATCTCTCTGTTCTCCTTTCTTCTTCACCTTTTGCAGCCTTCCTGCTGTGGGATCGCACCAAAGTCCCGCCTCGTATGATTGCTGTGACAGAGGACCATGACAGGATGTACACAGTACTGAAAACGTCGGGGCTCGACTATGTGGCTGTGATGCCGCCTCACATTGGGGGTCAGTAAGATAAACTAACCAGAGGCTTACTTTTAAATCAAAGTTGGGGAAGCTTCTGGAAGGTATAGCTGCTGCTAAGTAGCTGTAAGTGCCTTTTCTGAAAAAAGTATTTGGATGGCGTTCAAGTTTCACGATTTTACTTGAGGATTCTGTGATAACTGCTCCGTAAGGTTTTGATAGAAAACTTTAAACAGAAACGGATTTTGATTTTTATTAGATTGACCACAGATGAAGAGGAAGAACTGTTGATTTTTCTCATGTTTAATATATCATTTTGTTTCCGTCTCACTCCTTCCAGGTGATCTTCCTCTGACAGGGAACTACATGACAGCAGAAAACATGCTAAGAGGAAGAGCGATCTCTACACATGACCTGGGACATTTCTTTGTTAGGTGTCTGTCCACCACAGAGTGGGACGGTAAGACAGTGGGGCTGTGGGGAGAGTATAAACAGCCCTGATCAGGATCACCCCACAGACAGCAGAAAGCTTCATGTTTCTTCTCTTTTGCTCATGGCCATTTTTTATTTCCACCAAAAACAGTATTCTTTTACGCTGCAACTTTAGGATGTATGAAGATTAAACCTTTGTGCAGATTTGAAATACTGGTATGTTTTTGTGATCAGCCACTAATGCTTACTTATGTTTACTTTTATTTTCATTGCTAACTTTTGCTTTGAATTATCAAATTTTCGACTTATTTTTTATCATCAGCTACAGGGGATTAATTTAAAGATCTGGTTCAAAATTATGCTCATGTTTTCTCTGTAGCTGCTCAGTTTACAGACTAAATATCGTCGATCACAAATGACGCCGCTTTTTGCTGCTCTGTTTAATAAATATTTTTTAAAAGGTTGTGCGGAAATCACTCCTTTCATGCCAACTAATCCCTCTGCAAAGTTATTAAATAAATTTCTAAATAACATATTTTTGTTGTTATTTTTATTGAGAAAGAAGTTTAACACTGATCACTCATCCAGAGATGTGATGGACGGTCACTGATGCTGAAATCTATAAGTTACACTGATTGGACCAAATTTTTGATGTCCAGTTTTTGAATAAATTCAGGTAATAATGAGGTTAAATAAAGGGAAAGCCGTATTAATGTCAGAGTATTGCTTTATACTGCCTGTCAAATAACATTTGGTCCAACAGGACATCCTGAATGAGCAGGGCTATTTTAGGAATCAGACTTCAGTATGCAAGACTGTTGTTTTTAAGTTTAACATGCAGCTCTATCAAAAGTTTGGAGCACTACAACACTTGGATTCTCTGTTGTTTTCTGGTATTTTTCTGTTTTTCTTCAGAGACCGTTTGTCTTTAACTCCTTGTGTCCTGCAGACCATCTGATATGTGTCTGTCATATGTGAAGGACAACCTCTAAGTCAGATGAATGGCATGTGCCTCTGTTGTGCAACTCCTGTGGTAAAAAACTCACCAAGTGACAGCAACATGAAACCGGAAGTCAGGCGTGTTATTTTCACAATAAAAGCAGAATTCCATGTTTGAGGACTGATAGAAAGGCCAACTTTTTAAAATAGGGAGTTTTATTTTCCTTCACTTTACACCCAAAATTTACAGTTTACATGTTTGTGGTTTCATTTTTCGGTCATTGAGTTCCCACTGACAAAATCTCATGAAACATCATAGGGGAGAGTGGGTTAAGATGATCCATGTTTCATACTTCGTATCACTACATCAAGTCAACCCTAGTTTAGTCTCTAACTCGTGTCTCTGCAGATATTTCAGGATGTTGTTCATCCCTGAAAACCAACAGAATGAGTGTAAACAGAACTGTCATCTTGATGATACAGCATGGCAAAAAAAAGTGATCTCCTATGGTCAACTTACCCCACTCTCACCTATTGTTTAAAACTGAGAATGCAGCATCTATGATTTCCAATTCTTCATTGAAAGGATAACTGGACTTACTTGAGACGTTTCGCCTAAGTAAGTCCAGTTGTCCTTTCCCAAAGAGTGTTAATTTTTTGATCCATCAGACCTCAGGACAGTTTACGGACAAGACTGTGTCCGAAATGGATCCCTAACTCCTTTATAGGTGACTACATGGGGGTTAGCACCATTTTGAGGGGTGTCTGAAACCTCAGTGATCAATTCCAGTGCCCAATTTAGGTTGCTCAAAATTTCCCATAAAGCATTGCAAAATGTAGTGACCATCCGATGGTCACTCAACGGTGGCGGGAATCCTGTCATGCGTTGCGTCATGTCATGTAGTGTCCGAAACCTCCGGTAATTTAGTTCATAGTCAACTATATAGTAAAACCCCATATGGGGGTTAGGGGTTAGGGAGTGAGTGATTAATTTCGGACACAGCCCAAGTGATATTCAGTCCATGCGGTGACTCCAACTACAGAGTCCTGATGCTCCTCAACTTATAAATATTGTTCAGCATTAATGGAGCCTTCACAGATGATGAAGATACCAATGACATGGACTCCCATAGTGATCCCCATACCATCAGGACTAATTCCAATTTACCCTTTGGCTCAACTTACCCCACTCTCCCCTAGTGTTTTATTTTGAAGAGGTCTCAGGAAGTCGGTGGGTATTTTAAATGTTCCTCCGCCCTCCGGACAGTGAGGAGGAGTCGGATCTGTTTTTTCAAACTTGTTGCCTCGCAGGTTTTTCTCGATGTGTAACTCTCGTAATGCTGGAATTCAAAGTGAAAAAGTAGATTTTTGGCATTAAGGTGATGTACAGAGGTTTTTAAAGGCCTTTACAGACTTCGGTTCCTGTCAGGTAATTAATTCTCACTTTGTCTCATATTCTTGTTATGTTTAAAGATCGATCCTTTCGTTTATTTATTAAGTTTTGTTCTACAGAGTGGGATATCTCAGCTGGAGGTCATCAGTGAAATATAAAAAATTAGTTAAGTAATCTTCGTCCATAACATTCTTGTTTCGTTTCGAGATATTTAATTTTTCTTTATAACCTTTCTCTAAAAGATAAGTTAATCAGTCAGACTGGATATCATGTCTGCAGTTGGAGGTTGTTTTAGTTTTAATCAAACTCACACTGTGGTACTTTATGCTCAGAGTCATACTGTGGGATTCCCTCTTCTGTCGGTGATGTAATCATTAAGGAATTACTGCTATGTAAATTACATAATAACCCGATCGACGACCTGATCCGATCGATCATTAATCGGGATAAAGTGAGTTTACAGATCTACACATTACGTGCCTAATGATAGTTTAATAACTGATCGATATTCTTAGCAAAAAGTCAGCTCTCATGTTTTGGCGGATATGATGGAAGTGAAAAAAACTCCACTACCCATGATGCCTCTCGACACACCCAGCCCCCAACTCTGATGGTTTTGGCGTAAAACTTAAATCACAGGCGGGAGAGTAGCCGGTTCAGCTAGCGAAGAAACAACATCGGAGCATGTAGGCAGAGTGAAAATCGACTGAAAAAGTTTAAATATTCTCACGTTATCTTTACGAACTGTTTAATATTTAATCGTAATTTCGGTCGAAGAAGAGGCGGGAAAAGGACAGAATCATCGACGACGACGATTTCTCCTAAAGTGAGCGGAGATTCAACAGGTCTGTGTCTGTTTCATCAAACTTTTTCACCAAAGAGAGAGTAAACCGTCTAAACTAGTACTTTACCAGATTATTCCAACCAGTCTAAGGTAATCGAGATCATTTAACCCGTCCAGTTTAGTAATTCTGTTCAATATTCCCTCTTAAATGACTGTAACCCCCACAGTTACAGAGAAGAGGCCGCAGAGGGAATAAAAACACGAACTAAACCTTTTTTTCTTTTTCAACATGTTTAAAGTTTACGGTTTGATGGTTTGTTAGTTTCTGTTTGACTTTAGTTTCAATTTCAGATCCTTACAATCAGCCTTTAATGCTCATTTTTACTTCAGGACATGTTTTTATTTGAGTTTTACTTTCAGTGTTTGAGTAAACTGTGTAATAATGTAGTAAAGCTGTCAGGGATGAGAGGAGCAGAAATGTAAGAAAATCTAAAGATCAGGTCATTTAGAGAATTTACTCACGAGATGAGTAATCACAACCATGCACTAATATTATATACATGATATAAAAATAAGATGGTATAGCTGATCAGACTCTTTTTTTAATTGTTTGTATTTATATTTATTTATTTGTCACAGATTAAAAAGAGTGTAAGGAGGAAACGAAGCCGACATAGACAGGTTACGGAAATAAAATGATTAGGGAAAGGTCAGACAGATACAAACTGCCATAAATGGAACGCAGACTGATCATCAAACAGTCATAAAGACAATATAAGTTTTTAACAAATAATGATGTATTTAAGACGTGATCAGATGAGATTTTAATGATATTTTAAAGGAGCTGAGGGATGACCTCTAAAGTGATGTTGGACTGATGAGTGGAAGTTCGACATGAAGGTAACTGAAGATGACCATTTTGTCTTGTTGAGTACGGGTGAAAATCGGAGGAAAAGGTAAAAAAGTTTCAGGAAGGTCTTGTTTGTTATTTAGTTTATGTGTGAAAATGGTCAATTATGTTTTACAATGATCACAAGTCCTCAAAATGTCCCCAGTGTCCAAACTTCATGAAACTTCCGTCACTGAGAGCTGAAAGAGGACAGAAAACAAACAAACACGTCAATACGATCTCTAATTCACAGTCAAAATCATTAAAGATAACGAAGGGATTAAAATTTTTAAAAAGTATTAATGTCGTTATAGATCCTCAATAAAGAATTTAGTTAAAATCTGATTTACACTTAATACTGAGTGACGACATTTCATGAGATTTTTGTGTCAATCATCTCACACTTTCATTCTTCTCCTGTATCTCAGTCCTTCACTGAGAAACGTATCATGGAAAACAGTTAAATCAGATTGAGTCAGTTTAACTCTTTTTACCTTCCTCCACAGACTGAAGATGATCATGAAGGGACAGAAGCGTAAGCTCCCTCCGGAGGACATGGAGGACAGGAGCAGCCACTTCTGGGAGAGTCAGCGCCAGTTTGTGTTCTCAGTTTCCCTGAACAAGTATCAGCGAAGTCAGGAGCTACCTGAACCCAGCCTGCGGAGGTCTGTTCTCATAGCAAACACGCTGCGGCAGGTCAGTCTGGAGGCGTCTAGAGCGCCCTCTGTAGACTGGGAGGTGTCTCAATCACATTACAGCTCCCCAAGCAGCCTCTTAGCTCTCTCCAGCGTCCCTCTGGTTCCTCTTAGTAACATGTCAAATTGTGCCACAAACGTCCACCTACCTGTGAAAGATGAAGATGAAGACTGGGGATCGATGTCCATGGACTCGGATTTCTCCCTTTCAGCTTCCATCTCCTCGATCCTCACCGCACTAGACTCTACCATGGATGCAGGTCCACGGACACCCCTCAGGTCTTTGGAGAACCTGTCGGCACCCTTTGAGGGTGGTGTGGCGGGGATGAGGCGAGGAGTCGGAGAGTGTGGGGATCAACAGGGAGAGTGTAGAGCAGGGTCTAGCTACCTCACTGACCTGACTGTCGAGGATCTATTTCAGGACATAGACACGTCCCTGCTGGAGAAGGATATGTGTGTGCTCGGGCTCCGTGGAGGTGCAAGTGTCGCCAGCGATGAGCTTCTGCGCTATCTCCCACCTTTGTCGTCTGTCTCCGCCTCACAGCCTTTCCCTTTCTCTCTGAACCAGAACTTCAAGTGCCTGCCTTCGTTCTCCTCCTTCAGCCCTTCCTCATCCTCTTCTTCACCTCCTCTTTCTCCGCCCTTCTCTGCTCAAAATCATGTCAAAGAAGGATTTGAGCTGGAGCACCTCATGGAGATTCTGGTGGAGTCCTGATATCCTCACCTTCGTCCGGACAGAAAGTGAATTCTCAAAGGACGAGGCAGCACAGGTCGTTGTTGTTGGACCCTCAGTTAGTTATTTTTTACACCCTGCTCACAGAATACGGTCTATGAAGTGCTGCTGAAACTTAGAAATGGTTAACGTCTCTGTTTGGTATGTTCAGAGGTTTTCATGAGCTGAAGTGTACGTGACTTTTTTTGTCTACATGAAGGTTTTTGTACTCTGGCAAAATTGGCGGTCAAAAATGGTAAAAACAGGAGGCCGAACATGTCTGTAAGTTCCCCTCTCGGTGACTCAGCCTTGAGTCAGAGCATGAAAAAGGAATTTACTACAGTTTCCTGTGTGACTCATCTGGAGGAGGTGCTTGATAAGAGCTGCAGCAGCAGAGAGAGGACTGCTGCAGAGTTACCTTTAAAATATCAAATGCATCACAGCTTCATGTAATTTTGAGTTCACGCTGAACAGATCGACTGTTACAGGCAGCTGTGATACATCTGATTAGCTTTTAGGGGAGAAATGGTTAAATTCCTCTTTTTGAGTCTAAATATTTGAAGTTTAATGGAGACTGTGACCTGGCTGATGTTTGGAACACTACTATTTTAGGTCTCATCTTCTGTGAAGAAATCCTTTAACCTCGTTTTTATGATCAGGTTTTAAAGTGAGAAGAAACTCCAGATCAGATCAGGTCAGGATTTCCAGAGCAGCACAAAGGAAAAACCCGAACCCTCAATCAAGTACTGATCCACATTTATTACAGCAGGTCGTTAGGTTTAAGTTTCAGTTACAAGAGATTTCAGGTCTTACATTTTGGAAAGAGAATATTTCTTTTTTATGTCCTTTATTTTATCATAACTGAACATTTTTATATTATCATTAAGCAAAGGGAGAAAACCACCTTTACAATGACTCACCTGATGAAGCATGTCCAGTTCAGTAAGTGTTCAGAAACTCTGTAACAGTCCGTCAGGTTAGAGGACTACCTGCAGAGTCGATGTTCAAAAGCATTTAGTGAATATTTCATCTGTTTGAGTCACAGAAACCATCCAGACCTCCTGCAGCAGTCTCTGTCACAGTGACGGGATCGGTCTGCCCTCGGTTTGGATCAGCTTTGTGGTTTTAGCTCCACTAAGGCTGGATGCTTCTGACTTCCAACTTGTGAACACTATTCACACATCGTGTTAGAGGCGTGAGAGTTCACGTGTTAACTTCAGATTGAAAGCACTTTTTAAATAATCTGCATTTTTCACGTCAACACGCGCTCTGAGTTTTCTTCTGAGTTTAGTGCGCAGAGGTGACGTCACGTATCGCTCAGAAGAAGAACGTGGAGGCGTGTTTGATATTCAACAGTGAAATCTTCTACCTGATGAATTGTTTGAAGAAGCACATGTGATGATGATGATGAGGAGGAGGAGGAAGACTTGTTGGTCAGACTTTTGTTTGTTTTATTGTTTGTGGATCGAAGTTGCTCTCTATGCAAAGGTCTGCTAAACAGCCGGGCTTCAGTCCCGAACTGTTTAAAGGTGCTTTTCCATTCTTCACAGTTCAATGATGATGTATTTATGTATTGTATTAACTTTGTATTAAGTTAGGTTTTAAAATTGTTATTTTTTATTTTGGACTTTTCTCTTAAAAAAAAAAAAGGTGACTGTCTGTTCACTTAAACTGATTTATAATAAAATATAAAAATAAAGTTTCTGTGTTTCTTTGTCCCGTTATTTCAGCAACAAAACTAACAGATTGGATGAAACCTGAAAACAACAACGGCACATTCTTAAATGTTGATCAAAAACAGAATCTCATGATTTTTAATCAATTGATTGATGCCAGTGTCACATTTACAAAGTGGACAGAGAACTATCCATGATCGCCTTTTCCAACATCGATGAACATTTAGGAACAGAGGAGATCGGTTTCTGGAGCGTTTAGAGTCAGGTCTGGTGGTCCCAAGTTTGGATTGACAGACCACCGGACCGTCTGGTCTCAGTCCGTCTCAAGTTTTAAACCAAATCTGTGGATTTAGTAACAAACGGTTTTTTATCTGCAGTGATTTCCACCAGAGTCCTCTCTGGAAATGTGTTACTGGCGTCAAATTGACAATGAGCAGAAATATTTGTTTAAACGGTTGTTTTCTTTGCACTATTTTCAGGCTTTAGTTTTATATTTAATGAATATATTTATATGATATTTTATGATTATTTTAGTGTTTGACTGTTTTGGACTCGGGTTTATGTGCGTAAAGTGGTTTAATTTTCGGTCACTTCATCTGCTGTCAGTCAACCACTGGAGCGATTATTTACCTTCACTTCATCTCGTGTTAAAAACACCCAAAATATTCAGTGACTGATTCTCCTGATGAAGCTGCAAAACTACAAATTTTAAAGATGGAGGCGAGGAGGAGGACATTCTTTCAAAAACCTGAGAGACAAACCACAGAGCAAAACTTATTTAATGAATAATTCTATATGAATACATGTCAAACAGAGAGAACTAAACAACATACAAAACCACAAGAACAGCATAATAGGTTTGTTTTTTTTACAGTATCATCAGGTTATAAATTACCAGGTAACATCGACGGTGAAACAGCTGTTACCTGTCATTAAAGTCCGGATCAGCTCCTCAATCTGGTGGATTATTTGGTTATCATCTTTCCTTCAGTCCCTCTGCTCTCATCTTTCATTTGTGTTTCAGGGGGAGAAATACCATCCTGCTGTTCTTCCATACAGCCACCAGGGGGAGGCACCATAAAGGTAAACAGCCTCTGTCCTGAGGCGAACAGAAACAGTGTTTTCACTGAGGCTGATTCAGACTCCGATAACTCACTACTTTCACACAGGAAGTCTAAGTTAATACTAAACCGGTCCAGATTTAAGCCCCGACTAGGCCGACGTTCTCTTTGAGGAAAAACTGGATCAGTTTGATTTCACTGCAGCCCTGATTGTGCGTGATTGTAAAAAATCTTTTCAGTGATACAGAAGAAACTGAAGGCCGAGCCGGGCCACAAATCAGACTGGAAGGTAAAGAGTCTGGGGCCGTGATGTTCATGAACCACTGAGTTTGGTGAAAGGTGGAGGGAGGACGGGTCAGGTTCCAGGTACACCTGCTGCTGAGTTTGGCAGGTACACACAGTTTCAGATCAGTAACACACTGTGGTTTTTTTAGTCCTGAACTCACAACCCAAACCTGTGGCCCAGAAAGCTGAGACAAAGACCACAGTGGTCTGAAAACAGCCTGCTGTGGATCCGGGGTCTGAGCCGGGTCAGGATGGTGCTTTCAGGTGGGCAGAGAGTGAATCAGGAACGGTGGTCCTCGTACAAAGACTGAATCTCAACTCATCTGGTTTCCTCACTTCACTCTCTCCTCTGTCAGAGGACCAAGTGAAGAAACAGAGAATTCAGATTCAGGTCTCCAGTCTGAGCGGAGGTCATCAGAGGTCGAGGTGTTTCCTCTCCTTCAGGTCAGCCTTTGTTGATGGTGTTGTAGGACGGCTGTGATCCCGAGTCCAGGGTCTTACTGCTCTCTTTCCCCCGAACATGAGGGCTGCTCTGGTTGGCGTGTCCGTTCTCCACGATAGGCTGTGTTTCATCATCCATGTCCGACTCCTCGCAGCGCGGCAGCTGCAGCAGGGTGGTCAGGCCGTGCAGGTCGGCCATTTTATGGAAAGTGCGCAGCAGGAGGTACATCATCATGAGACCCACAAAGAGGTAGACTAGAGAGAGGAGAGAGAGAGAGAGAGAGAGGGGTCATCACTTCATCAGAGCAACAAGAAACAGTGAGCTGCAGACTGACCCTGAAGAGTCGGAAACATAAAGAGGGATGGAAAATAAAAGCAGGTCTGATGGTGTTTGATCAAAACAGGGAGAGAAGCTGGTGGAGGTGGAGGTGGAGGTCTGGAAATGTTAAAGTTTCAGTCTGAAACTACGTCGGCGTTTTCATCTCGCTCAAAAACAGGCGGACAGGAGATGGTGTCAAAGGTGATCCTGTCAGCGTCTGTGATTTCTGCTCTGACTCGTCTGTTTGTCGTCCGTCACATGTCTGCACTTAACAGAACCAGAGTTCAGGTCCGGGACTTTATACAAGTAGGCCAACACTGCAGGATTACAGAGGCCTCAGACCCGGAGCGGGACCCTCAGTGTGGAGGTGCACAGTCTCCTGATGCAGGAGAAACCTACATTACGTTTAATCCCATATATATCCTCCCTCATTACTCCTCTTTACTCCAGAGGTCCAAACTTCTGATCTTTCCTGCTTTAAAAGAGAAAAAAACAGACTTTGACCGTCCAAACTCCAAAACTACAGACCGAAATATTTACTCTGCAGCAGGACTGAAGCGCCGCATTTTTAGGCATTGAGTCGATTAAAAGGTTTGAACAAGTTTGAACAAGTTTGGAGCCGCTGCCCTGCGTGACCTCAAAGTGAAGATCATCATCATCATCTTCATCATCATAGAAAAGTATTGACACACATTTCTGTTGGAGAAAAACGACCACAGCTGATGTTTTTTATAAAATCTGCTTCCTCTACCTGAAAAATCTCGTCCTTAAACTTTTGTTTTCTTCACTTTTCTTCACTTCACTCCATCAGCAGGAAAAACAAACAGGAGTGGAGAACCATGAAGGCCAGGAGAGCAGCATCCCTCAGAAATCTCTCCCTCCACTTCAAACCACAGTCTTCGTTTTTCAGGTCATATATTCAGAGAAGTTTTTATGTTTCAGTGCTGGATTATGACAGATTAGAATAAAAACATCTCAAAGTTTGTCCTGATTTTATTTTACAGTCTCTGAGTCCACAACAGGAACCGTTTGAAACACCGTCTCTTCGCCACGCTGTGAGAAACACACTTCAGTCCTTCAGTCGGTCACTAATCCTCCTCAGGACCCGCAGGGCCCGTTTGGGTTAATCTGACTCAGCTCGACCTACATCACCATCATCCTCATCATCACCGTTATATAAGAAAGCCTGTGGGACGAGGAAAAACAACAACCCGGCTGCTCCGTGTGAACTCCCTCCAAACTGAACTCCAGGGATTAGCTGAGGACACCGAGGAGCACACGCTGCCGCTCCCATCGTGTCCGTTTGGTTCCTGCTGACCAGAAAATCCTCCAAGTCCGACTCAGTGTTCACTTTTTAAAGAAAAACAGGAAGTCAAGTTTGGATTTTAGGGTCAATTCACAGAGACTTGTCGTAAAAACATGTCGAGACACGAGCAGAGGGAAGAAAACAAGAGCTCGTCTACTTTTAGACTCTGATTCAGTTTCAGACAAAGACCCAAAACAAGAGAGCGACTCTGAAAGTGACTCTGACCGCCGTCATGTGACGGTAACGTCTCTATTCAATCAGGAACAAACACACACTGGGAACCGAGTCAAGACCGGGTGAAAACACACATCATTATGAACACATTATGGGGGTTTCCACTCTGCTCTAAAGCTGACGATCCTCTGATTCAGTTTTCAAGACGTTGTTTTGACTCTGACCCTGAACTAGGGCTGGACGATAAACATCGAAAATCAATTTCCCTCAATATCAATATAAAACACGGTCATTGCGTGTTTCTGACATGTTTTGGTCGACTATACGAACAGCCAATGAAAAGGGGCGTTTCTCCGGGTCTGAACCAATCATGTTCTGAATCAGAACCAAGTATCAACCAACTGCAGCGTCGTAGCAGACAGCAGCTCCACCCAACCATAGCACTTTAACAGGTGAAGCCGACAGCACTGTTGGTGAGAAACAAAGAAAATGAGTGCTACCCCCGACAGAAATGACCATGAAGGCTCAACAGATGACCACATCAATGTCAACCACAACACTGGCGTTAGGAAAACGTCGGTGGTGTGGAGGTATTTTGGTTTTTGGAGGTCGGACATGAAGCAGAGTAATGTGGACTGTAAATTATGTCGAGTACATGTTCTCACAAAGTCGGGGAATACCTCAAATCTTTTTCACCACCTGAAGCAGCGCCACGCCGCAGAGCACGCGCAACGCCAAAGGTTACAAACCCCGAGAGGAGCGAGGAGCCCATGGCGCCTGAAACAGACGACCATTCAGTCGGCTTTCTCTAGAGCGACGCCTTACGACAAAACGCCAAAGAGACACAAAGACCTCACAGATGCAGGAGATGATTGTGTTGGAAAAGACATGAGACCAATAAACTCTGTTAGATTTTTATATCCTGATATTGATCCATATCAGCTGATATGAAAACAAATATCCTGATAAACTTTTTCCCATATCGCCCAGCTCTACTCTGAACATTATTTTGTCTGCTGCTTCATCTTTTCTCTCTCTCTCTCTCTCTCTCTCTCTCTCTCTCTCTCTCAACAGACAGACAGACACAGAGGAGCCGGAGGAGCACGCCGCACACGTCTGTTTGCAGCTTTACTGCAGGGAGGAAATGAGGTGAATAAACATCATGACTCACTGAGTAACCGATAAAAAAAACACGTTCAAGAAACTGTTTCCAAAATGACGGCAAACCGTGTCTCTGATGAAGCAAAGAAACTCTCAAAATAGAAAAGAAGAAGTCTGTGAGGCTGAGGTGACGATTACAACCACGACGATGACGCTAAAAATAACATGAGAAGATTTCTAACGGGTGAAACTTTGAAGCTCATGATTCTCTTTGAGGAACCATCTACTCTAAAATCCAGTTTAACGCCCCGTCATGTTCACGCTCAGGTTACTGGTTCACTTCCTCCAGTTTTAACGAGACGATTCACAGACAAAGATCTCCTCTGAGATGACTCTGTGCAGATACTCATCATCAGGTTTTCACATTAACACGTCTGTTCTCCGTGTTTCACGTCTGAGGAGCTGAAAGGTCATCCTCTGACTCAGTGAGAGGTGGAACTTCTCACATCAGAGGTGAGAAATGAGACGGCACACACGGCTGAGAAGGTCAGATGCTCCCAGAGCTGCAAACACTCATCCTGCAGAGGAGACTGAAACCAGATCTGCCGTCCTCTGAGGCCGAGTCATGATCCACCGTCACCTGTGGGAGTTTTTAAAAGGTTCTGGTCTTCTGACTCGTTTCTCTGAACAGGCAGAGACGGTTTTTAAAGTCGGGAGTTTTCTGGACTGAAGTTACAATGAGAGCTGACAACAGGTGAGGAAGGGAAAGGTAAAGGTCCGCCTTAAACTCCGCCTCTTTGACTCTCGTAGGTTGACCCAAAGTCAGAATGAGTCAGCATTTTCCAGGGCGGCTGGTTAACAGAGCTGATCTGGATTTATCACAACGTGAACCAAACCTCCTCCAGTCTCTGTGCTGGATTCAGGTCCTCACACTAGAACGGAGTTTCCAGGACTCAGCGGTGAACCTGCAGGTTTTCTTTTTTAAAGAGTTTCTGCAGAAGAGAAACGAAGAGCGGAGTCATCTCTGAGTCTGTGCAGCAGGACCCCCGATTCCTCATCTGTCCTTCTCTCCAGCTCTGCAGGCATGTAGCAGCCCAGTGTGACCCTCACAGGACAAACCCGACCACACTCAGAGTCATGTGACTCCTGTTAGCCGTCATTTCAACACAACTGCAGTGTGTGAGTGTGTCAGTGTGTGAGTATGAGTGTGTGGTTACACTCTCAGTTACGGTGGCTGAGAACAGCCACTGCTGCAAAGAAAAAACAAGTCACAACAAAAGTTACCAAAGCGAAAAAAGGAAACTGAAGCCCGCTGCAAATAAAAAAAGAAACACAACGGAAGTTAACGACACAAAAAAAGTGTTGATGCCGAAAAAAAAAGTTACTTACTGCGAAAATAAAAAGATGTAAATAAAAAAAAGCCACAAGAGAAATGAGCTGTCGGGGACCGATAATGATGATGCACCGGTGTTTTACGATCTAGACACAGAAGACCTTAGACATCATACATGTGGAGAACGAGCAACTGTTCCCGTATTTTTGCACTCTATGGTTGAAAAAACCAACGCCGTATTGAAACCAGATTATGTAGGATTATATTTCACAAATCCAAGATGGCGGCCGCGCTGATATGTGAGCTCCAGTTGGCAGCGTCAGGCTTTGAGGCGTCTACGTATGTTATGTCTATGCAGAAGACGATGGCGAGAAGACGAGCAAAGAAGTGAGGGAAAAGGTTATTGATTAATTAAACTTTTTAATGTGTCGTGGTTAGACCGTGTAGCGCCTGAGTGGATATGAAGTTAAACTGGAGGATGTCGGTGTAGAGTCGTAGAGACTCAGGCGCTACACCGTCTAACCACGACACATTAAAAAGTTTACAAAGTGAAATTAAACAATAACCTTTCCACGATCTTCTTTGCTCGTCTTCTCGCCGTCGTCTTCTGTACCTAGATCGTAAAACACCGGTGCATCATCATTAACGGTCCCCGACAGCTCATTTCTCTTGTGGCTTTTTTTATTTGGATCCTTTTATTTTCACAGTAACTTTTTTTGTTTTTCCTTTTTCCATCGCCACATTTTTTGTGTCATTATCTTACATTGTGTTCTTTTTTTATTTGCAGCAGTAGCGGCTCTGGGCCACCGTACTCAGTTTTCACACAACAGTTAAGAAACATTAAACAGACTTTGATGATCTGTTTGAGGCTTTAGAGCGAAGAAACTGAAAGTGTTTGTGATGATGAGATGAAATCTGGTTCTGAGGAGGTCAGAGACTTTCTGTTTTCACTGATTATATTCCGATGATGTAAAAACCGGTTTGTTCCGGTTTAATCACTCTTCCTCCCGGCCGTTTGCTTTGTTTCTAAAATTTAAATGATTTCACTCAAAGCTGCTCTGAAGCGTTTCCACATGAACACAGAAGTTCTCTTTACTTTCACAGTCACTCAAAAACTCACCGTGGGTGTTTCCCACACACAGGCGAACATCAGAGAAGCTGAAGAAGAGTTATCAATGTTTCCTGCAGATTTACTGGATCTGTGTGAAGCCCTAACTCAGACCTGGATCTTACACTCAGACCTGGATCTTACACTCAGACCTCCATAAACAGAGGACTCTGCACTCGACTGACTCAACACAAACAGTTCAACAGTGTTTGTTTTTTTAACCTACAACTATTTACTCATGAAGAATCATATACAGACCTAAAACTACGAGAGCACCGAGACAGGGAGGAGGGTTTCTGTGAGGAGACCCGTCTCTGATCTGTAACAGGTCTGTGCTAAATGACTCCAGTGGGTGAGATTTCACAGTTTGTCGGTAATTTAAGACAAAAACAACTCCGTCACAGCTGACAGCTCTCAGTAAACACAGACCGACATGATCGTCATCAGGAGGAGACACCACCTTCTTATCAAACACCATCAATCCACGTCACAGAGGAGAAGTACGTGAGCCGGGCGCTGTGACCACGAGACTGTGGAAACACTCAGAGGAGTTCGTCTGACACCGTGAAGTCAGAAAGAGGAAATAATCACACAAACAAAAACACAGGAAGACAGAGCGGCGTTTAGAAGCTCACGGCAGACAGACTCGACCCGTCAGAGGACCGCAGACAGGAACCACTCCACAGACTTCAAGATGTTTGTTTCTTAAAGACGATGAAACTATGAAAGTTTTTTTCAAACCCTCAGAACTCACCCATGACAGCGACCTGGTACAGCGGCCTGGACTTCTGGGTCGGATGTGTCCCCGGGACAAAGTCCCCCAGTCCGATGGTGCAGAGGGAGATGAAACAGAAGTAGATGCCGTCCAGGAACGACCAGGTCATCTCCACGGCGCTGAACACAGCCGCCGGCGCCACGAAGAAAAGCAGCACCACCAGAACCAGCAGCAGTATGAAGTGGAGGATGGTGGCGGACCGGGCCTCCATGCCTGAGCGCTGCAGGAGGCTGACGGGGGCGAAGACCAGAGGGTACATCAGCCTCTGCACGCAGGCGGTCAGCACCAGCATGGTGAAGGGGACTCCGATCAGGGCGTAGATGATGGAGAAGGCTTTCCCGGTGTCAGACAGAGGGGTGTTGTGACCATAACCTGGGAGAGACAGAAGAGACAGACAGAAAGAAAGAAAGAAAGAAAGACAGAAAGACAGACAGACAGACAGACAGACAGAGGGGTCACAAGAGGAAGAGAAGATCAGATAATCAAGTCTGACATCGAAGAGAAAGAGAGAGAGAGTCAGCTGTGTCTGAATATTTCAGGTTTTAACTCTTAAACCGTTCAGCTGTCATCGTCCTTTAAAGCTGCTTCAGGGTCCCTGTCTGTGTTTGGAGAGAGGACGTCCTCACTGTCCCTCTCAAACGTCACACGACTCACTGATAAATTTACTTTTTCACAAACTCTGATTTCAGACTCTCTGTGTCTCAAACTTTAACGTCCCTCTTTCCTTTTTCAAAATGCACAGCTTTTCTGGAACCTCCTCCACTGTTGCCACACTACAGAGTCGTCATCACTGAGTCGGAAAAAAGAAAAATGATGAAGTCCGGCTGCATGTTCTGGACCTGGAAGAAGAAAATCCGCCGACATCAGGGCTGCTCCAAACCAGGGTTACTCTGAGTGTCGTCCTAATCCTGAAGTGTTGAGAGTTTAACCTGCACACCTACACTGAGTCAGGACTGTCCCGTTAAACAGTCACAGAAGTTCTTCAGAGGATTTCAGATTCAGAGTTTGGAGCCGCAGAAGTTAAACTGAACTCAGACTCGCTGTCGTCAGAATCAGCTTTTAAAAAAACCTGAAACTCTGAATGAAACACAAAGAAGTTTCTTTAAAAATGATCAGAAATGTGGATCACACATAATAATAATAATAATGATAAAAAGGACTGTTGTAGAGCTGCGTCACTGTGTCTAATTTAGTGTCCAGAGCCTGGAGGAAAAACGAGAAAACGGTCTTTGGTCTGAAAACACAGAAATAAGTTTTATTCTCTCACACACAGAAACCGCTGCAGCAGCTTCTTACATCAACTCTTTTAATGCGATTAATAAAAGGTTGAGCTGCTGCGGCTGTCAGTCAGGAGCCAACAGCAGCACATGATTACCTCTCAGGAAGAACTAAAAACAGCTGCTGTGGTTTAAAATACGACGACAAGAAGGAGGAAACCGACTAAACTTCACAAACTGACGACAGAGACTTTCTCCAAATGAACCGGGATTAGACAAACTATCACACTAACCCAGACCTGCATCAGTGTTTGAACAAAAACAACATTTATTCTGATTTAAGCGGGAAAAGATCTGGAACAGCTGACTTTATTAGAGTCCTCTGAAGTTTCTCTGAGCTGACTACAAAAAAACAGTTTCTCACAGTAAACATGTCAGAAGATCACAGACCACCACTGACCACAGAATACATCTACACCTCTTTTTATAATCTGACTTGAAAAAACAGACTCACTTCAGGAGGTGGGTTATATTCTAAAAGCCCGCTGACACACAGAGTCGTGTTTAAGTAGAAACTGCTCTGAGGAGGGAAGAACAAAGCTGTCTTTGTTGGGATCGGCGTTACTGCAGGTTACTGGATGAAACTCTCGGGTCACATGTTTGAAGAGTTTGACACACATAGAAGCAGAAAAGTGAAATGTTATTTCTGTGGACAGGAGCTGAACGACCGTCAACCTGACGGCGTTATCGCTCAGCGGCTGGACAGACCTGCTTTTGTTCAGTGAGATGATAGTTTAGAAAAGAGCGCTCGGACCCGAACACCACAAACGTGACGTCACTTTGTCTGCAGGGACTCTCCGACGGTGGAGTATTTATATCTTTAAGATTCAGGGTTTCAACAGAAAACACAGAAAACACAGAGGTCAGCTGTTCACACAATAGAGTCACTGTGAGGGACTCCATCATGTAATAATAATAATAATAATAATAACAACGACACTGTGTGCTGCTGCTCAGATGAAGTGGACTCATTGTGTTCGGCTCTCGCTCATTAAAAAGTCTTTTACACTCCAGAGAAATAAGCGTTTCATTTCCATTTCCTGAACACGTTCTCTGTTCGAGCTCCACTCACAGCCTTAACCCTTCCGGGCTCTTTAGATTGACTTCCCTCTAAAGTCCCTCGTGGCCGAAAAAAGCCACTTTTTTTGTCGGCTGTAAAATCATATTGGATTAATATTTTTTTCTGATTTTTTTTCACACATCTCTTATTTTACTTCTGCCCTGTTCGAAACTAGCAAATGTTTCATTGAAAACAATTTTTTTTAACCCTTTAAGTGCCAATTTAAGACAAAAAGTCACAAATATAGCAAAAATTTAAGGAAAATGACCAATTTTTTTATAAAACATGATCAGAAACTGGTTATCTCTTGCAGGGTATTAAAGTCATGAATATGTCAGAGATTAGAAATATCATTGGCTTTGATGCATTTTAAGTTTTTCTGTAGCATCAGATTTAATGAAAAACTGCGTTTGGCGCCTCCCAGTGGCCAAAACTACTTTGTCTGCTGTAAAATCATATTGGATTGATATTTTTTTCTGATTTTTTTTCATACATCTCTTATTTTACTTCTGCCCTGTTCAAAACTAGCAAATGTTTCATTGAAAATAAAATTTTAACCCTTTACGGGCCAATTTAAGACATAAAGTCACTTAAAAAGCAAAAAAAAATGGAAGGAAAAATTTAAGGAAAATGACCAATTTTTTTTATAAAACATGATCAGAAACTGGTAATCTCTTGCAGGGTATTTAAGTCTTGAATATGTCAAAGATTAGTAATATAATTGACTTCAATGCATTTTAAGTTTTTCTTTAGCATCAGATTTAATAAAAAACTGCCTTTGGCGCCTCCCAGTGGCCAAAACTACTTTGTCTGCTGTAAAATCATATTGGATTAATATTTTTTTCAGATTTTTTTTCATACATTTCTTATTTTACTTCTGCCCTGTTCAAAACTAGCAAATGTTTCATTGAAAATAAAAATTTTAACCCTTTAAGGGCCAATTTTAGTCATAAAGTCACTTAAAAAGCAAAAAAAATGGAAGGAAAATGAAGGAAAATGACCAATTTTTTTAATAAAACATAATCAGAAACTGGTAATCTCTTGCAGGGTATTTAAGTCTTGAATATGTCAGAGATTAGTAATATAATTGACTTAGATGCCTTTTAGGTTTTTCTGTAGCATCAGATTTAATGAAAAACTGCGTTTGACGCCCCTCAGTGGCCAAAACTACTTTGTCTGCTGTAAAATCATATTGGATTAATATTTTTTTCAGATTTCTTTTCATACATTTCTTATTTTACTTCTACCCTGTTCAAAACTAGCAAATGTTTCTTTGAAAAAAATTTTTTCATCCTTTAAGGGCCAATTTAAGACAAAAAGTCTCTTATGAAGCAAAAAAATGGAAGGAAAATGGAAGGAAAATGACCTTATTTGCTTCATAAGAGACTTTTTGTCTTAAATGGGCCCTTAAAGGGTGAAAAATTTTATTTTCAAAGAAACATTTGCTAGTTTTGAACAGGGCAGAAGTAAAATAAGAAATGTATGAAAAAAAATCTGAAAAAAATATTAATCCAATATGATTTTACAGCAGACAAAGTAGTTTTGGCCACTGAGGGGCGCCAAACGCAGTTTTTCATTAAATCTGATGCTACAGAAAAACCTAAAAGGCATCTAAGTCAATTATATTACTAATCTCTGACATATTCAAGACTTAAATACCCTGCAAGAGATTACCAGTTTCTGATTATGTTTTATTAAAAAAATTGGTCATTTTCCTTCATTTTCCTTCCATTTTTTTTGCTTTTTAAGTGACTTTATGACTAAAATTGGCCCTTAAAGGGTTAAAATTTTTATTTTCAATGAAACATTTGCTAGTTTTGAACAGGGCAGAAGTAAAATAAGAAATGTATGAAAAAAAATCTGAAAAAAATATTAATCCAATATGATTTTACAGCAGAAAAAGTAGTTTTGGCCACTGGGAGGCGCCAAAGGCAGTTTTTTATTAAATCTGATGCTAAAGAAAAACTTAAAATGCATTGAAGTCAATTATATTACTAATCTTTGACATATTCAAGACTTAAATACCCTGCAAGAGATTACCAGTTTCTGATCATGTTTTATAAAAAAAATTGGTCATTTTCCTTAAATTTTTCCTTCCATTTTTTTTTGCTTTTTAAGTGACTTTATGTCTTAAATTGGCCCGTAAAGGGTTAAAATTTTATTTTCAATGAAACATTTGCTAGTTTTGAACAGGGCAGAAGTAAAATAAGAGATGTATGAAAAAAAATCAGAAAAAAATATCAATCCAATATGATTTTACAGCAGACAAAGTAGTTTTGGCCACTGGGAGGCGCCAAACGCAGTTTTTCATTAAATCTGATGCTACAGAAAAACTTAAAATGCATCAAAGCCAATGATATTACTAATCTCTGACATATTCATGACTTTGATACCCTGCAAGAGATAACCAGTTTCTGATCATGTTTTATAAAAAAAATGGGTCATTTTCCTTAAATTTTTGCTATATTTGTGACTTTTTGTCTTAAATTGGCACTTAAAGGGTTAAAAAAAAATGTTTTCAATGAAACATTTGCTAGTTTCGAACAGGGCAGAAGTAAAATAAGAGATGTGTGAAAAAAAATCAGAAAAAAATATTAATCCAATATGATTTTACAGCCGACAAAAAAAGTGGCTTTTTTCGGCCACGAGGGACTCTGGAGGGTGAAAATTTGTCCTGGCTTTATTATTGACCTGGTGAAAATGTTGAATTCATGTTTTCGAGTAGAATTTCAAATTAAGCTTAGAAAAAAAAATTCATCACATTTGCTGCAGTAAAAAAAAAAATATATCCAAATAAGTCTCTTGTTTTTTCGTCAAATGGCCGAATTCGGCCACAGGGACCCGGAAGGGTTAATCAACGTTTGGAGCCTGAAGCTAATTTGGAGAAATCTAATCTGGCCGCTCAGATTAGACACACAAACTCCGGGCAGCAGTTTGAGTTTTTCTGGACACGCGTAGTGAAGGGATTTTCTGCTGATCTGTTCGGCTCAGTGGAGAAAATATTCCTTTTGTGTCTCCAAAACACTGAAAACATGAAGCGAGCAGATCCGAATGAAAGGTTCGGACCTCTGGGAGTAAAGTTTGTGAGCAGATCTTTAGTCAGTCAAACACAGGAGGAACAAGGAGGACGTTCAGCATCATTAGGACGGAGCGGCTCCTGTGAACGTCTCCAACATGATCAGTTTCATTGTTCCTCTTTTAAAGACTTCCACAGAAGTTTGACCACGGTCATTAGGAACTCAAATTGTTCTCCATCTTCTGCTTTTACCTCCAGATTAGACGTTAATCTGAGGTGTCATTTAAGGAAACACTCACAGAGTTGTGAAACTCACTTCTCCTGAGCTTTAGGGTCACTTCGGTTCTGCTTCATGCATGAATCTGCATTTCCGCGGTGCCCATGTGAGCGTCTGTCTGTCAGAGTGTGACTCCTGTGGACTTTCTCTAATTTCTCTCTCAGATTGATCTCAGACTTGGATTAAAAGCTTCTTAATTAAAATCTGCTGCAGCAGTGTAAACTTTTTTAATCTGAGTCACAAACTTCATTTACATACTGAGACTTTTTCCAGTAAAAGTCCAGAAAACTAAAATAAAATACAGTTTAAGGACTCGACTGACTGAATGCTGAAGAGCTTCTCTTTCAATAAAACAGAAACACTGACAGTAAAAACGAGTTTAAAGTTATAAAATCATCATTTTTAATAAACGCCCTCATTAAAACTGAGCAGCTCAGCTAAATTAAAGGTACAGTAGGGAGTTTTCATGTTTCCAGGATGGAGACTACATTTCCCATCAGCCCCGTCACCCACTGTGGTACAAAAGGAGACTTTACTGAAACCTGCATCTGTCAAGTCAGCAGATCTGGATTCGGCTCGCCCGAGACCTTTACGAAGACCACCACCCCCCTCTCCTCGTTAACAGCAGAGTATGGGTGAGGCCACGCCCCTCCATCAGCTCAGACCAATGAGGAACAACAGAGAGAGAGAGAGAGAGAGAGAGAGAGAGAGACTGCACCACTCAGTTCGTTTCCATGACACTCGAGAAAACCGAATTATCGCCTTATTCCGATAAAGACCGGACAACTGAAGGTCATGTAAACACTTTAGTCCGACTATAATCAGAGTTTAAGAACTCTGATTAAAACACCCTGATAATGAGATTGGAATTCGATTTTCTCTACCATGTAACCAGCGTAGTTGGAGTATGATCGGACAATGCCACGCCCCCGTAACCCCGTAACAAAAACCCCAGAGTAGAGGAGTAGCGTTGGTCTCCTCTTTAGAAAAAGTAGCGCGTCCATCATGTCGGACAAAAACAACGCTGTACGATGCTCCATCTTCTTGTTTCTCCAAAATGCCCAGCAGCAGTTGTAGACACTTCTGACGTCTGACACCGACCTGCTGTTGTTGTTGACGGTTGTATGGGGTCGGAAACAGCGCAGCTGAAAAGACCCATATCGCCCTCTAGTGTTGGGGAGGAGGACACGTTCACGTCAATAATTCGATTTTCTCAGCTGCATGTAAACGAGGACGAGGAGAGAAGTCTGATTCAGAGAAAAAGACGAGTTATGAGTCTATTCTGATTAAACTGAGACTGTAAACGAACTGAGTGATGAGAGTTCAGACACTTAAACTATTGACTGCTGGGCTAAAAACTCAGACAATCAGAGAAAAATTTCATCAAAATAAAAGAGGTTTGATAAAAATATAAACCGTAAAAAAACACGAATCCTTCAATTTTAAAGACAGTGTAAAAATACTTTAATCTGACATTAATTTAGTGAAGACTAAATACAGACAGAGCTCCAACAGAGAGGAACTGTTTCCTGTCAGACGCTGATCTGACATGTTTACAGATTTACAGAAACAGGATTTAAAGGGTTAAACTCAGAGTCAGAGAACCAGCAGATTTACATCCACTTCAATTTCAGACGTCATTACCAGTCTTCTGACCTCTGAAAGCACCTTAACACAACATACCAACATTCTCACACACACACACACACACACACACACACACACACACACACACACACACACACACACACACACACACACACACGTGTGTGACAGCGGCTGTTTTGTGTGAAAAGATTTCATCGTCTCTGTTAGGAGACTCTTCAGAAACTTGTTACCAGGACTGGACCTGAAGGTTGACCCCTCAGTCTTTTCAATGGTGGACCACCTCTCTACCACCCAGGGGCACAGACACAGGGGTCTCCTCAAAGTCCTGGTTCAAAGGCCCCCCTATCCCCCTCAGTCTGACACTCTGCTGCTAATGAAACAGACGTTATAAAAACACGTTCAGAGCCTGGAGGATCTTTGTGGATATTTTCTCTGAACATTATAAATCCAAACTCAGCTCCTCCACCAACAAAAGGCATTTCCCAAAGCTGCCAAAGCTCCCCCACATCTCCAGGGTCATTTTCTCAGGCTTTAGGAAACTCCAGAAACTTCATGAGCCTGAAGGAAAAGTTTGATTTCGTCTCGTTGGGACAGAGACGCTCATAAATAAGAAGAAGTTTAACAGTCTCAGACTCAGCATCATAAACAGAACAGTTATCATCATGAAGAAGATCTTTACACCGTTCCTCTCAGCGTCCAACACTGAAGGCTGATTAAAAAAAACACCATATTCATGTTAAAGATCTAAATGACTGAATAAACTCTTATTTATGGACTGAAAATGTAAACGAGCGACAGACCTCCTGCTGTCACTCAGAGGTACAAAGAGACGTTTAGAGTTTTTCTGATGGATAAACGAAGAATTAAAGAGAATGATGAAATCTTTATGGACACACGGAGACCCCTTAAAGGTGAAACTATAACTGAGGGGGACGGTGGTTTAGGGGGTCCCAGACTGAGATAATAATAAAATACTTTATATAAGGACACAGATTTCTTTAAGGAGTGACACACTGTTGTTGTTTTTCTTTGTTTATCCTTCTTTTTGTTTTTTCCTCATGTTTGATCATTTTCTACCTTATTTGAATAAAAATGATGTAAATTCTAAAAATAAAATACAATTATTAAAAAAAAACACTTTAATCAGAATCTGGACCATCTGAGCAGATCTGGACCTTCTCCACCTTCATTCAGAGGAACATGTGATGAAAATCAGAGAAAGTTTGTTTAGAGAGTTTATCTGAGAGTTAAAAAGGAACTTTATGAACATTTTTAAAGATTTTGATCCTGTTGAGTTTCAGAATAAACCCTTTAATCCTGCTTCTGAACAGTTTCTAACACACGTTGTTGGTTTCTGGATCAGCAGCTCCAGATTCTGGACGAACGGCTGAGAAATGTTTGAGACACGTGGCAAAATAAGGCCAGAACCGAACCGACAGGACCAGACCGTCTGGGTTTCTGGACCCCTTAAAGTCTCCATAGTGAAGCTTTCCCTTCGTCTGTGATGTTTGTCTGTTTCCTATTTCACTGAAATGACAAGTTTGTGCGTAAAAGCGTATCACACTCTCTTTCTCTCTCTGTCTCTCTTCTCGCCTAAAAAGTCTTTGTCTGTGGTTCGGACTCACCGACTGTGGTGACCAGGGTGTTGGCGAAGAACATGGAGGATGCCAGGTCCCAGCTGGAAGCCTGGACGGAGGAGTTCCTGAGGACGGAGACGCCGTACTTGTTGGCCGTCAGGACTTTGAGCAGGAAGCGCTCCAGGGACGCGGCGTTGACGCAGCTCTGGTTCAGGAACTCCTGCTTCAGGGTCTCCATGTCATGTCGCAGCTTGTCCTCCACAGGCCGCTCGATGCTGGAGAAAACCAGGGCTCCGAACAGCAGGTAGATGATATAGAAGAGGATGAAGCCTGTGAGCAGCAGCCATGATCTGCCTGCAGAAGAAAACATCTCTGAGGGTTTCACTCCAGGACCAACATGAGTGTGCAGCTGGGCTCTCCTCTCTCTCTCACTTCTCTTTTCCTCTCTCTGACTGACTGACTGTTTGGGAACTTTTCAGGGGGCTGTCCTAAGTGAACTTGAACCCCTCCTCGTCTGCTCGTCCTCCTCCCACTGTAGCAGCAGAGGGTGTGGTCAGACCAGGATCCTGGAGGTGGATCCTGAAGTGGTTTTAGTCACCTGGAGAGCCTCTGGAAATGTTAGATTCACCTCCTTCGAACAACAGAAAGCCTCATTTGCTCCTCAGCTGCTTTACTGCTTCATCTAACTCCATATTATTCATGATAGGGGAGACCGGGGTAAGTTGAGCCAAAGGCAGTGACGTGCCTCACCTCGTGTCCCCACGGCCCAGCTGTGGATTTACATTTTGGAAACAAACATTTTTGTGAGTTACTGCATTTTCAGCCTGTAACGACCCCGTCTGCTTCCTTCTTTGTCACTTTTGTTTTGCTGCTTGTTTGATGTAAAATCATCTTATCATGAAAATAAAGAATATATTCTGTACTTCAGTTCAGCTCTCATTTTTCCAGACTCTAAAAAGAGGAAAAACTCCAGTCTGTATCTTTGTTCGGCTCAAATAAACCGGATCACAGACTGATGAATGTGCAGAGACCAAGTTTGCAGAGCGTCCGTGTCCTTCCTGTTCATCTTCGGGCCGTAAAAATGTGTTTTACTGATCGAGGTTTCTGCCTCTTTTCTTCCTGGATGTTGAGCTGTAGTAAAAATCTGATCAACCATAATGAAGACAGGAAAGTCTGAACCAGTTTAATGTCAGAATGATAAATATGAGGCTGAGGAGGAACAGTTCAGTCTGATCCAAACCCTCTACAGAAAGGTCCTGATCTGATCTCCTCCGTAGTATCAAACAAAAACCAGGAGACCACATCCATGTGGTTCCTCAGAGGTCCAATGCTGGAGGGTCTACAGGTGGGGGTCAGGAGCTCTAATAAAATCTTGATGTCATGCTGAGATTTTTAGAGTCCATAATCCTGACCCTTGACCTTTTCCGCTCACTAAAAAATAATAGAGCGTCTCTAAAATGTTGAATTAGTCCTTTAACTCGTGGTGAATAAACACCTGGAGCCCTCAGCTCCGCCTCTGTCAGAGCAGCGGCGTCCTCGGCCGTTCGCTCCGTCTCCTGTTTGTGTGTTTCTGTAAAAGGCGAAGGTCAGAGCGCTCTGCTGCCCAAAGGCCTGTGTTTTTGTGTTTTTTCCTCCATGTAGCTCAGAGCTGTTATCACGCTGCTCTGACTCAGCAGATAGAGTTTAACTCTCTCTGATCCACAGAGACGTCAGCGTTAGTCTCACTGAAACAGGAGGTTTCTTCTTCAGCTCTGAGGACCTGAAACTCTCAGAGAAGAACCGACTCGTCTTTTATGATAAATCTGAGCTGGTTTACTGTATTTAAATCAGCCTCATGTATTATTATTACTGTGCATATATTTGATTATGTCGGTTTAATCCTGTAAATTCAGATCAAACTGATATTTATTATTCACCTCCTGGATAAAATCATGTAAACTTCAGTTACACAACATTTTGTTTTGCAAACATGTCCCAGCTGGAGAGGTCACGGTTGGTGTTTGTCTCTCTGGGAGTATTAAAGATGGTGGTGGTGGTTTGCCTGAGAGCTAAAGCTTGTGACTGGGAGGTTTCCAAAGGACTGGACTGAACTGAACCTCCAACAAAAACCGCTCTGTCTCAAACCCGTTCGATCCTTTTATAACAGACTGAATTTAGATTTGTTTGGACATTATTATTCGATTCTTCCTGGAGGCGTTTTCTAATATCTGACCGTGTTGCTCCATCGCCCCGACACCACCTGACGGATCAGACGTGTTCTCCAAATGAAGCGAGTCTGAACACCACGAAACGACCCGGTTCATCCATCACACGGTATCTTTTATTACATCAGGTAACAAGGCGACAGTCCTCCCTCCACAGATCAGAAAATATTCACCTTTTCTTTTCAGGGACTCCAAGTTCGCACAAATGGCCGACACACAAACACATGATTGTTTCTGAAGATCATCACAGGTGACAGGTGGAGGATACAGCCGAAAGCAAAATGACCTGTAGGTGATGGATGTCAAAGGAATCAGATTTAAAATGTACAGTGCATCATTGACATGAAAATACGTGAGCGGTGTTTTCATAAAAATATCACTTCTTTATGAAGTGGACTCCACAAAAAGAAGGATTTGAAACTAACGTCACATGCCAACATTTCCTTCGAGAGTCCACGTCAGCGTGTCGGAGAAACACGACGAGTCTGTTTCCTCCTGAATGTGTGAGCTTGTAAACATCGGCACTTTCTCTGGTGTCCCTGTTGGCACGAACTGGAAGACAAATTTGTTTCTCTGGGACACCCAAATTTGAAGAGTCGATCCCGTCGTTGGCTTGATGGAGCAAAAACACGATGAGAGCACATGCATCACTCTGCAGAATGTAAACACACAAAAAGAAAAGACTTTCTGTCCCGTCTACCATCGAACTTCAGCAGCAGGAAGATTCGCATGAGTGGGTCTGACACTGAGGCGTGTTAACACTCACACACACACACACACAGCTTCTGAGGAGATGTTTACAACGAGAGTGAAGAAGGATCTGATGTGTCAGTGGGTCGAGAAGACACGGTGTAAACGCAGGACAGCAGAGCGGGGGTTTTATCTCAGAATCACTACGTCGTTTTTTCAGGAGTTTGAGTTAAAACGTCTTTTTTTCTTAAAGCTTCAGAGTTGAAGAGAAGAGCTTGAAACCGGATTTCACAGTGTAAACTTGAACGTCTGTTTTCAAAGCCCTAGATGGTTTCAAAGATGTCGGCCCGGACGGGATTATGTTTAATTCAGAGACTAAAATAACAGCTGGAGCGTTTCTCGGCTTCGCTCCCGTTTCTACACAACGTGAACACGTCGTGGAGTCGACAAATCTTCCGCTGCTGTGAAGAGACGGTCTCACTGTCTGAGTTAAACCAACGAGCGAAAATCGATCTCTATAGATGTTCTGAAAAATAGATTTTAAGGGGTGGAAATGGGAGGAAATGAGCAGAGTTTACACCAGCGGTCATTTCCAACATCAGAGCAGATCAGTCTGAGGAACGTCGACCATCATCTGATCTCAACCCGAACAGGAGACAGTTTCTGGAACATGTGCAGGAACGTTTCTCTTTGAGTAATCAGGACTTTTTCAGATTATCAGGGTCAATGCAGTTACAGGAAAATAACCTTCATTCAGGTCATCAAAGCGTCTCTGAGCGTCTCTGAGCGTCTGCTGTCTTCGTGTTTGAGAAGGATCGTGAAATGGAGGTCGTGGAGATGAACACGGTGAAACAGGGCGATGGAAAAAACACTCCAGCAGGTCACACCCACAGCAGCTGGAGGAGACGACGTCTGAGAGTCATTTTTAATCCGGGTTCATCCAGGTCAAACGCCTCGTCACCGCCTTAAACAACCAGGAAGTGCAAAGAGCCAAAGGTCGTCCAGTTATTTGGAGCAGATCGATCACATGGTGTGAATCCTGCGGTGTGTCCTTCTCCTGCAGATCTGCAGGTGTCAGTCACTCCATGATGTTTCTGTTGTAGTCGTACGATAGGCGTCGCTTGGCCGCAGCATTCTGAGCGTGCTGATTGGCTGAAGGGAGGCCAGGGGAGAGTCTACGATTGGCTGTCCGAGGAGCAGGTCTGACCTCCTGTAGGGAAAAACAGAAGTTCAGTTAGACGTCTGTGAACATCTGCTAACATCTGCTAACATCTGCTAATATCTGTGAACGTCTGCTAATATCTGCTAATATCTGCTAATATCTGCTAACGTCTGCTAACGTCTGCTAACATCTGCTAACGTCTGCTAATATCTGCTAACATCTGCTAATATCTGCTAATATCTGCTAACGTCTGCTAACGTCTGCTAACGTCTGCTAACATCTGCTAACATCTGCTAACGTCTGCTAATATCTGCTAACATCTGCTAATATCTGCTAACGTCTGCTAACGTCTGCTAACGTCTGCTAACATCTGCTAACATCTGCTAACGTCTGCTAATATCTGCTACCGTCTGCTAACATCTGCTAACATCTGCTAATGTCTGCTAATATCTGCTAACATCTGCTAATATCTGCTAATATCTGCTAACGTCTGCTTACGTCTGCTAACGTCTGCTAACATCTGCTAACATCTGCTAACGTCTGCTAACATCTGCTAACGTCTGCTAATATCTGCTAACGTCTGCTAACATCTGCTAACATCTGCTAATATCTCCTAATATCTGCTAACGTCTGCTAACGTCTGCTAATATCTGCTAACGTCTGCTAATGTCTGCTAACGTCTGCTAATGTCTGCTAACATCTGCTAATATCTGCTAATATCTGCTAACGTCTGCTAACATCTGCTAATATCTGCTAATATCTGCTAACGTCTGCTAATGTCTGCTAACATCTGCTAACGTCTGCTAATATCTGCTAACGTCTGCTAACGTCTGCTAACATCTGCTAACGTCTGCTAACATCTGCTAATGTCTGCTAACGTCTGCTAATATCTGCTAATATCTGCTAACGTCTGCTAATGTCTGCTAACATCTGCTAATATCTGCTAATATCTGCTAATATCTGCTAACATCTGCTAACATCTGCTAATATCTGCTAATGTCTGCTAACAGTGACGGACGGATTAAGAGCTGAGAGACAAAGAACAGCGTCAGACATTTTAACGGCGCCGATCTGAGTTTATGATGATGTGATTATAAACAAACGACTCTGAAGACTGACGTTTGTTTATCAAACAAAGACGAGAATAAGAACTGAGGGCGGTGTTAGTTCAGGCAGGCCATGAGTCACGCTCAGACCACATCAGCTGACAGACGTCAGAGTCTGTCTCCACCCGGCTCCTCCCTCTTACTCCTCCACCCTCCATGTGCATACATGACGCTGCACAGACACAGACACACCCACTCCACCAAACAATCAATAATAATCATAAAATACTAATGATCAATTAGCTTTGACTGAAGTGGACGGAGGATTTGTAAATCATTTCAAGAGAACATAACTAATAATAATAATAATAATAATAATAACACATTTTACTTTTTATATATAACACACAGGTGTTCAAAGACGCTTTACAAAAAAAAAAACACGATTTAAAATACAGAAAATTTTGAGTAAAAAGACGAACAATGTAAAAAAGACACAATATAAGAAGTAGGACCTGACCCATATGGATTTTTTGGGGCCGATGTTGAAACTGATTATTAGGGGGAAAAATCAGATTTTATGAAAATTTGTAAATATATAAATATACTGTCGATATATACTGTAGGCTACTGCTCTTCATGCTGACAGGAGGACCGACTGATCAAACTCGGACCAGAAAAGTGTTTTCACTCTCGAGGGGGTCTGGTAAGAAGATTTCCCTCTGAGGATCGGAGGACACAGGAGGGGGTGTAGAGGTGGAGGTCTGTGAGGTGGGTGGGGGTCAGGTTGTTGAGTGATTCATGGGTGAGCAGGAGGATTTTGGATTAGGGAGTCAGTGCGGTTTTTGGAGGACGGGGGGGGTGTGTTCTCTGGAGTTGGTGCGGGTGAGCAGAGTTCTGAATGTTTTGGGGTTTATTGAGGACTTTGGATGATGAGCCGTACAGGATGCTGTTGCAGTAATCTGGTCTGGATGTTATGAAAGCATGGATCAGGGTTTCAGCAGCAGAGAAAGTATAAACTTATATCTGTAAGTATATAGTGATGGGACAGGAGGACCAAACACTGACAAAGTGGTGTAACTCTGAGAAACACCTGAAGGAACATCTGAAGACCGAGGAGGAGGATGATGATGAAGAGACGAGAGCGTACAGTAAGAACTGTTATTTCCTGTGTGTCGCCCTGCAGCACAGACTCAGAGGGAGTAAAAAACCACACATTTACATCCTCTGCAGCTGTCGGGTTGTTTTTTCCTTCATGTCTCGAATCTTGAGATGAGTCTGTTGGTGGATATGCCACCGTGGAGTCGGAGTGTGTTTTGCATGTTGCAGCAGCAGCGATAACCTGATTTGAATGAAGCTTCACTCCTATAGGCCACCGCCAGTCAACCGACACTATCAGTTCATTTTCTATGCTGCTGAGGCTGCGAGGACAAATTCAATTTAGCAACACTGAAGCTTCACAAATTGAAAGTGTCCGTGGCGTCCTCTGAGCTCATGTGTCTGTGTGAGCAGAGCCTGAAGTGTAACCGGACTCTCAGTTCTCATTAACAGTTTCCTAAACTCTCAAACAGACGGAGACAGAAGTCTGTGTCGCTCTGTACTCACAGTCTGCGGCTGCACCAGGTGCAGAGTCTTCAGCAGCAGGTCACGAGACGCACCGTTGGCTCTCTTGTTTCTCTGGCAAATCATTTTGTTCAAGTCGTGGAAGCTGTCCAACAGCCTGGAGGGTCAGAGGGAGACGGACAGACACGACAAAGAGAGATCAGACAGACGGACGGACAGGGACACGGATCTTTGTTTTAAACCATTATCTTCTTTTAAATGTGAGAAACTGAACAGAATCTGTGTGAAAAACGACGTTTTCTTCACTTGATCTGAACCAACTTCATGGTTGCTATTAGTAACCGATGTTAGAGCGCTCATCAGATAAACACCCACTGTGAAAAATCCACGTTAACAGGGACTTTTCTAAGAGACTCGAGCAGATTCTTCCAGTTAACTCTTTATTTCCACTTTTATGAAACTTCAACAAACACACACACACACACACACACACTGAGCCAAACACTGCAAACACACAAACTGCAGTTCTACACATGAACCACTTGGTGGCGGCAGTTCCTCACACGCCACAATTCTTCAAAACACATCTCACCTGCACACAACCACCTCTATAGCACGTTTAATTTACCGACACGACTGTGTTTGAGGGTTTGGTTCAAAGTTTTTAACTCCTGGTTCTCTGAGATGCTTAAAAAAAAACTCTTCAAATGTCACACAGGTGAAATACTTTCCCTTAAATCATATTTGCCATTTTTTAAATACATGTTTATTAAAGTAAGAGAATAACGATTCACACACGTGTTATGTAATGTGATTTTTGCTGAGCTTCCTCCTGAAGTTACTGTTGAGATTTCAAATATTTAAGATAAGAAGAACTTTATTGATCCCTGAGGGGAAATTCAACTGTCTGTTGTCTCACATAATATATCTCTAAAAGATATCTACTGTTTACACAATTTCTATTAGAAATAAATCTATTTATTTATAGACTTTATTTAGAGGACAGGATGGTGGATGGAGTTGGTGGGGGGATTGTACTGGATTTAGGGCTGGGGGGTCAGAACTAAACCTGGGCTGCCTGAGGGTCCCATAATATAAACAAATGTAACCATGGCAACACACCGCAAACAAACAAAACATGCTGCAAAAAGCCCAAATTGAGTGAAAATACCGAAATGACACAAAAGTAGAAAAAGACAAAAAAAAACAGCCCGTTATTTTGACTAAAGTGCTGCAGGCCTGAAGGGGGCGCCACATGACAGTGCTTCACTGACGTCAGTTTATTCACAGCATTTTGGGACTTTTTCATGAGTTTTTGACTTTGCATCATTGAAACTTTCGCAGCCTGTTTCTGTGATCGGATTCTCCTCGGGGATAAACTAAGTTCTTCTTCTTCTTCTTCTTCTCTTAATAGAGGTTGTTCAGGCTGGTGCAGGTCATCTGTCCTGAAACTGCGTCTGCTCTATTGTTGTGTTCACAGACTGTCAGACTGAGTCCACCTGGTTACACCTGAGTCAGACTTCTCTGATTAAAACTCTCATAATTAAATCACAGGAGGAAGTCGACACGACCTTCAACAACATCAAACTGCATCAGATCAGAGGGATTCAGCTGAGGTGGTCGACTTACCCCTGGCCCTGGTCTGCTCTGCCCCCCCTGAGGATCTGGGTCAGGGTGGGAACAGTATCGAGGTCACTTGAGGACAAAGCAGGCGGCGAGGGGAAGGCCTGGGCGAAGACTGATGCCTAAAAACAGACAAAAGGACGAGTCAGATACAGAATCACGTCAAAGTGGATTTTTCCTGCATGAAGTCAAAGTCGTCGACCTGCCCCCCCCCCCCACAGGACAGCATGGATCAGTCCAGTCGGTCCCCTCAGTCCATGTAAAGTTAAAGGAGGCACTACAGCGTCTCTGAAACACTCTGTCTCCTCGTTTTTCATCTCTTCACCGCAGCAGCGAGTTCCTCTGAGACTCGTCGTCCTGCAGAGTCGGCTCCTTCCCGAGAAAACAGACCTGAACCCGTCCGGTGTGAGCCACAAAAAAACACTCATTTTAGTCCCAAAAACATCGTCAACTAATCCCTCGGGCGGTGTCAGGATGTGTTTCCATGGTAACGGTGCAGAAAAACTGAAAACAGGGTCATGGTACCACTTTGAATCGGAGAGTTTGAGTTTTTTAATGTTTCATAAAAATATTTTATAAAAAACATCTTAAACACGTTAAAAAAACAACAGACGGTGAGATAAAGAACCTGAACCCTCCGCTCCTGGACCTGACTCTGTTTAATGGACCTCAGAAGAGTTCAAAACCAAAGACCGGCACGTGTGGCGGGAAGAGAAATGCCGACTCATCATCTCTGTGTAAACGTCCGTCTGCTACGATAACATGACTGACAGGTTATTATTTCTGACGAATTCATCCAACTTTACCAGATTCTGATTGGCCAAGAGTCGGTCTTTGCTCTGCTCCACGGCGCTCCTCGGCCACCACTGTCCCACCGCCGCGTCTCCGCCGTCATCTGAGGCATCCTGAGGAAAGGCCGCCCAGGTGTCGTCTGATTGGCAGAAGGAGCTGTCCGTCCAGCCTGATGTCCAGTGAGTCGACTCTGGAGAGACGGCGTGGTTTCCGAGTGCTGCTGTCAAACACACACACACACACGCACACACACACACACACACAGTTAAAACTCCAGTACAGTCTGCTGTTGTGTTCCTGTGGTGTTGTGTTGTTGTTGTGTGTGTTGTTGTGTGTGTTGTGTTGTTGTTGTGTGTGCAGCGATGTTTTATGTCTTTGTGTTACTGTCAGAGTCGAACCTTCATCTTCTCACTCCTTGTTCTCTGACTTCTTCTCACAGCTTCGGCTCGCTCAGAGAAAACCCTCCTCACAGTTACTCTTCATCACTCATGCTGAACGTTTGTGTCGTGTTTGTTGGTGTTTGTGTGACCCTCTCTTTCACCCCCCCACACTTAAACCTGAGGCCAACACGAGCTCAGAGTCCTGGGCCTCATGTGCCTCCTCCTCCTCCTCCTCCTCCTCCTCCTCCTCCTCCTCCTCCTCCTCCTCAGCTAAACTCTAAATGATTAATCCGGAGTAGTGAGACCGAGAGATCGGAGAGGAATTCAGGTCAGGTCAGACTCAGAGGTGCTAGACTCCGCCTCCATCACAAAACAGGAAACCTAATGAATTCATTTCCAGGCTGTTTTAAAGTTCAGTTTCACCGTCATTAAAGGGATAGTTTCTTATTTTTAAATATGTTGATTATGTCCCTGTTAGTCGTCTCTTGGATCCTCATGCTGATGCAACTCTCAGGTTTTGGTCCGACACAGTAAAATTGTTAAAGTGAACACAACAACAACGACAATATCACACACTGAAAAGGACACACCGAATACGCTGTTCCCACTGAGCAATGTCTTCAAAAATGTAAACCTGAATCTGCAGCTGCAGACTCAGATACTGTAGATATAAAGTATCGCTGATACTATCGGTTGACTGATTGTGTTTTTCACAAACTGGTTTATTTCCCGTTGAGGCGGACCACTCTCCTCCGTGCGTCCCTGAGCTGCTGCTTCAGATCCGTCACTCTGCTGTGCTGTGAGGTAGTTAGTGGATGAAGACAGTCATGAGGTCGCTGCGCCATCTACAGGATAAGTTGTGGAACTTTTCAAATGGCTGAAGTGAAACCGAATCTTATTCTCCGCATTTCATTTCTGAAATATCGGCAAAAATCTGCGAGTTTTGGCCGATTTCCGATTAGTCTCAAATTTGCTTAAATTGGGCGATTTAATTGGCTCGCCGATAAATCAGTCAGGCCGTAGTTTAAACTAATTTAAATTCACAGTTACATCCTGATGAACACGATGAATGGTGAACCTGAGATAACTGCTGTGTTCATGTTAAAGGTGCTCATATATATTCTCACAGAAGGATGATTGAACTCACTACAAACACACTGAGAGGTTTCTGTCAGTCTGGACACAACCTTCAACTTCTTCAGTAATATTCAGAATTAGTTAAATAAATCTATTCAGGTAAATGAATTGAGGACAGAGTAGTGATTAAACCTCGGCTCGCCCTCCGCGCTCACCGGGCTGAAGTGATTATCCTAAAGGACCCTGAGGTGTACGTCCGTCAGCTGCATGTGTGTGTCCTGAGTGTGTCGAATACAGATGAGCTGATTCACACCGTCAGATTATTGTTTTATTCATTCAGCTGCTCGCTGACGTTACGTTTTCATATTTCATATTTTGGGGTTTTTCCTTTAAAGCTCAGTGTTTGTAAGTTTATTAATGACCTCTCACTCAGCCCTCGATGAACAAACAAAAGCAGCTGAACTTCAGACAAAGTAAAAGGGAAGTTTTAAAAGTGATCTATAAATAAAGATATCATTATTATTATTATTATTATTATTATTAAAAAAGGACAAGAGATCCTTCATGTGCCTCAAAAGTGAACCTAACCCTGACCTCAAAACTGAGCTGATTTCTCTGTACCGTTACACTGTTACACTCCTAATCAAAACTAAACGTTTGTGCCTGACAGCCATTGTCTTCTTCTTCAGCTTCCAGACTACAGTACCCATGAGCCTCAGCTGGGAGAACTACAGACGCAAAGCCGACCTTTTGAATTGAATCTGTAGTGTTTTCTGAAGTTTGTCTTCATGAAGATTAAACAAACTAAATCTTCATTTCTCAGATATCTGCAGATTATTTTAACTTCCACACTGTAGCAGACGACTGAGCTGCTCTTGTTCGTGTCCTCGTGTGTCAAACATTACAAACATGAGCGGAAACAAAGGTGTTCTTAGGAGCTCCTGCAGGTTTCTATCTAAACAAAGTCCATCACATAGAGTCTTCAACAATCTAAGATCATAAATGCACATAAAATAAGAGTGAAAACATCAAAACACGGCCCGCTAATCTGACAACATTCAGACCTCTGAACTGAATGGACCTGAGCTGTGAAAATCTGCGGCGTGGCCCTTTAAATGAGTGAGTGAGAGAGCATTCCTGAGGCAGTACTAAAGGTTAAAAACGCTCTAATACTCTGAGAGAGTTATTTCCACAACAACAGACACCAGCTGAGATTTCTACCTCTCTAAATCTGAACATTTATCCAACTCTGCTCCTAATCTGAGAGACAGAGAGAGAGAGAGAGAGAGAGAGAGAGAGAGAGAGAGAGAGAGAGAGAGAGAGAGAGAGAGAGAGAGAGAGAGAGAGAGAGAGAGATACTGAGAGAGAGAGAGAGAGAGAGAAAAGGAGGGGAAGCCAGTTGACACAGAAAAATCCGGACACTCACCAACACTCCCTCTGCTCCCACAAGGCACTGAGGCAGACATGCTGGGTCCCTCGCTCCAGGCCGGCTCTCCCTCCGCCTGCATGAAAACTCCAAACTCATCTTCCTCCTCCTCCTCCTCCTCCTCCTCTTTCCTGTCCTCCTCAGTGGCCACGGTGGAGCCCCTCACCTCCTCCAGCTCTCTCTTTCCGTCCTGGCCTCCTTCCCCGTCTTCCACCGTCACTTTGACCTCTTCGCTCTCCTCCTCCTCCTCCTCCTCCTCCTTCTCCGCCTCCAGACAGGGCAGGCCGGTTGCCATGGATCCCAAGGGGGGCAGAGAGGGGGCAGGATTAGCCAGGAGGAGTGTAATGGAGGTGGAGGGATCAGCACAGGGAGCATTAATGACGTTAGAGCGGCTCTCTCCGTCAGCTTCGACACGGGTGATGTTTGTTTGTCTGCAGGTGTCTCCACCTTCGTTCTCCCTCCACCTCCTCCCGTCTGCAGACTCCTCTAACCTCATGTTGTCTTTAGGCGCACACTCTCTCCCTCCTTCTCCTTCTTCATCCTCTCGTCTCTCATCATCCTCTTCATAAACCTGATCCAGGTCTCCCTCATTCCTCCACACCTCCTCTGCTCTCTTCTCCTTGTCCTTCTCCTCCTTCTCTGACTCCTCTTTGTTTGCTCCATCCTCAGAGAAAGGTGGAGGTTTTCTGTCCTCCTCCACAGCACAGCTCTCCTCCTGTCGGTCGAATCTGAAAACCTGCAGAGCCTCTTGAACCGTGATCCCAGGACCTGCTTCTCCTTGTGGAGTTTCCTCAATGTGATCTTCTTCTTTCTTCTCCTTCTCCCACCAAACACAGGCCTTGTGCTCAGCATTGGTGGTGCTGCCCTCTACAGGAGAGGAGGGCTGAGGAGGACAGGTGGAGACAGAAACCTCCCTGCTGCTCCTCTCCCTCTCTTTCAGGTCTTCAGGCCTCGACTCAGCCTTCAGATCTTCAGGTTTGTCCACAGATCCGTTGACATGAATGTCTTTGTCCCCACAGAGTGTCTCACCTGTGTTTGTCTCATCCTGGTCTCTGGTAAGTCTTAATGAAAACTCGTCAGTGTCTGTCGTTTGTCCTTTCAGGTCCTCAGAGTCTGTTTCCTCCTCTTTCCTCTCAGCCTCTCGAATCTCTTCAGCCTCACAGACACTGAGGGGTCCTGGGTTGTCGAGTTTGGATTCTGGGTCAGGGTTAGTCTCCTCCTCCTCCTCCTCTTCATTCTTCTGCCTCCTCTTCCTCATTCCCTTGGTCTCAGCGTTCAGACGGTTTGGGAGTCCTCCTCTTGGACTTTCCCCTCCCTCGTCTCCATCCTGGCTTCTCTGTCCGCACTGAGAGCAGGTTTTGGGAGACTCATGGTGACTCCTGCAGGCTCTCCTGTCGTCCTGCTCTGGGCTGGGGGTCTGTTTCAGGTCCAGGCCTCCTTTGTCCCCGTCTTCCTGCCTTTCTTCCAGAATGATTTCTCCTGCAGGATTTCTCCCCTGCAGCTCTCTGCTCACGCCTGCTTTCTCACGGCCGGCTGCATTACACGACTTCCTCCACCTCCGGCCTGACCGCACTCTCACCCGGTTCGCTCCGGTCTGTGCCGGTGGAGTTTGCCCATTGTCCCTCCTTCCGGCTGGTGTGTCTCTGCTCCTCGCCTTCCCTCGCAGCCATCCTCCGACCACGCTGGAGGCGGCGCTGGAGCCGGGTTTAGCAGTGGAGTACAAACAGCTCCCTTTTTCAGTCCTGAGGAAGAGGCACTGAGTCTGAGTCTTCCCGCCGCCCTCTGAGGTCTTCAGAGACGCCACGGTTACCAAAGCGCCGATCCCGGCCTGCCCTCCGTCCAGACCCAAAGGGAGCCCGTATCCCATGCGGCCCCACTCCCCGCTCAGGCATACATCAGCAGGCCGGTAGCAGTGAGTCGCTCCTGCCCGCCCTGCAACTATGGGGGCTTGACCTCCTCCCAGAAGGCCTCCAGCCTTCCTGCGGTTCTTGGAGCACAGGGCCCAGGCCCTGAGCTCACGGATCAGCGGTAGGTCTCCCAGGCCCAGCTCCATCCTGCCGGGGAAGGGCAGGGAGGCTTTGGAGCACTTCTGGAGCATGTCCCGGGTGGAGCCTGACATGTTGAGGCAGGGGTAGTTGTTGTTGTTGTTCTGCTGGAGCATAGTGCCTGTTGTTGGCCTCATTTATGTTTGATTGGTGTCCTCTCACTTATGCTTTATTAAAACGCAGCAGCAGCAGCAGCCTGGCAGGTGAGAGCTGCACCATCAAGAGTTGGAGCTCGACTGTGAGAGGAACAACTCGAATGTGAAAAGACTGAAGTTTGGGAGAATTACACCGTTGAGCATTGTGAAAAAACAGAGCAGAAGAGAGTTTCTCACTGCTGAAACAGAAAATATCCTCAGAGAGAGAAGGAGCTGGAGCTTCTTTCACGTCCTAACAGTCCGCTCTGTTTTCAGACACAAACAGAATCTGTTGTTTTCCTGATTTGTGCTTCTGTTTCCTTTTATCGCTCCTCCAGTTTTCAAAGTCTGACGGAGAAAACAAACGCCCCGGCCGGACGTCCAGCTGTCAGAGCTGCTGATAGAGAGGATAATGAGAAGTTTGCTCAGTGACGCCGACTTCACAGCTTCACGCCCTCCCTGTCAGCGCCAGGACTGACTTAGCCGTCACAGAACAACCTGCAGGAGAGCGGGACAAAACAGGATGATGAACATTTGGAGAAGGTTTCTCGAGTTAAAAACAGAGAAAACAGGTGAAGCCTCAGCGGTCCTTTACTGTGGATCCTTCTGTTGGTGTGAAGGTGTACGGCTGATCGCACGGTTTAATTTCCTGTTACTCTGAGGAGTGATGGTGCTTCACTCTGCTTTGACTCACTGGATTACAGCTCTCCTGTTTGTGGAGGTGTGAGTCCGCCAAAGGTCAAACATTTGAATCTGAAGTGGCTCCTCCTACACACACACACACACACACACAGGCCTTATGTTTGATATAAAATACATACACTCCTTCCACCACGTCTCTCACAGCCAAACAGAATGATCTGAAAACTCAAACACAGGTGGTCATAAATCCATAAATCCACTCCTGGCGCCTACACAGCTCATGATTCACCAGAAGTGAGCTGGTCCTGGTTCTGGTTCTGGTCGTATATATCTCACTGAGCCTACACATACGAGCAGAGTGTGGAGCACTAAAATGAAGATGACACGTCAAACCCAGCAACTGGACCAGTAAACCCAGTTTACCCAGCCAACATGTCCTGAGAGAGGTTTCATCGTGTCTTACCCGGTTTGTCTCGGGTCCAGGTTTTCCTTTAGAGTCCTCTCCCTGATGTCTCTCTCTGTTTGCTTGTTTTATTTTTTTTTTGCAGGAGAGCCTTTTCTTCCCTCCTCGGGCTCTGGAGCATCCTTCAGCGGGATCAGCGCCACCACATCCTCCTGCTCGGCCTGCACCACTGGACCTACAGCGCTACAAATCCCTCAAACACGCATCCAGCCCCGTCCCCTCATCATCTAAATGAGAGCTGAAGACCACACAGGATCCTTTTGTTTCTCCTCCTTCGTCCCTCTCCCCTCTCGTTCGGCCATTGCGCATCACTTCACCCACCGCGGCTCGGCATCGTGCGTCGCCGCATCGTACCGCAGTAGCCTCGGGTGCGCTCGGCGAGCAGGATGACGGAGAGCTAATTTGACTTGCAGCCCACTCACTGGTAGGAGGGGTGGATCGTGCCACGCAGGCAGGGGAGGAGAGGGAAGCGGAAGTGTATGCGGGGTACTTGGTGCCACAGTTGGTGTGAGATTTTCTCATAGAGGTCAGTGAGCTCTGTGTGGGCCTCTCAGAGATCCTGCATATATGAGCACTGACTGAAGCTCTTTGACATTTCTTTGGCTGTAAAAAATTAACTTATATTTGAAATTAAGATTGAATGACCTTCTCTACCATCTGACAGTACCTCCAATCAGAGCTGCAGGTGGGTCCAATAGTACATGTTTGCAGAGCCGGAGAGCCAAGCAGATCCATAACCCTCTTTGCACCCCTGCTAGACAGAGTAGGTAATTGCATGACCTACAACCTGAAACCAAGACCGCCCCTTCTTCTCGAAAGTTATTGGCTCGAATGGAGCGATGTCATGATCAAGTATCAAACATGAATCACACAATTTTTAGTCATTAATAAAACTGTTGTCTTGAATTTGAAATAAATGTCAATGTTACAGGCTCCGTTTATGAAATTTTCCATTTTCCATGATAGTCTGAAATGCACATCGAATCTCGGTCAAGGTAATGCTTGTCGGAAATGTACTATTTGACCCGTAGGCATGAAATTGTATGTAAAAATATACAAGAAAAACACACAAAATAACACATTCATCTGGCTCTGCATTCAGGGGGTCAAAATCATCGCCAAGGAATGAAGAGTGTAAAAGCGAGGCCAATCCCTATAATACTGGGATAATATCAGTTGATATTTTGGTATAATAAACCTGAAATATTATAGGTAGGCAGACAATACATAAAAACATGATAATAAGTAAAAAATTGCAAAATTAATAAAATCTAGATAAATATCTAAATATGTGACTGTGGGCACTTCTTTATTTTAAAATAAATTTAAAATCCTTGAAAGGAAGTGGGCCGAGTCCCAAGAACTGAACACTTTCCTCACAAGTTTAAAATACTTTTTTATTTTGATTAGATAATAATATGTGACTGCTGTCTCATATTTATTAATTTGTTTATTAAATTAAATTTCTGGGCACAAAAAGAGATGTGGAACAGCGGTTAAAAAGAGGGTTGTGGATATGTCATGCAATGACCTACTCTGTCCAGCAGGGGCGCAAAGAGCGGTTGTGGATCTGCTTGGCTCTCTGGCTCTGCAGACATCCCCTACTCGGTGGGTCACAATGAGCCTTTCTCAGAATATTTGGAGCCATTTGCAGCCTGTGTGGTTGGTTAGGGATCATCCAGAATCAGTGCAATATTACACTGTCACATGACAACCTGGGGGCACCACACCCAGAGAGCATCTGAGCAAAGGAGACAATGGACATCATGGTAGAAACATATTCAGGCTGTCACACAAGAAATTAAAATCTCGATTGTAGTCTCACTCTTGACAACTCGTGCAAAGTGACTCAAAGTTAGCCCTTGTGCGCAAATAGCCATAAAACAACTGTTTTTCATTATCAAGTCTTTTATTTCATAAAGTAATCTGCCGTTTCAATACATCCAAGGATCCCAACTCATAGCCACGTTATTAAGGTCTGTAATAAACTAAACCATTTGTAAATCTGTCAAGATTTCACCGAGTTAAGAGTATTTTTGATCATGGAGATTACTCACCTCCCGTCAGCTACAATAGAGCGAACCAGAATGGTATACTGGAGTAGGATGGCACTAGCCTGGCTGGGCCATTCTGTTGCGTGAACCACTTGCCGTTCCTTCCCAACGAACGGCGAGTGATTCACGCAACAGGATGGCCCAGTCAGGCTATGGTGGCACTTTATTAGGGGAAGGTACTAAAATGTCCCATGTTCTTTATGCTCTGTGAATGTCTCATGACGTTTCTTTTGTTCATTTGAGTAACCAGGTATCAATCTGTTATTAGCCAATCCGTGCCTGTCAGAGATGAGCGTCAACTACCTACCGGATTCTGCAGGGGGCGGGACTAAAAAAAGAGAGGGAAAGTGCTGGTAACGGGGAGAAAGACGAAAAAGAAGAGCGACAACTCCAAGGATCAGTAGCTGTAAGCCATTTTAAACCGTTTAAAGTTACTGTTGTAATTGAAACCTTAAACTGGAGGGTGTGTTTGTGTGTTACCGGTACCAAATGTGTGAGAGAACCTAGTTCAGAGTTGTTTCAGCGGGAATTGTACTGAATATCCGCGACGCCATTTTCGTTGTGTGTAGAACTAGAGTTAGCCTCGTTACCGCTAGCTGGGAGAAGAAGACCGCTTATGTGTGAGGGAGGAATATTTAGCACCGAGTTTCCTGAGTGAGTATGGGTGTTATTTGAACTGGTGACATTATGAAAATGAATGAGAGTGAACAGAGAGTTTATTAGTGTGTTGAATTTCTGCTTAGTATATCTACGTACCTACATGCCTGCCGACTGCTGCTCAGGATTCACGCTGTCGCCAGAGAACCTGCCGTTGCCCAAGTGTCTCCAGGACAAGTTTCTCCGTTTCTGCTCACCTTACTCCTCTGAACCGAGGGTTTGAGGAAACTGTTGCTATCCGTGAGTACTGTGAAACACTTTCACAAGGATACACGACCCTGAGAGAGCCATCCATGCTCTAATCAGTTCAAGATTAGACAATTGTAATGCACTTTATGTTGGCATCTCCCAATCATCTCTTAGTCAACTTCAACGTCTTTTAACCAACACTAACAGACACATCAGTCCTGTCCTCAGCTCCCTTCATTGTCTTCCTGTCTCTTTAAGGATTGATTTTAAACTTTTGTTTGTTTTTAAAGCTCTTAACGGCCTTGCCCCCATCTATTTAACTGAGCTTTAAACAGTTATGGAGCCTGGTAGAGCTCTGAGGTCGTCAAATCAACTTCTGCTGGAGGTGTCCAGCTCAAAACACAAACACTGGGGTGACCGAGACCTTTCAGTTGTTGGTCCCAGGCTCTGGAAGAAGCTCCCCACCGAAATGAGACTTATCTCCGACCTGGGCCTTTTTAAATCTCGATTGAAAACGTACTTATTTATGCAGCCTTTTAATACTCAGTAGCGTAGTGGCATTTTATTTTAGTTTATCGTATTTTATTCTTTTTTAATTGCTTTTATTGTTTTTATTTATACATTTTTATTATCTATGTATTGTAAAGCAATTTGGTTCACCATAAGGGTTGTTGTAAAGGGCTGAATAAATAAAGAACATTTACATTTATATTTATATGAGTTCCAACATGCGTGCCAATGATATGGTACCATAACTGAATCACAAAACCCTGGGTAATTTCATTTTTGTCTTATTTTATAGACTCAAAGGGTCACCAGATCAAAGTAAAGGGTGATTTTCTGTGTTTCTTTTTGTGTAATAAACATTTCTTCCTGTTGCAATTTGTATTTGCAGTCTCAATATTTATTTGAATGTGGTGTTATGGTCATAATGTGTTCAAGGGATATTCCGGCGCAAAATTAAGTTAGGGTCAAACTTACCGCAACACAGAGTTAGACACCCAGTCAAGAGATAAATGTTGCAGACCGCAGAGAGCATTTGGTACAAGTTGGTATAACTAGAGAAGCAAGCGGTCTGCAACATTTATCTCTCGATGGATGTCTAACTCTGTGTTGCGGTGAGTTTGACCCTAACTTAATTTTACGTGTGAATATCCCTTTTAAAGGTACATGCATGGGAGCATTAAAGCCCAAAACAACATTATAGCTATAAAATAAGTAAACCAGGCCTCTCTGCACCCTAGGCAGTCATATGCTCTATGTAAAAGTAAACACATTGCAAGGTTAATATTTTATTAGACTCCCTCCAGTTTAGCTCCCATGCTTAAGGTGTCATCATGTATAAGGGTCTTTGCCACGACAATTCTGTAACAAATTAGAGTTGGTTGGGTTAGGGTTAGGGATGAACATTCATAGACCATTTAAATGATTTCGCTAAGCTTTGCTATTTCAGCGCACACAGATCAAAATGAACTGGTGCACATTCCGTTTTTGTTTTCAGTTTAGAAACCGGCAAAAAAATTCATCTCAGCATTTCACCAATTAAACGAGGAAAGCTGTTTCTGAGAATGTGGGAGAGATTGTTTTTACAGCCTTAAAAATAAAAAGGGCTGAGGGTGAAGAAACTCTGAACGATCAAACAGAGCAATCTCCTCTCTAATCTCAAAAAGCTGTTCCTCCCTAAAATTATTGAGGTTTTTAGCCCTTTTGGATCCATCTTGATTTGTTCATTAAACTACTTTAAATGTTCAATAGAGCTTTATCATTAACCACTCACTACAAGAGTGTGAAGCTCCAGCTGGTGTAACACCGTTCACAGTAACTCTCAGGAGCTCCTTGGACCGCCTGCAGATCAGCTGCTATTCACCATCTGCATCATGAACCTTGCTCATGTTCTTGGTCATGAGGCTGACTAAGTTTATAGACATGGTTCAGATTCGAAGAGCATGGGAGGATGAAATGAGGCATCCCTGCGTAGATTTCTGCTTTTTTAAGCATGAGGAGTGTCTAATCCCATGTTTTCTCAACAAAAGTCTGCTCCATCTTCATTAACTCCTCAGGTGTGATATTCTCCATCTGCTCTGCTGATACGTTACCTTCAATCTGTTGAGGTGTAGCTGCTGATGCTGCATTGTCTCACTCCTTCTTCCTCCTCCTCCCTCGTCTCTGTGGCACTGTGTGCTCTTGATACAGCAGTAATCTTCCCTCACATACACTCACCCCTAGCCTACGTTGCACAGCATCATCACAGCAGAAGACAAGTGGATTGGAAACGCACACACACACAAACACACACACACAATAGGAAGACGTCATGCGCTGGTATACATAGTTTATCACTTTCTCCTCTAAAGTCCCTCCTCTCCAGAATTTTTCAGCTCGGATTGATCCGTGTGTTTTTCTGTGTTTGTGCTTTTGTGTATCTGACCCTCAACAGGAAATGTTTCTTGTTTTTCTCACTGACTGATTTAGACTAAATTCAAAGGTGAGATTCTTTGCCTCTAAAAACACATTTTCTTTGCCCTTCACAGCTGGTGTCTGCAGCTCTGTGTTTAATCAGGAGAGGACATACAGTTGGAGTGATGCAGTGTTTCCTCTGTGATGAGGTAGGAATAATCAGCCCGCTGCTCTGCATCTACTCTTCTAACCAGCTTGTGCACAATTAAGCATTTTCATCTTTTATAGCTGACATATTAAGTTTGCTCGGAACAGGAAAATAAGCACAACAGTGTTGTGTTTCTTTCCTGCATGGTTTTCATAACACCACCGGGGGGCGCCTTTATTCCTGCAGGTTTCTGATAAAACATAGAACTTTAAATTAAGGCTGTCCCCTTCATATTAAAGGATAAGGGTTTCATTTTAGTTAAAACTCTCCCCTTAGATTTGAATTTAAAATAAAAAACATGTCTGACTAACTAGGAGGATAGTGGCTTGTATGCTCCTGGATAAAATGTATGGAGGCCCTGTTGTGCAAAAATAAAGAACAAAAAATGTTATTCATCTTAAAAAATAATAATAATCGTTTATGGAGTCAAAAATTAATGTGTTAAGTGTTTGATTCATTAAGTTATGAAAGAGGTAAAAAAGTTAGATGGATGAATTAGGTGACACTAAATGTTTTCTGTCATATAATGTGAAAATTATGAGGGGAAAAAATGTTTTTAAAAATGTAAAAATTTAATTAATTTGGTTAAATGATGACCAAAGTTAAATCTGGCTGCTTGAGTTTAACTTTCATATATATTTTTTTCACAAGACAGGACTGAAGATTACAGGGAAACATGGCCTGTAAAAAAGAAACACCTCAAGCTAATGGTTAAGTAAATTCTTCTTTTGTGAAATTTTTATTGAATGATAAATATTTTGAAGTTATTGTGCCTGATTTTTTATCTCAAAGCTCTTTTAGTACTTATTTAAAGCATCTTTCCTTCTGTGATTTTCCAAAGACTCCAGCTCACTCTGGCTCTTCACAGACTGTTGGATATTTAATAACTGATCAATTATTCTGGGGACTTTTGAATTTATGAACACCTCATGAATTACCAAAAAGTCAATCGATTTAATGTGTAAGTGCTGCTGAAGCAGAGACATCATGAATATTCCACTTTAAATGTTTGTGTCAAGACTATTTTATTGATGAAATATTTTGACAAACATCCTCTCCAGCGTACCTGACAAAAAAGAAACACTTGGCACTAAAAACTGTTAGATCTAAAAGAACTTTAAAAATCTGATTTAACCAGAAAAGTAAAAATCTCTTTTATATCAAGTTTCCACTCTGTTTTACTTTAATACAACTCGACAAGTCCTCACCCTCGTCCCAGAGTTTTAACAGCCTTTCTTTACTCAAACTCTAAAAATGGGTCGAGCTCAAAAAACATCTATGAAAGTGTTTTCTTGTACGTGAATGCAGGTGAGTAATGTAAAAATCTTTGGTTTTTAAAAAGTTGGTTTTTATTTACTACAGAAATGACAGCAGTCTCTCAAATGGTTGTATTTGCACTTATAATTGCAGATAGATAATCATTCTCATTCTGTTTCAAACCATTTAAAAATGTAACACGTGAACTGATCTTTGAGAAAAATCAAAGTGTAAAGGCATGTAAAAATATTTTCATGAATCTGACATTGATCATTTTATTATAACTCTGTAATATCTCTAAAAATACTAATATAATACACAGGAGAAAGTCAGACCATGAAAGATTTGAATCACGTCTCCCCTGCTTTGTTCTTAGAGAATATATTTTATCAGGAGATGCTTTGGGATGAGATCGAGGCTCTGCACGTGGTAGCCAGTGTGACAGTGACAAGCCTCCTTAGAAGAGCTGATGAGACTTTGCATTTTCAGTATTCAGAGATGGTGCACCACTAAATGTCCTGGCAGTGTACAGTAAAAACAGAAATATAAAAAAACATTAGCAGCAGGGTGACCGAAATTTTGGAGAGCAACCTGTGACAAAAAAAGTCACGAGTTTGATTCCCACAGCAGAAAAAAGTCCACAGTGTCCCGCTTGATGTAGCGGTCTCTGGGTAACAGCACCATCTAAATGCTCAAGATATAAAACTATGGCAGAAAATGAGAAAAGCCTCAAATCTCAAAAAGCTCACTCTTTTCTTTTAAGACAAACACAATAACCAGTTCTAAGAAAAGATCTGTACTGCTGACTCTCATGTAAATTAAAATAGTTACAATTCAAACTGAGGGAAACTGCTTTAAAAAGCCGGACAAAGTGGTATTTACATGGATATTACTCTGGCCTGAACTGCAGTGGTTTAAATGATTTTGAATTAATGATAAGGTCGTGGTAAAATCCACGATGCTGATGCTTGTAAATGACTCATTACAGTATATTTTAAACCCACAAACAACAATAAATAATAAAACAAACAGACATGTTTACATGGAGAGAGAAATCTAAAAAACCAAAAACTGATAAATAATCAGGACTAAACTAACAAAACTCAAAAACAGTGACAAAATATAAACACATTTGAATAAAAGAAAAAATATGCATATATTACTCTGTTGCTGTGATAACAAAGAAAATGCAGAGTAATAAAATGTAATTTTCTTTTCATAACAATTTTTCCTTTAAGTATGAATTGAAGTTCCTGATCTTGTCGTTTTAGACAAGGTTTTCATGTTGCAGGCCCGACTTCAAAACAACAAAACTACAGACATCTATGGTTACAGCATCCTCAGTAGTCAAAGTCCAGTGCCTGAGGTGGCGTTTTAGCTGTCGATGATTCACCTGTTCGCGTTTCGGAGGTGACCAACTGCCGGGTGATTCTGGTGGTCTTAGTCACCATGGTGAGAGTTCCCTCATCTGTAGAGGAGACCTGGTGTTCTTCAGATGTTTCCTGGGTGGTGAAGTCGAGCCCTGAGGTGTGGAGGCAGAAAGACCCTGAGACATCAACCTCACCTGCCACCTCACCCCTCCGCTGGGCTTGAGGAGAACCCTCTGGAGTTATCTGGAGGAAGCCTGGAGAAGAAAGAGGAGGAGAAGGGAAGCAAAAAGTGGAGGAAAAAATACAAGGAAAGGAGAAGGGGATAGATGAAGAAAGGAAGAGGGAAAAGAAGCTTAGTCTTATGTAGCAGAGACAAAACAGAGATAATACATTAATCAGTGAAATAAGGGAAACAAAGAGGACACAACAGGCTAACATGAGCAGAAATGAAGCTCTGGCAAATGCCAAAATAGGATTTTAAGTCAAACTGTTACAGTCTGCTACTCTCCCCGCTTTCCTCTTACAACCTGCCTCCACATCTGCTCCTCATTTCAAGTTAGTGTCGTATGTATTGTCATCCCTAGTGCCTGGTCTACTGTGAGCTCTAATATGGGAGTCTTTGCTGCTGCTCTCGCTGCCCTGGTTTTTCATGAATGCAAATGAACTGAGGAGGATGGGTACTCTCTCTGCATCAGGTTTTGGCATCCAACTCGTACACATGGAAGGGCAAGGAGCTCCAAAAAACAGAGCTGCACTGTCAGATACAACTTATTGTCTGCATATAAATATTGTGATCTGAAGTTAATCGTTCATCTGTTCTTTTAGCTCAAGCAGAGGTAACCCAAGCCACACTGATACTCACAGTCTTGATGGAGCGTCTTTAGAGCCCCAAAAGATGTAACTCAGGCTAAGTGTTGCAAACCACAGCTAGTTAACTATAAAGTATTTCACTGACTTTTAAGTGTTTAAACAGTAGTGGTTGCTTGTTAATATATATTTTTACACCATTCAGACATTAGGTTATCAAGCCTTCGTAATGCTTACCTGTGGAGTGTGGCTTAAGGGTGAACTTGGGAACCTTGAACCAGGGGGATGACTCTCTATCTTCAGGGTCCCTGCTTTTGCTTTCACCCTCACTCCAAGCCTGGACCTTCACTGAGCTGAACTCCATGGTCAAACTAGATGGAGACTCTGAGCTGTCTCTGTCCAGCATATCGGTTCTGGCAAGAGATGACACCACATCCTTGGAGGGCTCCTCACTAAAACCAGCAAAGCTCATCTCGCCCGTTTTTAGCGTAGGACCTTTTGTTCCCGTCACTTCTACTGTTGAGAAATCCTTTCCTGGTTCTGCACTTGTTGTTTGTGTGTCCTTCTCTCCTGCAGTCATTTTTCCATATGGAGAGGTGAGCTCCACCTTTGGGAGCTTGAATTTGCCACTGAATGTCCCTTTATCATCCTTGAAGCACTGGTGAGAACCTGCAACTTTGCTACCATTGTGACTTGAACTTGAACCTGTGACACTAAACTGCCCTGTTTTTTCAAGTGATAATGACTCTTGATGCATTTTTACTTTTGTTCCTTTTGCCTTCTCCTCTTCCTCCCTCTCTCTCTCTGTACACACAGTCACTGATTTATCTTTGGGCTTCCCGAAGCTTGGCTTCATTTTAATCTTGGGCATTTTAACTTTAACATCCCTCGTGTCGGCCTCAATTGTCATCTCCTCCTCTAGGTGGCTGGTACACGCAGCTGGCTCATCGGCTTGAGGAGGATTAACTAAGACAAAAACAGCTTTCTTTACTTTGGGCATTTTAGGGCCCTCATATTGTATTTCTTGTCCATAGATATTCCGCCTGTCCTCGGGGGAGATGGAGGGTAATGGCACACCAAACTTAGGGATTTTGATTTTCTTGCCTGTTTCTGTTTTGTCATCTTCCTCCTGCGATGTAACTATATCAAAATCTATGTCTGGGATCCTGGGGGCTTTGATTTCTGCTGTTGTCGATGACTGGCCACCCTCTACCCCTGTTGCTGAGACTTGTATGTTTGGCGATGTAACCCCTGGTACTGATATAGTAATATGATCTTTGCCTTCTTTATGTCCATTGTGGGTTTCCATTTGGTACCCAAGTCTTCCTTCAACTTTACATATATGTTTGACTTTTCCGCCAAACTCCTCTTCACCACAATTTTTGCACGTTTTTGATTCTGCTGTGACTTCTCTGCCAGTTTTCTTTTTTGGCATGCCGATCTTGAATTTTGTCCCTTTAACTTTAGCGCCCTTATCTTTGCTGCCAGTTCCTGCAGTGTCCAGATCCAAGTCAGGTAGTTCAACTTTTTTCTTGTCCTTCTTGCCCTCTCCCCTTTGCAGTCCTATATCAAGCTCAATATCTCCTGTTGGACCTTTGATATCTAATGTTGGCATCTTGAGTTTAAGACCTTTGTTCTCTCCTTCAACACTTAAGTCTTGATTTGGTTTAGAAAGTGTCAGATCAATGTCCAGATCTGATGATGGCACTTTGGCTTTCCCCCCTGCCTCAAAGGTTGGTAGACTTATCTCAACATCACCTGATTTGTCTTTTGGCACTGTGATACCTCCTTTTGGAAGTTTAATATCGGGACCTTTGATTTTTCTTCCTGTGACCTCCATCTCTATCCCAGGTGCTTCAGTATCTTTACCTTTACCTTTAGGAAGTGAAATATCAACCTTTGGCATCTTAATATGAGGCAGCTTGATGGTTCCTCCTTCTGCCTCAGCTTTCAGCTCTGGTGTGTCAATATTTGCTGTCCCTTGAGGAAGGATTATGTCCACATTTGGCATTTTGAACCGTCCCTCATCTCCCTCTACCTCTGGCCCTTGGACTGAAGCTTCACCTTTAGGAAGAGATAAATTAACCTTTGGCATCTTGAACTTTCCCCCACCACCTTTAACATCAACTTTGGGGCCTTCAGTCTGTTCATGTAGCAGTGAAATGTCAACTGAGGGCATTGCCATATGTGGCAACTTCATTTTGCCTCCACCTTGCTCAAGCTCTAACTCTGCTCCTCCAATTCTGCCCGATCTTCCTTTGGGTAGAGAGATGTCAACATCTGGCATCTTTACACTTGGGATTTTGAATTTTCCTCCTCCATCTTCCCTAAATTCAACATCCGGACCTTCAACTTTTGCTCTTGGTAGTGAAACATCAACAGAAGGCATGCTGATATGTGGCATCTTGAAGTTTCCCCCTTCTCCTTTCAGTTTGACATCTGTACCCTCAATCTTTCCTTTTGGCAAAGAGAAGTCAACATCTGGCATTTTTATATGAGGCATTTTTAACTTTCCTCCAGATCCTCCCTCAGTTTCACCTTCTGGGCCTTTAATTTTTCCCTTTGGCAGAGATACATCAACATCTGGCATTTTCATTTGAGGCAACTTAAACTTCCCTCCTGCACCTCCCTCTGCTTCAACTTCTGGACCCACAATCTTTCCTTTTGGTAGTGAAAAATCAACAGAAGGCATGCTGATATGTGGCATTTTCAATTTTCCACCTTCCCCTTTGAGCTCCACTTCTGGACCTTCAACATGTCCTTTGGGCACAGATACATCAATATCAGGCATTTTGAGTTTTCCTCCAGCGCCTTCCCTTATTCTAATATCTTGACCTTCAATCTTTCCTTTGGGTAGGGAGACGTCAATGTTGGGCATTCTCAAACCAGGCATTTTGAACTTTCCTCCGGTACCTCCTTCCACTTCAACCTCTGGACCTTCAGTTTTTCCTTTAGGGAGAGATATATCAACATCTGGCATTTTTGGACCAGGCATTTTGAGTGCACTATCTCTATCTCCCCTGAATTCAACATCTGGACCTTCATATTTTGCTCTGGGTAGTGAAATATCAACTGAGGGCATGTTGATATGTGGCATTTTGAATTTTCCACCCTCCCCTTTGAGTTCCACGTCTGGACCTTCAATCTTTCCTTTTGGCAAAGAGACATCAAAATCTGGCATTTTCATCTGAGGCATCTTGAGCTTTCCTCCTGTACCTCCTTCAATGTCAATTTCTGGACCTTCAGTCTTTACTCTTGGCACTGAAATATCAACTGAAGGCATATTAAAATGGGGCATTTTTAATTTTGCTCCTCCTCCTTCAACCTTTGCTTGAACATCAGGTGTATCACCCTCTGTTAATTTCATTTTTGGCATATTAATATCAACATGTGGCATTTTGACATGTGGCATCTTCATCTTCCCTTCCCCTTCAATCGCAACATCTTGCCCTTCAAAATGACCAGCCTTTCCTTTTGGCAGAGACAGTTCAATGTTTGGCATTTTGATACCAGGCTTTCGGAATAATCCCCCCTCTCCCTTTACATCCACATCAGGAGAATCAATTTTCCCAGTTTGGGATTTTGGTAAAGATATGTCAATATTAGGCATTTTCATAAAAGGTGCGTTAAATTTACCTCCCCCATCACCACCTGTTTCAATGTCTGGGACATAAAGATCTCCAGATCTGCCTTGGGGTAGGGACACATCTATTGATGGCATTGTTATGTGAGGCATTTTGAATTTCCCTGCCTCTGCACTGACTCCAATGTGACCTCCCTCATTGTCACCTGTTTTTCCTTTTGGAAGGGATAAGTCAATAGCTGGCATCTTTGTATCGGGCATCTTCAATTTTCGTCCCTCGGCATCATGCCCCACTTTTGGCAGGGACACATCCAGATCAATTTTGGGAACGGAGAGGTCAATTGTTGGCATTTTAGGAATTTTGAGGTTCCCCTCATAGCCTTTAATATCAGCCTCTGACACATCAACTTCTGTTTTGGGAAGAAGAACTTCAGTATCTGGTGTTTTAGCCTCTGGAAGGGACAACTCTACAGAGGGCATCTTAACTTTGGCTTTGGCATCAAAGTGACCACTAGGCTTATTTGAATCTTTTTCTGGCAGTTGACCTTTAGGTGATGAAAATTTAAACTTGGGAAATTTCATTTTGTATTTTGATTTTTCCCCTTGGCTCTCAATATTAATTTCAGGTTTAGGGATATCAATTTTCCCCTTTTTCGTTTTAACATCGACATCAGGACAAGACACAGATGCATCTGCATCTTTCTTAGACAGCCCAAAAGAAGGCATTTTGATTTTGTGTTTCTTTATCTTGACTTTTCCCTCCCTATCAAATTCTACAGAGGGTGCCCTAATCTCCCCTTCCACATGTGGTGGGCTGAGAGAAATATCTCCCTTAGGACCCTTCCCTGATATCTCTAAACCAGCACTCTTGGAACTTCCACCAAACCTTGGAAGTGTAAAACTAGGGCCCTTAAGGGAGACATCAGGTAAATCAAAACTTCCCCCGGAAGATGGTCTGCCTCCTTCTGCTTTCAGTAACTCTACTTCTACGTCATCACCTTTAGGTTTGTTGAGGCCAAAGTCTAAATCCACCTTTGGAGCTGAAATGTCAACTGCTGGAAGTTTGACAGTGGGAAGTTTTAGAGATGCACCTGGCCCTTCCATACCTTCTGTATCAATATCTGCACCCTTAGCTTTAAACTTTGCTGGGTGAATATCTCCTTTGAGTCCAGACACTTGTACATTTCCTGATCCTTCAGGACCATGGGTGTCCAGTTTGAGACTTTTGTCTTTTAGACCAGAGGGGAGGCTAAGGTCAAGATCAAATTTGGGTAGATCTATGTCAAGTGTTGGCATGTGGAGTCCACCACCCTTCTTGCCAGACAGGTCAACTTTTGGCTCTTTTATCTTTCCTGATGGGGCTTTAATATTGACATCTTCCTCAATTTTTCCAACTGGAACTGTTATGTCAACAGTTGGCATCTTTCCATCTTTGATATCATGTCCTTCAACTTTAAATTTAGCTTCAGGAAGGTTAAGCTTTGAAGGTGAAACATCGAATTTGGGCATTTTGAATTTCCCACCTTTAAGTTCAGGTCCTTCAAGGTTTATGTCCCCCTCAATTTTTCCTTTGGGAACAGAAATGTCAACTTCCGGTGTTGGCACATCCACATCTAGTCCCTTTCCTTTGATCTTAGGAAGTGAGATATCAAGTGAGGGCATGTGAAGCTTGCCTCCTTTACCACTTGGCCCCTCAATGTCTATGTCCACATCTGCCTTTGGGAGAGAAATGTCAATTGTTGGCAGTCCAATTTTTCCTTTCATATCAGGTCCTTCCAAATTGGCATCAACTTTAGGCAGATTGACCTTTGGTAATGACATGTCAAATTTGGGCATTCTGAATTTCCCGCCTTTGAGTTCAGGTCCTTCTATGTCCAGGTCCCCCTCAACTTTTCCTTTAGGAAGTGAGATGTCCATACTCGGCATGGTGATTTTTCCACCTTTAACATCAGGACCCTCCAAGCTGACATCTACATCAGGAGATTTTAATTTGGGGAGCGATACATCAAGTGAAGGCATGCCTATCTGTGCACCTTTAATATTAGGGCCTTCAATATCTATCTCTGGTCCTTTGCCTTTAATTTTAGGAAGAGAAATGTCAAGTGATGGCATATTGAACTTTCCTCCTTTACCAGCATGTCCTTCAATTTCAATTCCTCCTCCTGTCTTTCCTTTTGGGAGTGAGATATCAAGGTCTGGCATCTCAATCTTTCTCCCCTTAATGTCAGGTCCTTTCAAGTGAACATCAGTCTCTGGTAAACTGACTTTTGGCAATGAAACATCAAATTTGGGCATTTTGAATTTGCCTCCTTTTACCTCAGGGCCTTCCACATCCAGGTTTCCCTCAAGTTTTCCCTCTGGAAGGGAAACATCACCTCTGATTTCCGGTCCTGCAATATTGACATCTACCCCCTTTGTTTTAATCTTAGGAAGTGAGAGATCTACTGAGGGCAGGTGAAACTTGCCACCTTTCCCTTGAGGTCCCTCTATATCTAGATCTCCCTCAACTTTTCCCTTTGGAAGTGATATGTCAAGGGAAGGCACCTCCACATTTCCTTCTGGCAAGTTCATTTTTGGAAGTGACACATTAAATTTGGGCATTTTAAATTTGCCTCCTTTTAACTCAGGGCCTTCGACATCTAGGCCACCCTCAAGTTTACCTTTGGGAAGAGAAATGTCAACGGGTGGCACTTTAAACTTCCCCCCTGTAACACCAGGTCCCTTGAGGCTGATATCCACCTCTGGTGACTTGATCTCAGGGACATTAATGCCAGTGGCGATTTCCGGTGTCGGCACATCCACATCTAGTCCCTTTCCTTTGATCTTAGGAAGTGAGATATCAAGTGAGGGCATGTGAAGCTTGCCTCCTTTACCACTTGGCCCCTCAATGTCTATGTCCACATCTGCCTTTCCTTTTGGGAGAGAAATGTCAATTGTTGGCAGTCCAATTTTTCCTTTCATATCAGGTCCTTCCAAATTGGCATCAACTTTAGGCAGATTGACCTTTGGTAATGACATGTCAAATTTGGGCATTTTGAATTTCCCGCCTTTGAGTTCAGGTCCTTCTATGTCCAGGTCCCCCTCAACTTTTCCTTTAGGAAGTGAGATGTCCATACTCGGCATGGTGATTTTTCCACCTTTAACATCAGGACCCTCCAAGCTGACATCTACATCAGGAGATTTTAATTTGGGGAGCGATACATCAAGTGAAGGCATGCCTATCTGTGCACCTTTAATATTAGGGCCTTCAATATCTATCTCTGGTCCTTTGCCTTTAATTTTAGGAAGAGAAATGTCAAGTGATGGCATATTGAACTTTCCTCCTTTACCAGCATGTCCTTCAATTTCAATTCCTCCTCCTGTCTTTCCTTTTGGGAGTGAGATATCAAGGTCTGGCATCTCAATCTTTCTCCCCTTAATGTCAGGTCCTTTCAAGTGAACATCAGTCTCTGGTAAACTGACTTTTGGCAATGAAACATCAAATTTGGGCATTTTGAATTTGCCTCCTTTTACCTCAGGGCCTTCCACATCCAGGTTTCCCTCAAGTTTTCCCTCTGGAAGGGAAACATCACCTCTGATTTCCGGTCCTGCAATATTGACATCTACCCCCTTTGTTTTAATCTTAGGAAGTGAGAGATCTACTGAGGGCAGGTGAAACTTGCCACCTTTCCCTTGAGGTCCCTCTATATCTAGATCTCCCTCAACTTTTCCCTTTGGAAGTGATATGTCAAGGGAAGGCACCTCCACATTTCCTTCTGGCAAGTTCATTTTTGGAAGTGACACATTAAATTTGGGCATTTTAAATTTGCCTCCTTTTAACTCAGGGCCTTCGACATCTAGGCCACCCTCAAGTTTACCTTTGGGAAGAGAAATGTCAACGGGTGGCACTTTAAACTTCCCCCTGTAACACCAGGTCCCTTGAGGCTGATATCCACCTCTGGTGACTTGATCTCAGGGACATTAATGCCAGTGGCGATTTCCGGTGTCGGCACATCCACATCTAGTCCCTTTCCTTTGATCTTAGGAAGTGAGATATCAAGTGAGGGCATGTGAAGCTTGCCTCCTTTACCACTTGGCCCCTCAATGTCTATGTCCACATCTGCCTTTCCTTTTGGGAGAGAAATGTCAATTGTTGGCAGTCCAATTTTTCCTTTCATATCAGGTCCTTCCAAATTGGCATCAACCTTGGGCAGATTGACCTTTGGTAATGACATGTCAAATTTGGGCATTTTGAATTTCCCGCCTTTGAGTTCAGGTCCTTCTATGTCCAGGTCCCCCTCAACTTTTCCTTTAGGAAGTGAGATGTCCATACTCGGCATGGTGATTTTTCCACCTTTAACATCAGGACCCTCCAAGCTGACATCTACATCAGGAGATTTTAATTTGGGGAGCGATACATCAAGTGAAGGCATGCCTATCTGTGCACCTTTAATATTAGGGCCTTCAATATCTATCTCTGGTCCTTTGCCTTTAATTTTAGGAAGAGAAATGTCAAGTGATGGCATATTGAACTTTCCTCCTTTACCAGCATGTCCTTCAATTTCAATTCCTCCTCCTGTCTTTCCTTTTGGGAGTGAGATATCAAGGTCTGGCATCTCAATCTTTCTCCCCTTAATGTCAGGTCCTTTCAAGTGAACATCAGTCTCTGGTAAACTGACTTTTGGCAATGAAACATCAAATTTGGGCATTTTGAATTTGCCTCCTTTTACCTCAGGGCCTTCCACATCCAGGTTTCCCTCAAGTTTTCCCTCTGGAAGGGAAACATCACCTCTGATTTCCGGTCCTGCAATATTGACATCTACCCCCTTTGTTTTAATCTTAGGAAGTGAGAGATCTACTGAGGGCAGGTGAAACTTGCCACCTTTCCCTTGAGGTCCCTCTATATCTAGATCTCCCTCAACTTTTCCCTTTGGAAGTGATATGTCAAGGGAAGGCACCTCCACATTTCCTTCTGGCAAGTTCATTTTTGGAAGTGACACATTAAATTTGGGCATTTTAAATTTGCCTCCTTTTAACTCAGGGCCTTCGACATCTAGGCCACCCTCAAGTTTACCTTTGGGAAGAGAAATGTCAACGGGTGGCACTTTAAACTTCCCCCCTGTAACACCAGGTCCCTTGAGGCTGATATCCACCTCTGGTGACTTGATCTCAGGGACATTAATGCCAGTGGCGATTTCCGGTGTCGGCACATCCACATCTAGTCCCTTTCCTTTGATCTTAGGAAGTGAGATATCAAGTGAGGGCATGTGAAGCTTGCCTCCTCTACCACTTGGCCCCTCAATGTCTATGTCCACATCTGCCTTTCCTTTTGGGAGAGAAATGTCAATTGTTGGCAGTCCAATTTTTCCTTTCATATCAGGTCCTTCCAAATTGGCATCAACCTTGGGCAGATTGACCTTTGGTAATGACATGTCAAATTTGGGCATTTTGAATTTCCCGCCTTTGAGTTCAGGTCCTTCTATGTCCAGGTCCCCCTCAACTTTTCCTTTAGGAAGTGAGATGTCCATACTCGGCATGGTGATTTTTCCACCTTTAACATCAGGACCCTCCAAGCTGACATCTACATCAGGAGATTTTAATTTGGGGAGCGATACATCAAGTGAAGGCATGCCTATCTGTGCACCTTTAATATTAGGGCCTTCAATATCTATCTCTGGTCCTTTGCCTTTAATTTTAGGAGGAGAAATGTCAAGTGATGGCATATTGAACTTTCCTCCTTTACCAGCATGTCCCTCAATTTCAATTCCTCCTCCTGTCTTTCCTTTTGGGAGTGAGATATCAAGGTCTGGCATCTCAATCTTTCTCCCCTTAATGTCAGGTCCTTTCAAGTGAACATCAGTCTCTGGTAAACTGACTTTTGGCAATGAAACATCAAATTTGGGCATTTTGAATTTGCCTCCTTTTACTTCAGGGCCTTCCACATCCAGGTTTCCCTCAAGTTTTCCCTCTGGAAGGGAAATGTCAACAGATGGGGAGGTTAAATTTTTCCCCTTTAAATCTGGACCCTCTAGGCTGATATGCATTGTTGGAGATTTAACCTTTGGGAGTGACATGCCACCTTTTAGTTCAGGTCCTTTTAAATTTACATCTGTTCCCTTTGCTTTAATTTTAGGAAGAGACAGATCCACTGAAGGCAGATGAAACTTCCCCCCCTTGCCATGATGTCCTTTAATGTCAACATTACCCTCTATCTTTTCTTTTGGCACTGAAATATCAAATTTAGGAATCTCAACATTTCCCTCAGGCAGGTCCACCTTTGGAACAGAAATGTCGAGTTTAGGTGCTTTGCCTTCAACCTTTAGACCTTCAATGCTAAGGTCAGCATCAGCTGTCCCTTTAGGGAGTGAAAGGTCAACATCTGGAACCTCTGGTGCCTTAGCTTTTCTTCTTGGCAGAGAGAAGTCAAGTGAAGGCATATGGAACTTTCCTCCTTTACCAGAATGCCCTTCAATATCAATTTTTCCTTTTCCTTTTGGGAGTGAAATATCAATGTCTGGCATTTCAATCTTTTTTCCTTTAACTTCCGGACCCACAAGGCTGACGTCTACCACAGGACTTTTTATTTTAGGTGCTGAAACATCGAATGATGGCATATTGAACTTGTGGCCTGGAACTTCAGTTCCTTCAATATCAACATCAACTCCTTTTGCTCCTATGTTAGGAAGTGTGATATCAAGTGAAGGCATGCTGAGCTTGCCTCCAAGTCCATCAATATCAACATCGCCTTCAATTTTTCCTTTTGGAAGTGAAACATTAACAGTTGGCATCTCCATTTTTCCTTTGATCTCTGATCCTTTAACTTTTACATCACCCTCAGGCAAGTTCATCTTTGGAAGAGAGATGTCAAATTTAGGCATTTTGAATTTACCTGCTGCCCCTTCGGGACCTTCAACATCAATGTCACCCTCGACTTGTCCTTTGGAGAGGCTGATATCGTAGGATGGCATTTCAATGTTTCCGTCTTTTCCAGGGCGAATATCAATGTCAATGTCTCCTATTGCTTTTCCTTTAGGAAGAGAGAGGTCAATTTTTGGCATTTTAAAATTTCCACCTTTAACTTTTGGCCCTTGAAAATTTACATCTCCCTCAGGTAGCTTTACTGTGGGGAGGGTGATGTCTACTGAAGGTAATCTGCCTCCTTGTCCTTCCCCTTCAATAGTAATATCACTTTTTAATGTCCCTCGAGGAGGTGAGATGTCAATAGTTGGCATTTTAATATCCCCACCCTTGATTTCTGGCCCCATTATATTAATGTCTCCTTGTTTTGATTTTATTTTAGGGAGGGAAACATCGACAGAGGGCATATGAAAATGTCCCCCTTTACCTTTAGTTTGTAGGTCACCCTCAACTTTCCCTTTGGGAAGAGAGATATCCACAGAGGGTCCCTCAAGGCCTATATTTCCTTTAGGCATCTTCATCTTTGGTTTGGATACATCAAATGTGGGAATCTTTATCTTGCCTCCTTTGCCAGTGGGGTTTTCAATATCAACCTTTAGCTCTGCTTTACCTCTCGGAATGGAGACATCAGCTGTAGTTGGAACCTCAATGTTGATATCACCCTCAGGTGATTTGATTTTTGGTAGTGACACATCTAAAGATGGCATCTGTAACTCTCCTGGTGATTTAACAGCTGGCAGAGACAGATCCAGTGATGGCATGCTGACGTTTGCTCCTCCTTTGACTTCAGGTACATCAATATCAACATCTCCCTCCTTGGTTTTCATCTTTGGTAATGAGATATCAAAGTTTGGCAACCTGAACTTTGCACTACTACCACCACTGCATTCACCCTCCACATTTTCCTTGGGTAGTGAAAAATCCACAGTTGGAAGTTCAGGGAAATCTAGCTTCACATCTCCTTCAGGTAGCTTCATTTTAGGAAGTGAGATGTCCACAGATGGCATGTTAACTTGGCCTCCCTTCAAATCACCACCTTTGGATTTAACTTTTGGTAGAGAAATATCCACTGATGGCACCTCAATATCTCCTCCTGTGATTTCAGAAGAGCCAACCTCAGCCCCAGATAATTCCGTTTTAGGAAGTTTGACATCAAATGAGGGCATTTTGAACTTCCCCCCTTTCAAATGATGACCCTCTAATGCAATGTCACCCTCCATCTTTCCTTTTGGTATTGATATGTCAGTAGAGGGCATCTGGATCTTACCGCCACCCTCAATCTTGGGTTCCTCAATGCTTACATGACTCTCTGGTAGTTTCATCTTTGGTAGAGAGATATCAAAGGAAGGCATTTTGAGTTTTCCTCCCCTCCCTTCCCCTCCACTGTCCCCTTCTACTTTGCCTTTGGGCAGAGAAATGCCAGGTGTAGGGATTTCAAATTTACCACCTTTCCCTTCAGGCCAAACAATGTCTGCTTCCAGCTCACCTGTTTTAATTTTTGGAAGGGATATATCAAATGATGGTAACTTAAAGGTGCCTTCAACTTCAGAATCAGTTGTTCCTGTTTTGCTTTTGGGAAGGGTTAGCTCCACATTGGGTAACTTGAAGCCTCCTTCCATCTCTTGCCCCTTTACTTCTACTTCTCCTCCTGGTGTCTTGATTTTTGGGAAAGATACGTCAAAATCAGGCATTTTAAACTTCCCATCTCCACCAACATAATGGTCCATAGCCACATCCCCACCGTCTGTTGTCACTTTTGGGAGAGCGATGTCAACAGAGGGCAGACTGAATTTTCCTCCAACTTCTGGACCTTCAATATCCACACGGGATGATCCCATTTTTGGCAGAGAGATGTCAAACTTTGGCATGGAGATATTGGGCGCTTTAAATGTGCCCTCCACCTCATCAGGAATTCTTTGCTTGGTATCCAATTTCAAATCAACATCAGGAACAGACACATCAATGGCTGGCATTTTGATTTCAGTCTTTCCAGCACCTTCACACTGTGGAAGTGAGACTTCAATGTCGGACTTTCCCTTCACTTTTGGTAAAGAAAAATCAACAGATGGCACCTGAACTGATGCAGCTTTTCCTGAGAGATCAGCTTTCATCTTTGGTTTGGTTATTTTTGCTTCAGGGAGACTGATCGCACCTGCCCTGATCTCAACTTTTGGGGGTGTTATGTCAGTTTGAGGAAGTTTCACCTCTTTGGTTTTTATCTTGATGTCACCGTCTATCTCATCTGAATGACGGGAGAGTCTAACTTTAGGTAGTTTCAACTTTGGCATCCTTAGCTTTGCATCTCCTTTGCTTATGTCTACATCAACTTTCCCCCCAGCTGCTTCAGTATCAACTCCTCCTTTGATGTCAATTTTAGGAGCCTTGATTTCTGTGCGCCCCTTCACATCAGGCAAAGACACCTCTGCTTTTCCAGAAGGCCGTGTAAACTCAACATCAGGCATGTTAATGTCTTCTTTATTGCCAGACATACTGAACTCCACTGATGGTGGCTGAATGTTCACACTGGGGGGTGTCACCTCAGCGGAACCAGCCAAGGCTGAGCCGGACTTTGTGTGTTTGCTCTTTGGAAAGGTGATTCCAAACTTGTGTCCTTTTCCCTTTGTTTTCACTTTAGCTCCAGAGATCTCTGGTTGAGAGATGTTCACCTGTCCCTCAAATTTTCCTGTTTCCACTTTTCCTCCTGCCTCTGCACCAGCATAACCCTTAGTTTTCATGCCAGGAAACCTGAGAGGACCAGTTAAAGAAAGGCATCAGAGAGGAGGTAAAGCGTCTCATAAAATAGCAAAGATACACTTAGCAACAGTGCATAGTGCTTGAGTAAAACCATCATAATCCTCTTTATCAACCATCGTAACTTGCTCTTAGTTTGTACAAGGGTTGACTAACCATTTTAAAGCAAAGCCAACCTGATTTTCCTCTTTGTTTTCCCCAGAGCTGTAGCTCCTCCAGTTCCTCCTGCTTCAACCTTCACACTCCTACTCTGTTTGAATTTGGGAAGAGAAAACTCGACGTCCACATCACCCATCTCCAGCCTGGGGGGTGTTCCCTCGACCACCAGCTCCTCTTTACGCTTCTCCTTCAGCCTCTTCAGGCCAAAACGTCCACCTCTCTTCTTCTTTGTCTTGAATGGTTTTGTGCCTTTCACACTCTAAATTACAGAAAAGTACTCATGAGTGACATGAAGAGTAGCTAAAAGCATTTGGAAGGACTAAATCCAAATGTGTGCAAAACATGAAATTATGTCTGTTAAAGATTTAGCAGAATTTTACTTGAAATAAGACAAATTTGATGTCTTTGGACTTTAACTTGATTATGACAGAGAGAGAGAGAGTAAAAAAAGGAATTAAAACAACAGAAGCTGGTTAAAACATTGCACCCAACAGACAAATACTGAATATTTACACTGATTACCATTTTGGACATCTTTGCTTTAGGACCTTTGACCTCAATGCTGGGAACTCGAGGCCGCACACCGACCTCTGCTCCTGGGATGGTTCTCTTCAGTTGGAAGCTGACCTTATAAGGCTCCGCACACTGCAGGATCTTCAGAGCGTCTTCATACCTCACATTGTCAAAGTAGACTTTGGCACTCAGCAGCTGGTCACCTTCACACGGAGAGCGTATGAATTAATGTATACAGTGTTAGAACCAAAGTTAGTTATTTCTACATCTCCTTTGAGTAACTTTTATTTTGGGCTAACTTTAGCATCCCCTGTGGACAGAGCAGTACATCTCATCTATCTGCTGATGCTGTCCTGTACATATGTATTAGCCTCTTGAGAAAAAAAAGTTCATGTGGTTCTTGAACCAACTCAATTGTCCTGCACTGTGGAAGATGTAAATGAAGGCACTGCCATCTGCAAATAGTGAAGTGCAATGTTAAACATGGACCTTGTAGCTGCTGTGACACATATTCAAAGTAAGAACACAGAGATAGTACAACTGACTGACACAGCAGTACTGCTGGGATTTCATCCTGTCACTGAAACTTCCTCCCAGCATACAGAAAAATAAGTTACCAAAGTGTTGCAATCCCCGACAGTTGATATTTGCACTAGAAATGCTTCTGGTCCCTTTCCAGCCTGGACAAAGTTCAACACCACCCAAACTCTTTGAATATCATAACTGTCTAAAAATGGTTTTAAAATAAAGACTTCATCTGTAAATCAAGTGCTGCCTCTTAAATCCTGTGCAGCCAAATGACTACAGATAATTTAACACTGAGAGCTGAATTTGATAATGAAATTATGAACTTAGCATAGCTGCCTCCTGCTAAGTCATGCTTTCAGTTTTTCTCTGACTTGCTGTATCCAAATCAGTTTAAACCAGTGATATCTCCCATTAAAATAAAATAAAACAAAACAGTAAGTTTCATGCTTATTTGCATGTACGTATCGGTTTGGCAATACTAGGTGACTTTTTCAACACCTAAATAAGGATGAACAAACTGCCCTGCTTGAAAGGACTGAATCCCTGATTATATCAGTGTGCTGCCCCCTAGTGGCCACAGGGGAACTGCAGTAATGTGTGCATTTATATGCTCAGGTCACTTTCCTTCTCTTGTAATACCATTTAAATTGTTCATGTTGGCTTGAGATGTTTTGAATATCCAACAATCTAACACAGATATGAAGTTTGTGGTGTAAATGGTTTTAATTTTTGCTAGTTATACTCATTTTGAGGCGCATGTTTACTTCCTAAATGGTTCAGATGAGGCCACAGGTACCTTCCTGTAGACTCAGATGTTTAGCAGCCGGTGAGTCTTTGAGGACATCTTTTACAAAGATCCCTCGCTGTCCTCCGCCTGTCACGCTGTAGCCGCTGGCCCCAGCCTCCGCCTCGGTCTCCACCACAATTTCAACTGACTTGGAAGCCTCCTCCACGACCTTCAACAAACACAAACATGAAACTTAAATCCTGTAAGCACAAAATGTGGCTCAAGACAAAAATCCTGTCATTTCCATTTTGTGAAGGCTTTGCATTGTTTGTGTTAAACTGATAACAGTTCAGCTAAAGTTGCTAAGCTGTCACAAAAACTCCCCAGAGTAGCTTTAACATTTCACATATGCATCTCCAGCTCTGAGTCATGGTAAAGGACAAATTCAGGCTGAAAAGTGTTTTTGTAGTTATTTCTCTGTCTTTCAAGGTCAGAGTGATGAAACTGAATGAAGATCACTCTAGACTTACTGTGACCTGATTCTTGAAGCAGAGGTAATTATTTCTTAATATACAGTAACTACATTCAAAATAGATGTTTTGGTCCATATATTATAAACCTACTTATCATCATTACTATTAAAGTCAACCAGTTTTAATGTTGTATTAGCGGAATTTTGGACCTCATCAACTGAGACCCTTTATTTACTCTTTAGATCAGAAATGGTCTCAAAGTCCTCCAGTCTGTGGAAAAAACCTTACTGCTGGAGTGAGTGGAGATTTTTCTGCAGTTTTCTCACTTCCAGTTTTACTCCTGAAAGCACTTTATTCATTGAATTGTTACGATGGAAAGGTCACTCTATCTGTGGATTACAGAAAGTGTCTCAGTGACTCAGCTGTTGGAAATCGCTTTTAGACCAGTCATGAGTGAAAAAGTGAAGAGTGCCATCAGTCATCGTTGCTGCTTTTATGGACCGCTGCGTGTCCCTGATCGTTAGGATGGTCATTTTCTGACCGTACAGTAAAACAAATTCAGCACTCACAGTTTGTTCTTCTGTGGGCTCTGAGTCCATCTCTGGTTGGGCCAGTTGGCAGGCTGACTCTCTCAGGTGACTTCGTTTCTGACTCAACACCTGCTTCAACTCTGCATGGAGCTTCTCTCTCTGCACCTGCAGATAAGACAGAGGAAACAGTGGGTGATTATTCACAGTGTGAATGAGTGTAGACATGCAAGTGAATCAGAAGGTTTATATCTGAATGCTGCTGTCCAGGTGAATAGATTTTATTTGGATTTGTTTGGTCTTTATCTCCATGAATTCACATAAAACCATAAATGTTCACTGCTGGCTGGTGGTAAAGGATTGCAGGGCTGTGTAACTTGCAGCTGTCTCAACCCCCCCAAAGCGCTGTTAGTGGGCATAGGCCCTGATCTGTTTTCCCCTTAAAATTGTATCTATCTATATATGTCAGGGTTTGACACTAACTTCTTTACAGGCCAGCTGTACCATGCAGCCTCTCTTTTTTTCTGTTCATCTGATTTTAACACCAAATGGAAGCTAATATACGTCAGTTAGCTACTCTTACATCCCTGTGACTCACTGTGTCCTGACGAGCAGCAGCAGCAGTTTGTTTCACAAACTCATGAAGTGCTAACTTGCTAAATTAGAGCTCAGGAATGTGGTACAGAGTGTTTACGCCGCTCAGTCCCTGACACCTGCAGCTGGTTTCAGATCTGCTGCCACATTCACATGCTTTTTGTTGTGTCGCTGTGAAAAAGCCACGTCTGGCATGTGTGCTGAGCTGGGAGAAATGAAAGGTTGTTTTTGTGGCGGACAATGACCTCAGCAGAACGGGCTGGACCATTGTGGTCCAGTTTGTATGAGCCTGACGGCTGCTGGGTCAGGAGGTCAGCCACGACACTGTGTTTGTTTTTAGTACATTTAAAGACCAATGTGGGTTCTGAAAATATCATCATGTTATGTTCCTGTCAGGGTCCCAGGGTCAGTGTTACACCTGTGCTGTCCAGAGAAAGACCAGTCCAGTGTGTGTGTGTGTGTGTCTCTGTCTCACCACTCTCTCGGGGCTCTCCTGTTCCTCTGTGGAGCCGCTGTGGTGGAGGTTGCGTTGTTGGGTGGAGGGAGATCTGTTGGAGGGGGGAGACCGCCTCTTGTCTTTCACCTGCACACACATCAGAGGACGTGTTGAGTCAGTACTTACACTTGTGAAGCTGCAGTTTCAGTCAGACTTTTAACCGGACTAATTCGATTATTTGGGCCGCCATGACAGCTTTGTGCTGAGATCCATCTTTGAGAAACATGAACATGCAGACCTGGATTTGAATCGGTTCATTTTAGCACCTGCTGACATTTCCAGACCTGGGGGACTCATGCACTGAAGACAACCCAGGCTGCAGTTTCAGCTTTATATATGTGTGACATTGGGGCTCAGTCTGCTTCTGCAGGATTGACAAAAGAAGCAGGCGAGTTTTTTTTGTTTTCAGATCATGTGTTACTGCAACTAATCCACTAAACTAGAGAATGTTGGTGTGTAATCTGACAAAATCTGACATCCAGAACAGTGTCCTACTCCAGGACTTCAGTCTGAGCCAAGAGGCAGAGAAAAAGACAGCACAGTTTTTATCTCCACGTTCAGATGGCTTGCACTTCTTTATTTTTTAATGTGTTTTATTTGTATGTGTTTTATTCATGTGATTGTGACAGATTGGATCATGCTGAACTGGATTATAGCTCTTCTACCTCTTGCCTCTTTTCTGGAGGAAATATGTCGAGTGCCAGCCTCCCACATCTCCTTCCTTTTGCTGTGTGAACTCCATAAACTCTCACGTAGTTTGTAAAAAACATCCTGCATTAACACTTGACTTGTTGCTGTGACCGGCAGGCTGCTGTGACCTCTAACACTGACTGCGTCCACTTTTCCTGTCAGCTAACTTCTTAAAATAAGCTCTGGTGTGAGTTTTCTTCTGAAGAGAAATCCAAAAGCAAATTAAATCAGGGTACATGATTTATTCAAGAAGCAATTTGAGCTTCATTAGCAGGAAAGTTTCTTCACATCAATAAACTGGATGTTACAAGTAAAAAGGGAAAAGGCCTGTAATGAGTCCTTCTATTGATTTCATCACTGAGTGCACGTGAGCTGACTTTACACTCACTGCTCACAGAGTCTCTCAGAAACGCACAAAAGGATAAAGTGCTCTACTCCTCCACCAAACACACTCCTCTTGACTCGTCTTGCACCATCAGAGTGGTTCAGCTACAAGGTTGAAGTCGACTCTACCCGTCAACGCTCCAAAAATCATTGCAGAAAAAAATCAAACGTCCTCTTATTTGGATTTTTACTCTTTCAGAGACATGAGGTAGAAACTCTGAACCAAGGGTCTGTTGTTATGATACAGTTCCAATAATTAATGCTGTTTATTGGTGTGTGTGCTCACATACTCAGGGCCACCCCAGCAGTGAGGTTTGGGCAACCCGATCAAGAAGGTCTAGACACGCCCCTGCTTGTTAGGTCACCCTGGGTGTGTTATTTCAGCCCAGAAACAGATGGCTGCTGTGTGCACAAAAGGTGAGATGCATGCACATACTCAAATGGGCCCTGCTTTGGTCTGGTCTGGTCTGATTTGCATTGGCCTGGTTTGGTTTGACCTGGTCTGATCTAATCTGGTTTGGTTTGGTTTGGTCTGGTCCAGTCTGGTCTGTGTGTGTGTTCATGTTTAATGACTCTCCATGAGGACAGGGAGGTGTGTGCTCACTCACGGCTGAATCTCTGGTCTGGCTGAAAACATGGCTGTCCTCTTGGTCTCTGTCAGAGTCTGAAAAGAACAAAAACAGTTTACTTCATTTAGAAAAAAATAACTGAGTACTGATTTATTTGAATACAATAAAATGCATCAAATTTTGTATTTCCTTTTTTCTGTATGAAACTTTGCACCAAAATAAAGTTAGGATGTTGATCTGATACTTAGACCAGAGAAATTATTTTAAATGTCATGTGAATGAAAAAAGTCCAACCAGTGTTCAGTGGAACTGAAAGATCTGTATAATACCTGTTTGTTTCACAGTGAACAAAAACTGAGGCACAGGGAAATTTTCTTTCCAAGGTGAACACTGTTCAGTTTTTTTCATAGTCGTGCCTCCATTTTCTTTGTCTTTACTGTCAGAGTACAAAACCTGTTTCAAAACTATGAAACCCAGATGTTTATCGCTCTAGAACAGACCACAAATCTGGAGCAGACATTTAGCTGTGGGGTCATAATTACATGTGCTGTGAAATATTAGATATGAACATTTATGAGCCAGAAACAGAAATTAAAGATGTTTTATTGCTCATGAAGGGCCGCCTAACTGCAGGCTGACAGTGAATGAGCTGCATTCCTCAGAGAAAGTGGCATCAGGTGTTCGTTTCAGACCTGTGCAGGTGAGGTTTGAGTATGTGCTGTAGTTACACTCCAAGTTTTCTCGTTGAGGCCTCAGGGTGACCAAATGAAAGGTCAGGAGAGGTATAATGAACAAGGACTACTAATCAGGGTTCACATGCTTTCTTGACAGTTTCATGTCCACTTACACGGGAGTTTGCCGACTGTTTTCACACAAGGGACGAAACCAGAAAGAAACCTGCAGGAACTGAAAACATATCGTCTGCAGTGCTTTAAAACTCTCCAGTGACCCACATGAACTGGTCCGGCCACAGTGATCTTACACAGACAGGTGACATGAGCGGGACTTTCTAACCCTGGGCCACGTTGTGGTTGTAAATGAGGACTTGAAATGACTTGCGATCCAAACAACAATCTGGAAACAGAGGACTGTCAACTATCAGGAGAGGAACTGGAGGTCTGTGGCATTTCTTATTTTGTAGGCGGCTCCACCGCTCCTAAACTGAGTCCTCTGCATGAGGCAAAGACACAGAAACCACTGAACTCCGGAGGCCGTCAGAGGTCATGACCTTTTCTTTTAAACCAAACTGAGGCTGTTTTACTGCGGTGACCAAGTCTATTAAAGGCTTCCTTCCTCTTGCACATGCTCTCTGAATGGTTAAAGCTCAGGTCCTGCTCAGTTCACCATCAGCCGATTATCTGTGCTGGTTCAGGAGCCCCTTGGCCCTCTTGTATCTGTGGCCCCCAGCAATCTCATTCCTTACAGTCCTTCCTTCATGTGATCGCTTTTTTAACTGCCTCGCCTCAGCTATGTGAGTGTGTATTTGTGTCTGTACAAGAGAGAAAGCCCATGAGTGTGTGTGTGTGTGTATAGGTGTAGAGTGTCTGCGTGGATGTCGTGCCTGTTTGGGTGGGATGGAGATATCTGGTATCTTGGAGGTCACAGGAACGCATAACAGACATTCAGTGCAGCTGAGCCGTCAGTGTATCAGTCACACCGGAGCGGAGAGGAGCTTTAACGCAAGAAGACGAGTTTGAGGAAGATGAACTCTCAGCATAAAACGTGATAACACCGATGAGAAGAGCAGAGACATGAAATCCATCATGAACTCCTCGTCCATCACTGATTCTCTGCTCCTGCAGACATAATGAGGTTTATCAGCTATTGGAATAATGTGAGCCCCGTACTGAGACTTTAATTTCATTTTATTATACGACACTTGGTCTCATAATAGTGTATGTAAAATGATCTTACTCTTACTCAGAGGACACCTGTTATGTTAAACCATCTTTTAATACATACAGCGGGGCTTGACACTTACTGTTTTTCACAAGGAGGACATGCTCCGAAGTTGAAAAAGTAAGGAGTACACAAATAACTTCAGGGGCACAATGAAAATTAATCAAATAATGTCTTATTGTCCGACCTTAGTACTATTATTAGAAATCAATTTTAGGTCTTTTGGTCACATGACAGTGAAGCTATTGAAGGAAAACAGCCTTTTCTGAGAACATCAACTGGTAATTTATTGACGGTCCCTTATTCAACACCGACGTTGACAGTGAGGGTGTCGAGTAGATTTAACCGCGCTGCTGTTGTTATTCCCGGTTATGGAGAGTGAGAAGACACCGGTAGATCCTCAGAGAATGTCCGTCAGATATCCAACCTAAAACTAACTTCACTGCTGTATTTACAGGAAAATATATCCAACCTGAAACTAACTTCACCGCCGTATTTACAGGAAAATATATCCAACCTAAAACTAACTTCACCGCGATATATTAACTGGAAAAAACATTTGTTGCTTTGGCTGATTTTTTTATGCGCACATGTGCCCCTAAATATATTTTACAATTCACACACATCTATTTTTTTTCACAAATGTGAGTGAAACGGTTGCACTGTCAAGTCCTGTACAGTGTTTTAAAGATGGAGGTCCACACTGAACCACTAAAGCACCATCTTGTCGGATGTTGTTGTCGTCTTGAAAGTTTTTTCCCGCCTTTCTGAAAGGCGTGTTTGTAAGCTTCATGAGACTTGGCCTGGACCTGAAGCCAGGTTCTACCGTGTTGTTCAAGACTTGTTGAAGCACACGCCCACTCAGCAGCTCCGTCAGGGTTACACCCTCTCAGGTGCTTTGTCTAAGTTTTCCTTCACATCTTTTTCTGCTTTTTAGCACTTTTTTGAGCGCGCAGCTTCACTGATGGGCTTTAATGTGGCGTGTAAAAAGTAACACCCACAGCTTAACTTAATGTCTGCAGAAAAACAGCCAGAGGAAATGTTTCAGGCAGTGGCTGAGAGGTGCTGGACTGAGAGTTTTCAAGGATTCCAGTGTACGATAAATAAGGACCGTCCAGACTGACATAACCAAAGGTAAAAATGCATGTACGAGTTTTTCCTCTAACGCTGAATTGTGCACATCACACACACAGATAATCCTGCTATCCCCTTTCAGCCACATACTAGTCAAACTGAGTTGTCCAGCTTGTCGTGTTGAGGTCTCGGCCTTGCTGCTATTATTTCTGTGCTGAGTGACTGACATTGTATCAGCAGCAACAACAGGTGCAATCGCTTCACTGCTGCACCAAAGGCCCGATGCTGACAGTCAGAACACTAATGAGATGTTTCTGCTGTGCTCATTAATATACAGCACACACAGCTGGGTCTGTAATGTGCAAGATGTACATTTTTGGATCCCCACAGAGGTTATCAGGTTAGTTATGAAAGTACGTTTTCAGTCTACGAGATGTTTTTCAAATTCCTCTGACGCCTAATTTATTAACCATAGAGTAAAATGAAAGTAAGTTTAGCTGAGAAACATGATTTTGCTCTCTAGATAGACTTGTATAGGTTTGCTCTTGACTGCAGCTTTAAACTGCAGCTCTCTGGGTGATGGACTGCAGCAGGTGGCGAAGGTGGCACTCCCTGGATGGGGTGGAGGAATGAGAGGAGGAGGAGGAGGAGGTGGTGAAGATTTGAAATGCCATGCAGTCCTTTCTTTTTATAGCTCACGCTCACACATCTGCATGCCTCAACATGCCTAATAACTGCTCCCCTCCGCACGGACCCCCAGCCTTCTCCAAAGACAGGTACAAAGAGGTGAAGAGGAGGGACCCGGGTCAAGACCTCACTTAACTGTACCTCATTTACTCTTACTGTAAATGATAAATCCTTCGATGTTTATTCTGCAGTTTGAGATAAAAGTGAGTCTTGGATTACCTCAGACTGACTCGTTCACTTTGACTTTATAACACCTGCTGAAGGCTGTCACCTGTTTGATGTAAATGCAGTATTATAATCAGCAGGTTATGTAACAGTGGGACTTAATCCTCGCACTCACAGGTTAGTGCTGCTCTGTATTTCTACTATTTCCCTCCAATGCAGTGTTGGACTGATGGTGACTTCCTCAAAGGAGATCAAACTGGATTAGTGTGAAAGCTCAGGTAAGATCAGATGTGGACCCTAAAGTGGACTGGTCTGCATAAAAACAGGGGTCTTGGTTTGCTTCTTAGAGGGCTGTGGGTGTAAAAGCAAAGTCAACTATCTGTCAGCGCAGAGTGCAACTGTTTCAGTATCTTGCTTGGCGTCTGTGAAAATACGGCAGTATGTCGTAGTGTCACGCTCTCGATCGGACAAAAACGAGTGATAAGGACCTTAAAGATGGTATTTGTTTTTGCAGCTTCCATCTTTAAATTACAGTTGGTGATTGTTTTTCCAGCTAGTACAGAAACTTGAAATTCTCCCTAATGTCGTGGGTAAGAGGCAGACAGTTATTCTAACATGCCGTTTTTTTTGCTGTCTGGCTGCTCTCAGGATGAGCTGTGCGTTTGAAGATCAGAGAGCAAACCTAAAGAGGCTCTCTCTGTCAGTTTGTCTAACTGCAGCCGGATTAAGACGTCTGGAGTGAAAAATGCAGGCGGGTTTGTTGGAGAGGGCTTAAAGTAGAAAATGAAACTCTAACACCGCCTGACAGCAACTTTCAACTTCAGCACATTTGGTGAAAACAGTTCAGTCATAACAACATGAGTCACGCCTCTTCACTTTCTGTGCGAGTTTTAAGTTTCATCATTCTGGGAGGAGGAATTAAGCTCATTTATATTCCCACACCGGGCTGCAGTAACTCTGTATTCACGCCGATGACCCGTCCAACATCCGACAAACGGTTCCTGCAGAAAACTACATCTGTTGAGTCTGAACACAAAGCTGTAGAGAGTGTTAAAGGAAGTGATAAAACCTCCAGACCTCCAGCTAATCTGGTTTTTATTCCCCCTGAGATTACCAACAATTTGAAGTGGTTATGTTAAAAAAAAAAAACAGTACGGACCCTAAGCCCTGAGACTGGTCAGCTTGGCTGCAGACGTTTTTAGCATTACTGCCATCTCCAACCTCTGCCCCTTGTCTCCACTGTCTCTCATCTCCTTCGCAATAGTTGTAGTCTGCAGAAGTTGATCATGCTGGGACAGGAAACTGGCGATGCAGCAACCGTAGACACGACACGTACTGCTGAGTGTCGAAGCCACGCCAACCCAGAGAAATCTTCAAATGTCTTTGTTCAGTCCTGCAGAGACACTCCAGCACAGGGTCGAGTTTGCATTCAGAGGTGTGCAAAGCTGAAATGCTTGAATTATAATTACAGTATGATGTGAGAAAACACCTTCATGTGACAATCAGCTGCAGTAATAAACCTATTCAGGGTTATGACCTTCAGCTCTCCTCAGTGGATTTTACCTGATGGTTGAGCTGAATGAGATTTCAAGTGTTTCAGTTCACTCTCTCTGCTCTTGTGTCCGTTTTTGTCTCCGAGAGGAAACACTTTCTAGACAAGAAGAAATCTAAAGTAAGAACCTGCTCAGCACCGAAACACAGAGAGTCAAAGTTAGGGACAGCCAGTCTACCTGAGTCAGAGTCAGACATCACTTTTGGGAGAAACCAAAGTAAGTTTGTGTTGGTCACACTCTTCGTCCAATTTTTCATCAACACACTGCTTCATCATAACATGAACAACTGCAAGAACTTCTGAGGACAACTTAAACCAATCAGAAGGTTGTTTGGATCAGTCAGAGCTTTTCAGGTGCAGTTTTTGTTGTCCTGCTTTGACTTCCTGCAGCACCTTCATGAAACAGAAAACCTGCAGCTCTGATCCCGCTCGGAGGCTTGGAGCCTTTCAGAGATGGACGAGTTAATGATGTTATAGTTGGCTCAGTAATGGCAGGACTCGAGCATCAGGTATCCGCCCAAAGAAAACAACCTGCTATCTGTCCTTCGGAGAGCTGATAACATTTCTTGACGTAAGACGTTGCAGCAGTGATTCAGCACATGAGCGACAGCTGAGGATGTGTGCGTGTGATTTATTTGTGAGCCCAGGTTTTATCAGCAGAGGCCAGATATCGACAAAAATAGGTTTTCTCCTCACGTACTTACATAAGAGAGAGCACATGGAGGAAATACCTAAACACTTTTTCACAATTGGTGGCAGAGCTCGAGGACATAACACAAAACTTATTGGATCTAAATTTAGGACAATCACAAGACCAGAGGACAGGAAGACTTTCTATTCTGGACAGCAGTGACAGTAAACTTTAGCAAACAGCAGTTTCTGTCGCTCTTAGCCTCCAGTCGCCTCTTATGGAATGATTTTAAAGAAAATGAAGAAATATGAATGACCTACAGTAATAAAAACTTCATGGACAAAGCAGGAGATGTGGATCTACAACACCATCCAGCTTCATTCCTGTGACCGTCTGACCCGAACGTCTTTCTGTTGTGAGCTCCTTTGGACTAAACTTCCACCCGATGAGAGACTGTCCAAACCCTAAAGATCAGACAGATAATCTCAGCGTGTCTCCTGATCAGCGGAGACATCAGATGGACAAAACAAGACACACCCACAGGCGTTAGCTCCTGAACAGGAAATGCCTCCGTGTAAACAGGAAACAGAGATACATTTGACAGATACACTTATCATGTGTGAGAAATGGGAATGAGAAATCTGCTGGTTTAAAGGTTGGCCTCACACTGTCTCTTGGTGTATTTCTTGGTTTTGAATCAGATCAGCATCTCAAAGATTCAACATGAAGTCCTCCTCGGCTCAGACGTCTGTTTACCACCAGCCTTCCTTCCTCAAATCTCCTCTCAGCTCCGTCTGAACGTGGAGGAAGTTCACCCAAGTGTGTACGTCAAGCAGAGTTTCCTCATGAGGTCTCCTGCTGAACTGCCAGATCCACTCCTGACCCCACTTCCTGGTCTAAAATTAACCCCACCCACAACCACAACCACCACCACCCAAACTCTGTCGCCAGGAAACTGCCTTCATCATCCTTCATTTCACCTCCTGCGTCATTTACTCTCATGGATATAAATTACACCTGCTGCTGTTTTTGCCGCACATCTCCCTGAAATAACTGACAGTCACTGTGATTGCACAAGAGACTGACCCTCTGAGGCTGAATCTGCAGCATCAGACCTGTGGTCCCTGATGGTCTGAATGAACAAGATCAGAGTTTGTGACTGTTCTCCATCTGAAATGATCCAGCTGAGAGATAAACAACCTGAACTACTGTGAGGACAAACATGTCCGAGTGTGTCCTCCTCCTCAGATAATGCAAACAGTACAGGACAGGGTACTCCTTGTTTTAGCAATAACATACGATCAAGTCTGTAACATGAAGACAGAAAATGAAAGAGGCTTTTATTTTTCAGTCAGTCACGAGAGTTTATTCGATAGAAATGACTCTTCAAGCTAACCCGCTCTTCCACAGGATTAAGAAGTCTGAGGAAGAGTACGCTGGTCTACTGCTTTCACTGAGACGGCAAGACGATTCTGACCCACAGAGGTCCTCATGGTCAGACAACATCTTCAAGAGCTCGTAGTTCCCTATTACTCCTCTAGAACAGCAGGCCTGCTCATTGTACCTCAAGTCTCTGCAAGTGGTCTGGGTAGTCTACCAATCCAGGTGTGGGGCGCAGACACCCTCTCTACCTTTTTTTTGATGAAGCTTATAGTTAGAGCTGGTTCAGGTTCAGGTCTGGGCCAGCTCTTAGTTCTGCTGTGAGATGGTGTGGACTGCCAGGTTCTGGCACATTGACCTCCATCATGTTCTAGGTTCCTCTGGGTCACTGCTGCTATGGACCTGCCTGCTCTCCAGCTGCTTCAACCACAAGCATCAAAACCGCCTCTGTCCATCTCTCTAAGCCCAGCGCAGTCTCAGCAGATATCAGTCCAACAAGATTCGTTCTGCTCAAGGTTTCTGTGTCAAAACAAACTCCTCAGATTCTCTCTTTTTGAAGCAAAAATTGAAAGACTCCTCTACTGGTTTTCATCATGGCAGCATTTTTGACAAACAGCACAGCTTTACTGATCAGCAGCCCAATTTAAAGTTGAATTTGGACTCCGAAGTATCAGGAGCCTAGTCAGGGATCACTCAGAGACAATAGCTAATCATCAACAGGAGACATCAGTCCAACCAGCCCGGCTAAAGTGGTGAAGATCTCACCCTCGAGGAGACAAATCAGAAAGTATGTTTACATGTGTGATAAAGCTGACAACAGATTTGAAGGAGGACCCTATGAAGATAACCTCAGAGTTATCAGACAGTTTTATCCGTCACCGTTGGCTCTTGAACAGTTCTTGGTTGCTGGTGTTATGTAACGTGCATTGGTGACCCGGGTGTGTTTTGGCTGCAGAAATCTCTGAACCCACTTTGGGCCGGCACACATACCAAGCTGCTGAAGCTGGAATTGCGGGGCAAACTGATCCTGTGACCATCACACTGCAGCTGTCACTGGAGTGTTACACTGAGACAGGCGCTATTAGAAATGAGTGCGTCCTGCAGCTCTGACAGCTCTGCTTCTTTTGGCCTTTTTTACATCCTTATAATCCAGACAGTGATCATTAAAGCAGTCTGAAGGTGTCTTATTAAAGGAATATATATTTTTTGCATTATTTTTGTCTTGTCCAGTGCAGGAGGCCCCGCCCAGGTTAAGATAAATGCTATGGAAATGTCCCTGTGTTATTTGACCCAGCTCTCATTACAAAACACTCTCATAAACTGGGTGTCATAGTGACATGTCACACTGCAAATGTTACCATAAACCTCTGTGAATACTCCAGTGTGTGTAACCAACAACTGGCATGTTGGAATAAACACAAGCGGCAGCTGTCTTACTAAAAGTGTCCTGCTCTCCAACAGCATGCTATTGTTATGCTCTCCACAGTCAGCAGCCTGCAGACTGAGACACAAACTGTTCTGCACAGATATCAGTTGCTTGGAGCTGCCAAACACTGAAGCAATAATTCTGGAAATCAAACATGTTCTCTGATGAAGACACAAGCAACATGAAGACCTGAAGAACCTCTTGGTGCTGCTATCTGACCCCTTTAACCAACTCTGTGAGTGGACACCTGCCTGGTATCAGCAGACCTTCTGAAACCACATTCATCCAGCCTACCTGTCCTCTCAGCCTCAGTGTTTCTCCTCCAGCTGTTCCAAGGTGACAAACCTCCACTTCACTCTCAGCCGCTCTCTTCTGTCCTCCTCCTGACTCTCTCTCACGTTCACTTCCTGTCTTTCTTCTGTTGTTTTGACTCTTCTTGTTCGATGTTTTGGATGTTTTCCCTTTCTCTCTGTCTGAAACCTTTGCCCCTTGTCACCAGCCAGCCTGTTGCTCCCCTCACTGAAACCTCAGGCCTGGACCGGGCCCATGGCATCTCTAGGAGGGACGCATACAGCTGTCTGATTGGCCAGAGGGCAGAGAAATGCCCCCATATTAGGGCGGTGAGAGGTGGGGCTGCCGAGGAGAGGGGAGGAGAGGAAGATAACAAAGTTTGAGACATAGTAGAGACTCTGTCTGTCTGCGGAGAGTACCGACTTTTTCTCTCTCCGTCAATCAGATGCCTGAAAATATGTCCACCAACAAACTTCGCCTCATCTGTTAAACCTGTCTGTTTCTATATTCACTTGTTCCTATCTCACACTCATAAATATGTCTTTGCTGATTAAATGGAGACCTTTTGCAGCCTCCAAACGAACCATACATTAACTTTTCATGATCTGAGATCCTGCACACACGCTCTCTGCTGCGGTGAATCTGGACAGTTTTCAGTGTGTATACATAGGAGGGATTTTAAATGACACAGTGATTCTGGTCCAAACAGACGTGTCTTCATCAGCAGGATTCGATAGATGATGGATGATTTTAAAAGCAGGACCCCAGCCTGTAACATAAAGGTGCTAGGGTCAGTTTTTCCACTTTAGATAATGCTCTTCTTCATCCTCCGTCCAGCTGGATGTGCTGAGTTTGCATTAAGTGATTGATCTGCCGTTAGCTTCTGATCACTTAATAAGCAAGTTGACCAATGGGACAGTTTCCAGGAATGTGATGCGCCCTGTTGGCACCCTGGATATAAAACTAGCTCCTGGATGTTGTGTTACTTTAGACCCCTGAGATTTCCCTCCAGTAAAGGGTCTGTTTGTGGTTCGGATCTCAATGTCCCGGCTGAGTGATCGTACTTCAGTCCCAGGGGCCAAAATAAACCTGAAAACAGGCTCTAATAAAATCACCACACTTTGAAATGTCTGGATGAACTCTCCAACAACTGAAGTTGTCGGGAAGTTATTTTTATCCTGGAAGTCTGAAAATAGGAGCAGCGGGCCTTGGATCTGAATTTAGAGAAAGTGTGACGCTCCCTTTGAGGGGAGCAGCTGCTGTTGTGGGCTGAGGTGTGTGTGTGTGTGTGTGTGTGTGTGTGTGTGTGTGTGTTCCTGTCTGTATCTCAGCATGCCTGTGTGTTAGTGTCTGCACATTTGTCTCGGTTTGTTTCCTTTCCTGTATTTGCAGATGATTTGTAGGAAACCAGCTGGCTGCAGAGCTGTGGTGAATCTGAGACGACCTGCAGGACAGCCAAAGACCCCGGGGGCCGATTATGAGACAACAGACCCCGAATAGACACACATCAAGCTCTGAACCCAACCCGACCAGTGCAGGAGCAGGACGTCCAGAAACAAACGCACCAAACAACAGAACGACAGGCTGGCCGGGCGGGCGGGCATCATGTGGGCTGTGGTGACGGTTGTTTGGCCCTCCTGATCGTGTCCTTGCAGTGTTTTGTGTGCTTTGGTTTAGTGTTTCAGGTTTTGTGGGTGTTTTTAAACCTCTTTGTAGCTGTTTTCTGAGTCCTTGATGTGAGGCTGCCAGAATGATTTCCTCTAAAAATCATGAATATTGGAATTATTCAAACATTTGTTCGTATTCATTGACGGCCCGACCTTCATGTCGTGCTCCATCTCTCTGTTGTCATTATTTCACAAGTGTTTGTTGTTTGTTGCACGTGGTCGTCCTGAGGTTTCTCCCGGTCATCTTCAGTCCTTAGTCATTTATTTTCTCCTTGTTTTGCTATTTTCTAAGTTTTTGTACCTCTTTGGAGTTGAGTTGCATATTTTGTGATTATAATCTTAGTCGTATTGGAAAGTATTTACTGTCTCTTTTGTCGTTCCTCTGCAGGTGTTTTGTGTTTCTTTAAGGTCATTTCAGACCTCTTTGTGATGATACTTTTACATTTTGTCAAAATGTTTTCTTCTCTTAAACTTTTGTGTTTGATTTTTTTTTTTTTTGCCTGTTTTTCAGTTGGTTTTTTAAAAACTTGCCGCCTATGTTTCTTCTTTGTTTCTGAGTTGAGGAGCAGGTGTTTGCAGACCCAGACGCTGCAAATTCAGGATCCCATTTATGTGGCTTCAGCTCTGAAATCCTCTTGTTTGTTGGTCTTGTAGAGGACTGCATCCTCAGTGAGAAGCTGCTCTCGGTTTCTTTGTCTCTGTTGAAGTTTTTTCTTCTTTCTCTTCATGAAAGTTTTACTTGATGGTTGTTTTGCCTCGTTTTTTGCTGCGTTTTCCCTCACAGTTTCAGATGGAGTATCTTTACGTCTCTCTGGTCTCATGTGTCTCGTTTTAGCCGTCCTGCATCAGTTTGAAGTCTTTCCTAAAACGTTTTGTGATGATTACTCGTTTCTCTCAGTCACATTTTTCAGTCACTCAGATTGGCGCTCATGTGGACAAAGTAAGACTGACATAAGTTCACGCTCGCTGAGGTGAAATAAAGTGCAGCTGAGTAAAAGACAGTTTAATTTTGTAACGAAGAAAACTCCAAACATGATTCTATGTAACAGAGAAACCTGCAGATTTTACTAGTTTACAATGCAGGTAAAAATAGGTACTATGTCATGCAACAAGATAAGAGAAGACAGATTTGTCCACAGGGGGCGCCAAAACGGACACAAACCTAAAGTTTCTTACAGGAGCTTTAAATTTAATAATCAAATTCAACCTCAATCTAATTAAAATTCTGGTTTGTCACTTTTCCATATCATCTGTATTAATAGATGTTTTCGATGGTCAAAACCTGACCAATAGAGGATCAGACTTAGCATCTATCTTTTCCCTCACTGATGGGAGGGGTGAGCGAGGGAGCTTTTTAGTGTAGAATCTGGCTGCTCTAGATCGACCGTTTCTACACTCTAACTTTTCAGTCAAATAATGACGATGCAGAAGATCACAGATCACACCATCATGATTCATTTTTCCAATCCTGTAAAAACAGTTGTTCGTAGAAACACAGGCAGTTACATTAATGTAGGTTTAATCTGTACCCTGGTAGGACTTCTACACTGGCTGCACTTCATTTTATCTCATCAGGTGTGTTTTTGGCGTCCTGAGCTCAGCTGGTACAGTCCTTAAACTTTTTAGCTTGATTTAAACCAACAGTCTGTGCAGGAGTCTGATTAGCCAAAAAACATCTGCGAAGCCCTTCATCCAAAGCCAAGAGATTAAAAACCCACTTCAGCTGTGCCAACCACTGCCCCTCCCACCTGACACCCCCAGGGATCCCCTATCTGTACCCACCCAGCCCACAGCCGGGCGAGTCCTGGATGTGTGTGATGCCGGTGAGCAGTGCAGAGAGGGAGAGGTGGGGCGGCTCAGAGGAGGTGCGGTCAGCGCTGATCGAGCAGCTAACACTGTGTCAGCTAACACCGTCATTGTTACTCTACAGCTCCCGCACAAAGACGGGATTTAGATATGAGGGAGGACCCAGACCCCGAAACAAGAGCCGGGCCAGACGGAGGGGAGGGGAGGGATCTGACATGATGTAACTGCTGTGGCTCATCATCTCTGGAGGTGGTTCAGTGAAGGATTACAGGTTCTTAGAAATGTCAGAGCAGAGTTAAAATCAAGGGTCCTCCTAGAGGGGCACAGGGGTCTGATCTGACAGCAGAGGAGCGTCTACATGAGAGAGGGGCGAGGCACGGGCGAGCGAAAAGAGGAGTGGAGGGGTGAGGGAGGGCCTGGGGGTGTTGATGGCTGTGGGGGGGACGGGGACTCGGTTGGCTTTGGGCACGACGTCCTATCAGACCCCAGCTATGTCCTCGTCAGCGCTTACACAAGCCAGGAAACTGGAGCGAGCGAGCGCGCGTGCGTGTGTGTGTGTGTGTAGTCACACAGAGTGAGGTTCTCCTCTCCAGAGGTTATTAACCCCAATTTACATCCACAGATGTGACAGAAAATCCTCCATTCTGATTGGCTGAAAACTGTCCATCACAAATTATATATGATGGTGCTTCACATGCAGTTACACTCATCAGTCATCTGGTAGTTCCAGACTCTATTATAATGATATGCTGCCATCAAACGGAGCTTCTGAGGTCTGTCTGCTGTATCTGAAATCCTCCACAGCATCAAAAAATCAAATCAAATCAATCAAATCTGGAGCAGAATGTGAAATGTGAGTTTGAGCGGTCTGAGGGGCTATGAGCTTTACAGCTTCATATTTAGAGCTTTGACTAGAACATGACCTCCACCCCTCATCGTTCTCATCGTTCCCTCATCGATCTTCATCGTCCCTCGGTTTGTTAGCCTCTTGATCCTCAATAACTTTGACCTCTTTAACCTCCAGTTTGATCTGAACTTGGAAAAATTGTTTTTCTTAGTTCCTCAGCTCCCTCCTGACTCCTGGAACAAGTTACAGAAACTCCTCCTCCTTCCTATTTGATGATTTGACCTTTAATTAATCTTCCTCTCTGTGTAGACGCTGTGTGAACTGTCTTAGTGTATATGAGTGTTTCTCACAGATACATAAAGTCTAAAAGAATGAATGAAAATAATCAAGTTTGAACCCTGACTGCTTTCACTTCCTCACTGCTGACCAATCACAGCGTGGGGGGACTTTGAATGATGGAAGCTATTATTATCAGGCCTCTTGTAACTATTTGTTTATTAAAAAATAACAAAAGAACAACAAAAGGCCTAAAAACTGAAAACAACTCCGCCTCTTCCTGCAGAAAACATCTTTAGGTTTTTTCTTGCGTTTCTTTCACAACATATTTTCTGCAAATGAGGAGAGGCTGCACACGTGCACAGAAAAACACACAAAGGAGAATCAAACCTACCCAGGAACTCACTTCCTGTTTGTGTCTTTGCATCACCCCGACCTCTGACTGAGCTGTGACCTACATGCCAACCTGAGAAAGGATGTGGATTGTTTTTGGGTAAGTCTATTTACGGTTCAATTTTAAAGATATATCAACACCGTGGGTCAGTGATCTCAGTCAGTCTTGTCTTAAGATTAACGTTTTCTCACATTTTTAGGCTTCAGTCACTTGGAGTAGTTTTTCACCAGTAACAGTCATTGTGTCTTTCATTTGTAAAAAGTGTTTAATAGACTTCAGGTGTCTCTGGTCGGGTCTGTGACTGAACAAATAAAAAAACGTTCAATGATAAGAAAAGATGCCGATTTGATCTCTACTCCATTTGTCCAAAAACACAGCTGCAATTTTAAAAACTGACCACAGGTGTCACTAAAGAGCAAAGAGCACAAATACAGATACTCAAAAGTTCTTCCTACACCAAAGAGGATCCAGATCTTTTTCTGCTTTCCCCCTTTGGGAACATTTGTTTGTCCTCTTCCTGTCATTTAACATCTGCAAATTCAAGTTCCCTCATCTTTTGCCATCAGACAAATGTTTATCACTGTGTTCATTTTTTAAAAATGGAGAAGCTTTGACTAAAACGACTCCCTGATGTGTCTCCACGCTGTAAAGTGGCTGTCTTAAACACTGAACAAACTCATTTCTACACAAATATTCAGGAATCTCAAAGAAAAGGTGCAAAGACAGCTGCAGTCATGAGTCCTGCTAACAAGGAAGCTGCTAATAAACACTCAGTTTAACCAGCTGATGAAGACTTCACTGAGTAATGATGCAACAGCTTTAACACAGGTCATTTCAGCGTCAGTACTGATGTAGTGATGGGCTGGTCAGGTCAGTCTGTGGTTTAACATCTCAGCAGGGAGGGAGCAGACTCCGCTCACAGTCAGAGTAAATCCAGGATCCTGAGATGAGGAATCAATAAACCCTGAATTGGGCTGTGAACACACTGTGTAAGTGCTGAATTAAAGTTTCATAAAAGCCACCAGAAGGATATTTGAAAGGGTCTGTCTTAATATCAGGAAACAAGCCGAAGCCAGTGAGTCTTTTTAGCTCTCTGATTCATCGTCACCTGTGTCCTCCTCGCTGCAGGTTTTACACAGAATCAGTTAAAAACACTTTTTCTTTGTTTTCAGTTAGTTTGTGATTCATCTTGACTGTGACCAAAATTTAGGTAGTATATGATCAACAGTAAAACAGTTCAATCTATGAGACCGACATTTTCTAAAAAGACAATATGCCAAAGACAAACCATCAAAGAAAAAGAAGGCAAACAACAACCCACAAAAAGAGCAGAGGACTGATCTAGTCCAGGACCAGGGGGTCTGAGTCCTGACCCATCCCAGGTGGTTTTATTTGACAGAGCTTTTCTTAGATTTTCGTGACTGAACTTTGAACAAACACGTCTTCCAGTGTTCCCAGTTTGAACATCAGCTGACCTGAATCAAAATCTCTAATCTCACTCAGGTCTCCAGAAGGTCCAAAGCTCAACCACTCAAAGATCATCTTTCTGTGTAAGTAAGAGAGGAACTTTTTTCCTCTACAAACTCAAAGATCAAGTGATGAGAATCTTCAAAATGATCCTGAAAAGGTTTTTTTCAACACGCTGCTGCACCTCGAGGAGTTTCTGCACACAGAGGCGTGTTGCAGATGTTTATTCTGACCTGCATTGGAGGAAGGCGTCCAGGTGACTCTGAATATTCCCCGCAGACACTCACACATGGTCCACAGCAGGAGGCCGATGCAGGAAACGCGGCAATGAAGCAGCCCTCACACGGGCCAGGGGGAGGGCTGGGAGAGCCGGGCGGCAGAGCTGCAGGAGGCAGGCGGGCGTCCGAGGAGATCCGGGCTCACTTCAACCGTTTGGGCCCACAGCAGACCGAGCTTCACCGTCAGTGTGGATCACAAACAGAAAGAAACAGGAAAGAGGGAGAGGGTGGAGGCCCCAGGACGGGGAGAGATGGAGGGATGGAGGGATGGAGGATAAACAGAAAGAGAGAAAGATAGAAGAGAGAGAAAGAGAGACTGCTTCATCAGAGTGTGAGTGTGTATCAACATATGGATCCTGAACTCTCTCCGCAGAAAACCAGTGTGTGTGCACGTGTGTGTGTGTGAGGAGAGGCGACAGCAGCAGACAGCACAGAATAGGGGTGTATTAGCACGAGTGGACAGTCAGCAGTTTGCAGCAGCCCCCTGTAAAGCCCCGCTCCATTGTTTGTGCTGCTGGAGGCTTTAGTGGTGGCCCGGTGTGGCCTTGTTACTGGGCTTAGAGGGGCTGGACACTGGATACCAGTCAGACACAACCACAGCCAGCACACCCAGAACAGGGCACCTCTGCCTGTTGGTGACTGAATGTTGTCTGTGCCGCTCAGCTTCAGGTCCACCAGATCCTACTGAACATCAACGTTTCCAGGACCAGACAAAACTTTGATTCAGTTTGAAAGAAGGACTTCAGTCATCTTAATATAACAGATTATAATAATAATTATTATTATTGTTATTATTATAAAATACAACAGTAGCTGGTCACTGTATGACAGAACAGTAAGGATGATGATGACGATGGTGGTCATGAAAGTGATGCTGGTAATGATGACAGAATTACAATATTGATGATGAGGTTGTTGATGATAATTATCATGACAGTTATGGTGTCTATGAGGTCAATGAGGCTTGTCACGATGATGATTACAATGAGGTAAGTTATAATGATGGTGATGGTGGCGATGATGATGTAATGGTGATGATAATTCGGATTATGATTGATAACAGGTTTGATAAAGAAGATGAGAATGACGAAGATGATAATGATGAAAATGATAATGTGAGCATAGACATGATGATTATAAGCATATTGACAGGGGTGATGAGAATTGATTTGAGTTAAGCCGATAATGATAATAAAAAAATTGATGAGAATGTTCAAAAGCATAATAAATGTCAAAAATCAAATGGTAACGTTGGTTATAATAAGGGTGGTGATGATGATAATGGTAGTGGTGATGAGGATGATGATGGTGATGGTGATGAGGATGATGGTAATGTTGGTGATGGTAATGATAATGATGATGGTGATGAGGATGATGGTAGTGGTGATGAAGATGATGAAGTCGGTGATGGTGATAATGGTGACTCTGCGTCCTCCCACACTTTAAAGCACCAACTTTATCCTCAGTTTTTGCTCTGCAGCGTCATGAAGAGTGTTATTTTGATATAAAAAATAAAATGGCTGACCCCCATTATTTGTAAATGTGAGAGTTTCTGCCCACAGAGCCTCTCAGAAGGAAGGTGTGAGTTTAATCAGGCCCCCCCGCTGATAAATGTAGTTTTCTCTACTCATTAGAACGATGTTTGTCTGCCACACGCTGCATTTAATCCCTACAAAGTGCAGAGTAGTCGAGAGCTGAGTCATCAAGGATGAAGCCAGCGTACACACACACACAAACACACACACACACACACACACACACACACACACACACACACACACACAGAACCAAAGCCCTGAGAATCCTGTGGGTTTGACAGAAAATGACTCAGAGGATCTCTCAGGTCTCCTTCACCCACTCACGGCTCAGACCTCCAGATTAAAATGTCGACAGCATCACAGCTCAACTTTCCCACCGTTCAGACTGATGAATAATGAATCATTTGTTTTGAGACATGAATCGTCACTTTACTGGAGACACAACTGCTGCTGTGAGAAACACCACCAGAGGGAGAGTAGAAACACAGAAAAACCTGTTAGTGAATGATGACTGGAGTTTGCTGCTTTCTCACAGCTGATTTAGGGCCGCTTTCAAGTAAGACTAAACTGGACATTAAAGGGATATTCCGGCGTAAAATTAACTTAGGGTCAAACACACCGTAACACCGAGTTAGACCCCCCTCCAGAGATGAATGTTGTCGACCGCTTGCTTCTCTAGTTATACCAACTTTAGTAACGACCGCAGGATAGAAATACAGAGCGGTCTAAGGAGCCATAAACAAACCTCAACCAAAACGCCACTCTATAGGCACAAATAATGCTCAGAACAGCACCTAACATAGGACTAGACACCAAACATCTTTTTAACTTTGACTCATTTCTTTAGTAAAGAGACTAAACACAACTCACCTACTCTCTTCCAGCAGACGCTTGTTTGTAGAGAGACCTCAGGCCAGTCCATTACAGACTACAGCGGGGTGCCGCAGCTCAAGGAAGAACATTTAAGATCATTTCTTTTTCATTTCCTTAAAGTAATAATCACCATATTAATTATTTTACAGACGCGGTAGTTCTTCTGTCTCAGCGTCTCGGTCTGATTGTACTTCCATGAAGAAATGATCATTAATGTTCTTCCTTGAGCTGCGACACCCCGCTGTAGTCTGTCATGGACTGGCCTGATGTCTCACTACAGCGGTCATTACTAAAGTTGGTATAACTAGAGAAGCAAGCGGTCGACAACATTCATCTCTGGAGGGGGGGTCTAACTCGGCGTTACGGTGTGTTTGACCCTAAATCAAATTTACACCGGAATATCCCTGTAAGATACTTAAAAGGTTTGAACGGCCTCATATGGATCTGTTATGACATGTTACCATATCAGCAAGAACACACACATATGTGCAGCAGTCTATACTTCAAACCAACCAAAACAAGACTGATCATTTGATCAACTTTCCTTTATTACAGTACTCAAAGACAGTCACCTTAGAACAGACAGTATGAAGATAATAAACATCAAATCCAGTGCAGTTTAGATGCTTTGGCTCTTATGCTGCTCTGCTGTTTGATGATCAGTCCTGGTGGAGAGAGAGAGAGAAACAGACATAAGGGCTCAGAGAGACTTTATGAAGGTTAGTTATGGTCATCTGTTCATAAGTTTCTCTCACTGTAGAGGACTCTTCATAAACGTCTTGTATCTGTAGAGCTGAGGACTTACAGTGAACTTTGAGAAGCTCTTGACCTTTAATTAAAAACTCGCTCGCTGTCTAATTAACCTGTTTCACAAACGGGGTCAGTTTTCTCTGAACTATAATGAGGCTTCAGCAGAAGGAAACGAAGGCTGCTCGCCATATTTATCATCACAGTTCTGGATTAAAACAGGCAGGAGTCATCCATCAGCAACACCATCCAGAACCAGAACATCCACCCGGATCTGACTGTGTGGAGCTCCGTAGATCAGACCGGTAACCCAACAGGCCGAGTCAGGGGACGGAGCTCCACATTTCACTGTCCGCACCCTCGTCACCATGTCCGTCTACTGAGAGGACAGCATGGTAATTAAAGTGCAGCGAGCTCACACACACACACACACACGTGCACAGATACACACCAGCAGTTCAGATGAAGTTCAGATCCTGATCCAGACTCATTTTATCTGGACTTGTCAGATCGGGACAAGATTATCTCTTAGAATCTACTGAGTATAGACGAGCCTGTTAAAGGTGAAGTAGACAGGAATCTGTTAAAGACGCATCTGTTTTTGTGGTGTATTTACAAAAAATCTTTGAATATCAGTCAATAGTTATTAGTAATTGATGACATTTGGGAATATCATGATATCTCTGTGTTCTCTTATGTCTGTGTCGTCAACATTTGAACATTTTTGAGCGGTCCGCTCTTTCTGACTGTTAACAAAGATGTTCTCCACCTCCTCTAACCTGATTGGTTGTGAGGCAGACGCTGCTCCCCCGTGTCGTTCAGGAGCCCAAACAAAGTTAGCGTGCTACAATATCGGACAGTAGAAACCAACCAGAAAGTTCGGAAAATTGTCGGAATCCTCCTTTGGCCACGACTGCCGACACAAGCAAGAAAACAAAGTAAATACCGGAGACTCTGGAGGAGGTTTTTCTACAGTAGCCCAGAACAGACAAACTAGCAGGAACCAAACAGTTTTTTTTTTTTAAGGAGACATTTTGACTTTAATGTTAATAGACAGTCTTCATTTATTTAACAATTTCAGGGTTGTATTTTCCATCTCTCTCTGACACACACACACACACACACACACACACACACACACACACACACTCTCTCTGCTGTTGTAATGGTGGGGGTGGGGGGGGTGTGAATGTTTGAAGGGAGACAGAAATAACCTCCTGGGTTGGGCTCGGCTGCGTTCCTCGGCTCCTGACGACACTGAATAGTTTACACGCCGAGAAGTGACATGTTGGAGATACCTCAGATAACTTATGTGTGTGTGTGTGTGTGTGTGTGAGAGAGAGAGAGTGTGTGTGTGTGTGTGTCTGTATTTAGCTGTTTTGTTGGTGAACAGAAAACAACAGTAACTCTGGTCTGCTTAAACATCTCTTACCATGAGAGAGTCAGACACTGAGAAACACTGATAATGAGGTAATGAGGTAATGAGGTGTACATCATGAGTCTGATCTCAGCCTCTCTACGTTCATGTCGAGTCTCCTCACAGCTTTCGAGTCAGTTGGTGTGTTTTCATCAAACTGCACGTCTCCGCCCGGTCTGCAGTCAGCAGAGACTGGGTGTGTTTGATTCGCTCATTTAGACACACCAGTAAACAGACTCTGACCCTGACTCTGAACACGAGTTCACATGTTTACATGTCCAAACTCATCCGTCCCTCCTCGAGTCCCTGTTGTCTCCTGGTTCCTCTGTTTCCGTCCTCTCAGGCTCCATCTTTACTGCACTGGTTCTCATGAGGAGATTCTGTCAACATAAAGGTCTTAGTCTGATTTTGGCCTCACTTTTTCATTTGATTTTATTTTTGTTATTTGAACCTTGGTCACATTGTCAACCTTTCCTAATGTTGGATTTTGTTTCTTTTCTCCTGAGTGAGAGTTAAAGTTCAAACCTGCAGCAACACTGCCCACAAGTGTCAGAAATCTGCTACTGCAGCTCACACCCCCCACAGGACCAGAGTAAAGAACAACTCAAGCTTTAACTCTTGTATCTGATCTCTCTGCTTCCTCCCTCCTGTCTGTCTGTTTTTTAAGGGGGCGTGGCCTCAGCTAACAGGCACCTGGCTAATTGCGTACACACACCTGCAACTCATCCAATCAGCAGCGGTATAAAGACCCCAGCTTCGGCTCCACTCCTGTCCGGTGGGAGTGAATCAGGCCGCTCTGTGCGCACAGACATCAGAGGATTTTCCCGTAAAGACTGACACAGAAGTTTGAGATCTGAAATAAACTTGTATTTTTTGGTTCTTTAGAGATAAAATGTGACATGAGACTGAGAGCAAACAGGAAGAGGAACGTTAACAGTCTAGAGAGTCCGAGGACATCAGCAGAGAGACATCCAGAGAACAGAGGAGCTGGACTGAGAGAGGACCGACCACTCCTCCATAATCCTGCAGACTCTTAATAAAACCATATTAATGATTAGACATGATGAGACTGACATCTCTGTGAAACACTGACTCTCATAAAGCCCCTCAGAATAACTGTAGGTCTAATAATAGTCTGAAGAGCTGAGAGGATCAGTCCGGGTCCTCCTCTTGTTGGTGCGTTTATTTATCCACGATGCCCGGAGATGTGAGGGAGGCGAACCTGGTTTTGAACCAACACTGTTGTGAGGAGAGGACATAAACTGGGTCAGATTAGAAGTCAGATTAACTCTTTCTTCTCTCGACATACCTTCATGACTCTGAAACAGCCGACCCGGTCTGGAGTTCTGCCGGAAAAAACTTTAGAGTTCCACTTTTACGCACCGGACAGACCGCGTCCACGCGCAGAGAGGAAGAGCCCTCCTCCGTGTTTTCAAGAAGAATCAAACTTTTATCAGAGCTGACTCATAGTACAGCTGTACTGAGTGTGTGTGCCGCCATGTCCGCCCTTCTGACCGGTCCCTGTGTCCTGAACGCTCCTCCTCCTCCTCCTCCTCCTCCTCCGCGCTGTGCGCAAACGGACGATTATAGGACTGAGTGAAGGCAGAGAGAGCAGCGCAACATCACAGCAGGAGGCCAGAGGAAGGTCCAGCCGCACCGACACTCTCATAGTTCTGATTTAAAGTATTAATGAGAAAAAGAGAAACAACAGCAGGTTAAGAAAGGAGAGGTCCTGGTAGTAGTCCTCCTGAGAGACGGTCTCCTCTGTCTGCACCAACAAACCTGAACTTTTCCACCTGGAGCTGTGGTCGACGCCTGAAGCATGTTTGTTTAGGTGAAAACAGTTGAGCATCAAGACCTTCATCCTGTTTCACTGAGAGTGGTGAGCAAACAGACCTGAGGAACAGGAACCAGAGGAACAGCAGCGTGGGGAGCTTCAGGAGTTCAAAACCTCTGAAATAAAGTTTTTGGTCTTTCTGATGCAGAACTCTTTACAGACTCAGCAGGTTTTAAAAACCGTATTAACAGACAAAAAGAACATGTGAATAAAATATTTAATGTCCTCTTTACTCTCAGGTCGGTCTGCTGAAAAGCTGCTCTCCTCAAACATCAGATATCAAACTGAAGTCAGAGCCGATCACACGTTCAGGTGAGAAGAGCTTTGAGGGTTTTCAACAAAGAGAGGAGGATTTGGAGATCCTTGTCTGCAGTCCTGAGCTGGATCTCTCAGGATCACTGAAGACCTTTAAAAGAGTCTGGACCAGGTTTGAATTTAAAGACTTTTATTTGGAGTCAGTTCTTTATAAACAGGAGAGAAGTACAGACATGAACACCAGCAGCTCCAAAGCTTTCATTCGCACACTCGGCTATAAAACACGCTTCTTTGGAGAGTTACCATAACAACTGTCTCCTCACTAATTGGTACTTTGAATCACTCCACACGGTGGAAATTAAATGAGCTCATTTTCCTTTAGAGCTTCTGCAAACCTCTGATCCACTGCAGACTTTAAAATCACATCTATTACTTTAAAAACCAAAGACAGAAACGACTCCGACACGCCCGTCAGAGTTTTCATGATTCCAGCAAATTAAAATGATATAAAAACTAAACTCTAACGTTCCTCCCTGAGAAAAAACGAACAAATCCCTCTTAGCTGAAGTCTTGTAATGAAGAGATGCTTTAGATTGATCTTTAAACTCAACACTGACCAATAAACAGATGATAGGAGAGCCTCAGCACAGCGCCCCCTTCTGCTGCTCACACCACAGGACCCAAACTGCAAAATCAAATCGACTCCAGTTGAACTTTAGTGTGATGTCCTTCTGCTGCCTGGAGCCCGATCTGACCTTACAGCCCGGTCTCTGGTGTTTGGTGGGACACATGTTCTCGGAGTGAAGAAGAGGCAGAGATGATAAAAACAGCAGGTCTGAGAAAGAGAGAGAAGAACCCCGACAGAGTAGACCCATAAAGACCTGCTCCCCTGAGAGGACGCTCTGAAACGTGCGCTGCACAGAAGCGTCAGATTCACACTGTGACGATCAACACAAGTCTCTGAGGTTAGCGGTCTGGGTGAGAGGCGTGCTGTAGTCGGAGCTCCAGTCTCTCTCAAACACGGCCTTCAGCTGGGACTGGACGGTCGGCTCCGTGGACTCGGATCCAGTTTGATTCACCACCAAGGCAGAACCAGCTGTGCTCACAAAGTAGTCACCTGACCAGTTCGACGTACCTGAGGACAGAGCGCCAAACTCATGATCGGTTCTTTTCTGCTGACACATTTACAGAGACCAAACTCAATTATTGGATTTATTAAAAGATGCTACGACAGAATATTAGGGCCAGTAAGAAAACAAAAAGACTGTAATTACTTAAGAGAATAAAGTCGTAATAAAATCATTTCTTGTGGCCCTAATACTCCGTCGTAAGATGCCGATGTCTTACCAATGTAAGCGATCTTGTCGGTCACCATGTACTTGTTGTGGTTCACTCTGGCAAAAGGAATCTCCTTCTGCTCCGGACTGGCAGGGACCACAAACAGCCTCTGGATATGAGGAGACAAGAGGTCTACAGGTGATCCGTTTCAGACTTCATTTAAAACGTCTTTTTAATCAGACAGACGGACTGAAGGTTCACGTACCACCTGGACGTCCAGTTTGCTCTTGGGGTCGTAAACCGAGGCAAGGGATCTGAGGAAGGGGAACATGATGGGCTGAGTGCTGGCCCAGCAGCTGATCAGGAGCCGGACTTTCACTCGCCTCTCATAGGCCGCCTTTCTCAGCTCAGTGTCAATGTCTGCCCAGTACCTGCAGAGGGCGCCACAGGCAGAATAGAACTCATATGAACATTTCTCTTTTTAATCCGTGTTTGGTCTTCAGTGGTCGTTCAATCGGTCACTGATTTATGACCATGTGTAACTGATGATCCTCTGACAGGATGAAGCACCGTTTGAGTTTTCAGGATAAGAAACAAAAGAGACCAAACGAGCAGATCTGACCCGATAACAAAACTGAAGATCAAACTGTTGACCTAATTCTGCACATTTAAAGGTGCTGGAGAAACATCCCCATGTTTGGAAAGTCCTGAAGACAATGGGAAGTTCGGATCTCTGTGCTGAACTTCCTGTTGTTGTTGAGATGTTTCAGTCAGTTGTGAACCAAAGTGGCGCAGAAATACTCGGAGATCACGACGGCACATGTTCCTCTAACTCTGAACTATGAACACGAGTCTGTGATCGTTTCTACCTTTTAGGATGAGAGAACTCCATGGTGGGCAGGTAGTTCATGACAGCGATGTAGATGAAGCTCTGGGCGTCTTCCATCACACTCAGGATGGACTGGAGGTCTGGGGTCCTGCCGCTGGCACAGAAAGACGGAGGAGAGCTCTGAGAGAGAGAGAAGATGTTTTAGAGATGTTTCAGACCAAACTGACAGAAAATGAAGTTTCTTTGACGTTCACGAGCCGACAGAGCCGCTCTCATGATTCGGTCTCATGGAGCTCATGTTCAGAACCTCATCCTCCCCCTTCTGGACGTTTCTCACCGATAGGTAGACGTTGGACGGCGTGTCGTTGAGTGGCAGCTGGAGGGGCGTGTCTTTGTTGTAGAGGGTGGAGAAGCTGGTGGGCCAAGGTGACGGGATTGACTGACTTTCTCCCAGGAACCAATAGGCTTCAAAGATCTTCCCCAGGTCTGCAGCCAGGCAGCTGCAGTTGTAGACCACGGCGCCGAGTTCCTTCACCTGCGGACCAACAGATTTTAGATCTACATCTTCTCTGACCTTCTTTGTCTTTGTCAGTATCTTTGGTTAACCAAATAACTTCTCTGAGTCAGAGGAAGGAAGATTTCTCGGCACAAACAAACGTCATTAAAGCGCCATGGCGTGTGACAGGGAGTTTGTGCCAGCCGGAGAACTTCCTCTAAAAAAGGGGAAGGAAATCAAACCTGCTGGGATCAGACGCCCGAGAAACTCTGAGTCAGAAGATCTTAACTTCTTCCTCTCCTCGGGAATCTAGATTCTGAGTTTCAATATAAAAACTGATTCTTTTCCACTGGGGGCTGAACGTTTACCTGTGTGAACGTGGACCTGTGTGAACGTGGACCTGTGTGAATGTAGACCTGTGTGAACGTGGACCTGTGTGAACGTGGACCTGTGTGAATGTAGACCTGTGTGAATGTAGACCTGTGTGAACATGGACCTGTGTGAACGTGGACCTGTGTGAATGTAGACCTGTGTGAACATGGACCTGTGTGAACGTGGACCTGTGTGAACGTGGACCTGTGTGAATGTAGACCTGTGTGAATGTAGACCTGTGTGAACATGGACCTGTGTGAACGTGGACCTGTGTGAATGTAGACCTGTGTGAATGTAGACCTGTGTGAACGTGGACCTGTGTGAATGTAGACCTGTGTGAACGTGGACCTGTGTGAACGTGGACCTGTGTGAACATGGACCTGTGTGAACGTGGACCTGTGTGAACGTAGACCTGTGTGAACGTGGACCTGTGTGAACTTAGACCTGTGTGAACATGGACCTGTGTGAACGTGGACCTGTGTGAACGTGGACCTGTGTGAACGTGGACCTGTGTGAACTTAGACCTGTGTGAACGTGGACCTGTGTGAACGTGGACCTGTGTGAACGTAGACCTGTGTGAACGTGGACCTGTGTGAACATGGACCTGTGTGAACATGGACCTGTGTGAACGTGGACCTGTGTGAACGTGGACCTGTGTGAATGTAGACATGTGTGAACGTGGACCTGTGTGAACATGGACCTGTGTGAACGTGGACCTGTGTGAACATGGACCTGTGTGAACATGGACCTGTGTGAACGTGGACCTGTGTGATTGCGTACCTGAGTGAGAGACCTCCAGTCCATGTTGGCGCTGCCGATGTAAATGTGTTTCTTGTCTACGACCCAGAACTTAGTGTGGAGGACCCCTGAGGTGAGTTTCCTCATGTTGACGGTTCTGATATGAGCTCCTGAAACACAAACACACATCGAGTATTTTTGATGATTCGTATTAAGTTAGAACATTTACGCTGAGACCTCCTGAAAACTCGTCCCGCGTCCTCACCCGAGTCGTTGAGCAGTCGGAGGTCGTCCTGTGGTTGGCTCTCCTGCGGTGAGTTCACGGCGATTCGAACAGAAACTTTCCCCGAAAGCTCGGCGAGTTTCTTCAGAACCGTCTCCCCCTGTGACACAGCAGGACAGGGATTCACACGTTCATGTCGGATTATTTTATTAAAGCTTTATTTTGGGGTTAAACCGTGAGCCGCTCACAGCTCCAGCCCACCTGATAGGCTGTTGGCTCATGAGTGCCGGTGTCTTTGTTGGTGAGCGTCCAATAGAAGGAGGCGATGTCCACGCTGCTGCGAGCCTCAGACATCAGGTTTACCCAGGCCTGGAAGATGGAGGGGTGTACGGTGCTGGAATTAAACTCCAGACCTTCAGGGATGCTCTCCACCAGAACGATGCTGAAGAGGAGAAAGAGAGCGATCTGTGAGGAGCATCAGGGAAAAAAACATCTGTCCGTTTTTACTAGTTAGAAAGCGGAGGAGGAAGGAGACGGGTGGAGAGGTTCTCCTACTTGCAGGGGTCCAAGCAGGACTCTCTCTGGGGCAGTTGGAGGCTGCTGCTCAGGGACGGGCTCAGGGCGGGATGTTCTGAGGAAACTCGCGGTGTGAGGAGGTTGTAGAGAGCCATGACGGCCAGCAGCACCGTGGCCACAGTGGCGAGAGCGATCACACACCTGGAGTACTAAAGGGAGAGAGACAGTCCGGCTGCTGATCAACAGGAAGTGAACCAGAGTTTGATTTTCAGACGTGAGGACTGTGATGGAGTCTTTCTCCTCTGATGACTTGGTTTGATTTTCTGTGTGTGTGTGTGTGTGTGTAACAAACCAGCTCGGCTTTCCGGTGTGATTCTTGTCTCCTCCTCTCTGCATCCACCAACTACACACACAAAACAACAAAAACACGGAGACGATGAGGACGTGTATCTGCATGAACTTTTTACTGCTGTGTTGTGATTTTTAAATCGGAAAAATAAAGTAGAAATAAATAAAAATAGAGGCTCCTGCAGGATCAGTGCTGATTAGGTGATTTTGTCCAAATCTTGACCTCAATGACATTTGACGTCACAGCAAAGTAAGAAGAGAGTCCAAACGTAGCAGTGAGTAAAACCTTCTCTGGTTTTAGTCCGGCTGTTTTCGCAGCTCTTCAGTGATCGGTTATGAACTCGTGGGAGTTTTTTAAAGTGAAAGTGTTTATCAAATCTTCAAAATAAGGATGTGAGGCAGAGCTATGACGGTGAAACTTGAGTCACTCTGGAATTATAACCCAGAATATGAGGAAGCTCCTCTGATCTGATCTGAGTCACGAGCTGAACTCTCTGAAGTCGGAGAAACTCCCTCACAGTCTGGAGACTCAGTCCTCTTCACTTCAACTCTATCACTGTTTTTACAAACTCGTCTGTTCCCTCCTCTGGTTCTGTGTGTTCTAAAGTCTGTATCTAAATGTTGATGTGAGCTCCACCAACATTTCTTTATATTTAATCTGTTTGTTTTAAATCTGCACCTCAAAACTTTGATAAATATGAGCAGAAAAGTTTTTTCTAGTGCCTAAAACGTCCAAATTAGGATCAGAAATACAAAGTGAGGAAGTGAACGGTGATCGCTGATAAACGCTCCGTACCTGGTTGTAAGGGATGTCCGTCTTCATTTTGAACATCAGAATTAACAGATTTTAGTCGAGGCAGCTCGGATCAGATGATGATTTGAGGATCTGTAAACAAAGAGGAGGACAAAAACTCATCACGGTACGTCACGTCTTTAACGTTCTGAGTTTGAAAATTCAGAGAACAAACTGAAACCAAAGCAGGAAAATAACTTTGACATGTAAACAGATTCAACACGTTTACTGTTGTGTGTCACTGTTTCACTTCAACCGTCATATATTTACTAGTAATTTATAAACTGAATAAAAACAGCTGCGAGAAGGGACAAAAAGAACGAAAACACTGAATCCGTTCACCGAACTGACCGCCAGTAAACAAAGTTTGAAAAGTTGCTTTATAGAAATGACAACAGTCTCGAACTGCATTGTCTCTCCTCCACACACACACACACTCAAAAACACACACTCACCTTTACAGGCCAAACAAAGAGAAGCTGCTAGATGTTTTTATCAGCACAGACAGAGAATCACCTGTCCAGCTTTTACAAAGACACACACAGCTTCAGCTGCGTCCGGCTGCAGACAGGTGTGCCGCGAAAAACAGAGACGACAACAAAAAAAACCCTGTTTACTGGATCCAGAGGTCTCGTGATTTTTGAGATTGGATTTCTCAGAGAGAGGAAGTACAGACTCTTTAGTGCTGACTGTGACAGATCAGAGATCTCAGTCACAAGAGTCTGTGTGTCTCTCCACATCAACATGTGACCCATTAAAGCTGCCGAAGTACCAACAGACGGTCGAATGAAACGAGTTTCCAACAGGACTGAAGAAAAACAGCTGTTCTCGCAGGTTTATAAACACGCTGTGAAGTTTGTTTGCAGCTTTGTGTATCCAGAAAAAACACCTGCTGCAGCGTGTTTGACTCATAATGTACCGATAAAGATAGACAAACTGACCGGTTGGCTGATAAAAGAGATTTTTTCATAATTGGCATCAGATATTGTTCGGTATAAACTCTGTTCTAATATAAGAATAATGCAGGTTAATTATAATACTGACATTCAGCTTGTATGTTTTATCATTTCTTACAAACTTCAAAGAGCTGGACAGAAATCAAACTATACTTTTTTTCCCATCTACATTTATTTGATAAAACATTTGATTAAAGTCACAGTTTTTAGATCTCATTTATTAGCATCAATATCATCATAAAAACAGACTAACAGCCGTTGAGAAACTGATATCTGTCGACCACTGCTGTGTGAAACTGGAGCCAAACTGTGCTGGTTAATCTGAAACTGAAGAAGGAAAAACTATTTAAAATCTGAATTATCAAAACATTTACTGAGCTCTTCATGAAGAAAATACTCTTAACGTGATTTTAGAGCGGATAAACACATGTAAGAGTGTCTGAGAATAAAGCTAGTGATGGGCACCACAGTTCTTCTAGATGTACTGAATCACTAGAATCAGTTCACAAAAAAGATTCGTTCAAAAGATTCGTTTACCAAATCACTGACTCATGTAGCCCTTAGTGGAAAAAGCCTGCGACTCCGACCTCCTGGACTGATACACAGCTGAACGGTTCAGGACTCAGTTCAGATTGGAGCTTCTGGGACAGACGAGTGTTTGTCTGTGTCGCTTTGGCAAAACTCATGATGTTTGAAGTGTACTGTCCTATAATATGTTATTTATCAGGTCTTCTCAGTAAATTGGACTCAGTGAGTGATTCGTTCACTGAACATTTCCTCTACTAGCCATCTTTGCAACAGCTTTGACACTTGTTCAGCAGCCTCAGCAGCATCAGTGAGCCCGCATCAGAATGGAGGCGTCAGTTTATCAAAAGCTACACGCCTTTCTCCTGAACGGACTGCTTCCCCCCCGACAAAAAAATTCACAAAAGACGTGGTTTGGAAAGACCAAACAGAAGTCGGAAATCTTACTCTGTTTGATTTGATTGTGCCGACACATGTCAAATAGTAAAGGGGTTTAAAGACGAGTGGAATCACTAACAATCTGAAGTGTAATTTAGCTCCTGTCTCTGTGATGGTTCCTGGATTTACGATGATACTGGGAAGATGAAGAAACGAGGCAGACGGTGCGGCTCAGAGCTGAACATGATGTCTGTTTACTAAGAAAATAAACGCTGCTTTGCACAGGACGCATCTTTGTGTTGCTATGGCAATGAATCTTTTCGTTAAAGAGGGCGTCCCATACCTGCCAGTGTTGTTTATACCCTCCCATTTCAATTAAGACGCACTTCACAGCTGTGAGTGTAACTTCATTACGAGTGTCACTCAGCAGTGAAGGGCGAGGGTTAGGGGGCAGTTTGGGATTAAGTCGCTGTTTCTCTCTTCAGCTCAACTGAAGTGAGGAACAAACGAATCACTCAGGAAAGTGATTCGGTTCAGTGAAGGTCACTTAAAAGATTCGGTTCTTTTGGACTAATCGTTCGCGAACCACACAACACTAAATGAAGCTCTGTGAGGACAGAGGACAAAGACGGTCTGTTATCTGAGCAGAGGGACAAGATCTCACAGAGACCCAGAAGAACAAGATCTCACAGAGACCCAGAGACCTGGTTTTATCTGGAGGATCCGGGTCAGTCAAAGGAGACAAACTTACTGTGTTCGAACAAACTGAGTTAGCTAAAGGCTAAAAATACAAACCTGGTGCAGAACAGCGATCAGAAAAGGCGGGAATGTGACTAACTACCTTCTGTATAACCGTTTCACTCTCATTAAGTGTTTTAATTCAGACGTAATCAGCTCTGTGTACGTTTGCTGGGAAAGCCGCTGACTGAGCAAAACAACAAAGTCAACCCACAATCTCTCGACCCCGAAAAAAAACCGACCACCTACCTGACCCCACAGGTCCACGAGGATCACAGTCAACACCTTCACTCCTGATCAAACCAACATGGAGGCTCAGTCTTCATGATTAAAAACAACAGAGAGGCTTTTTCACAAAATAACAAGCAGGACAGTGAGAGCAGAGGCGGTCATGTGATCAAAGTTGGGCAACCAATTAGAGGAGAGCAATCCTTGTGACGTAGCAGAGGAGAGTTACAGTACTGCATTACCTGATTTTGACCACACGGAGGTGCTCGTGGCGCGCGGCAGTGAAAAGGAGGTCTTAATTTGACCTGCGATGAAGATGGAGAGGCGCGAATCTGACTCAACCGTATCGTGTGAAAATAAACAAATAAACTCGTTCAGGCTTCAAAATTAACGAGTTTAAGAAAATATAAATTATTTAATGTGTTTTTAAAATGTTCGGGCGGTTTGTTCAGAGTGGGGTCGAGGAGGAAAGACCGTCCACGACCTTATTTTTCTCAGACCTGGGTTGAAGTTACTCACCTTTCCGCAGGTAAAACAGAGTAAAGACTGAATCAACTTGTTAAAAAAAAAAGTATTTTTCTATAAGAGATTTAGATTGACCTCTTGTTTTATTTCATACTCTGTAAACTCTTCGTTTCTGTGTCTTAGTTTGGTCTATAAACATATTTACACTTTAAGTTAATACACCAAACCTCAAACTGAGTTAAACTATCACAACTTACAATCAAACATCCACGACTGTAGGCTACATCCAAGACTATTACTTTATTATCTTTTTTATTCATGTATTGTATTCTAATATTACTGTTTCCTTTAATAACTTAAATTCGTTTTCTATCTGTCCTTTTGTGAAAAACTTTGGGCTGCATGTTTGTATGAATTAAAGGCTCCACATAAATAGGGCTGAGGTGAATTAAATTGGTAGTTAAGAGAGTTTCTTTCATTTAAATATAAAGTGTCATGACCTTTAAAGTGTAAACTTAAATCTATAGTTCTATAGTTTTATAAGTAAAACTCATTTTTTATTCTGATTTCCTCCTGATGTTTTCTGCAGTGTTTGTTCTTTTAATTTTATTGTGCAGCACTAAACTTGAATGTTTTTTTAAATTTGCTATATAAAGCGGATTGGATGGATAGTTGGTTAGCCTAAATTTAACTGTGTCTAATGTACAAAACCTTTTTTTCTCCAGCTTCTTTATGGCCTTGCTCCCTCATCACCAGATGACATGTGAAGTGAGATGGAAAAATACCCTGGAGATGTTTGCACAACTGCAAGAAAGAAGGTGAGAAACTCTAAACACATGAGAAGGAGTGGAGACTTTCAGCTTTTCTTTTTCTAAAACATATCAGTTTATTCACTCGTGAAACAATTAAAACTGTCAGACTAAACTTTGAGTGTAAATAAGGGAGATCTTAGACATGTATGAAAATATTACAAAGTGATCAGATCGTATTAAAGTGAGTGTGGCGCTTCATTTGACAAACTCAACACAAAGAAACTGAAAAATAACACGATGCAGGTGAAGCTGAGCGTCGGTGGCATAATTCTCTCATGTTAAACAGTTTATTGAGTTTAATTTCAGACGGACATGTGTAAGACTTTAAACTGTATCAGTGTTAGGAAGAGGTAATCTTCATCCTGTGTCAGGAAAAGTTCATGAATGAATGAATATGAGGGTGAAGCACGACGACAGAGAGGATGAGTGTGAATTTTTTGTTGCAGAGTAGTGACAGAGTGAACGCGGCGCCCCTAAACTAACTCAGCCTGTCACAGTAAAGCACTGCTCATATTTTAGGAGACAGAGTAGAGCCACACTGATGGAAATATGACGGATTATAAACATAACAAAGTCTGTTTGTTTCTCTATTATTATGAAGCTCAACAGAGACCAAAGCTGTCATATCAGACGGATTAATTATGATCAGTGCTGCTCATGTCTTTGCTTCAGTTCACTCGCTCATAGTTGTAACAAGTGTTTGTCAACAGGGGGCGCCACAGTGCAGGGACAGACCTCTAAAGGTTGGATGGTTAAACTCAGACTCAGCAGAGAGGCTTTAAACAGTTCAGGTGTTTTTGTTCAGTGCAGAGTGATAGAGGAGACCTTTAAAAATCGCAGAGTCTCCTTTAACGAAGGTGTGGTGGATGTTCGTATCTCCTTTTGTTTGAAGTGAAACGAGAGTCAGACTGAAACAATTCCAACATTTCCACACGTGAACATGTGTGATCACAGACACAGTGGAGCTCGTTTTATTCTGTATGTATGTTTGCACAGTTTTACTGATAATTAGGATAGATTAAAGTGTGTTTATTTGCACTCTGAGGTGTGCGACATGTGTATAGGTGTGTGTAACCATGGAGACAGACCCTGAATATCCCAGACAGTTTTATTTTTTTACAGCAACAGAGGCTGAGTTATGGAGGAGGTTATAAAAATCTGACGTAGTTCACCTCCACAGTACAGATCCGTCCTGTCCTCTCTGTTAGTGATGCTTAAATTCACACTCACCTGTGAGAGAGAAAAAAACCTGCATGACTTTTGTTTTTCATTTGAATAAGTCAGGAAATCTTCAGCATTTGAGGAAGACAGAGGTGTTCTTGACACGGCTTTGTTTCTGAGAACTAATGTTATTTTTTCCCAACAGTTTAGTTTGACTCATCACTGATGAGACGATTAAAAATCTGAAGTGAGTCATTTTTCACTCGTATCAACGTGTGCTTTAAAAACACTCTGTCTCATCTATAGCCGGGTTATTTGTCCGTTTTCTCTTGAATCGGCCGGAGTCGTCAGTTAACAGATTAAACGACTGAAGCTTTAATTTTCCTGTTGGAGGTCCTGCTGAAGGAAGGCGTGTTTGTGTCCCTGTGATCTTGCGTCACGGCTGAACTCAGTGAGTCATCAACAGATACCTGCGCTTAACTGAGCCCGTCAACACTTCCCTTTTTAATGCCGTGTAGTTCTGCTTAAAGAAGCTTCACTTTAAACAAATGGCTTTACCCCTTTGCATTCTGGGTGACTGATTTACAACCTCCTCTACTTTATACCATCTCAGAGTTTCTCAGAGCGTCTGCTGTGTCTCTGTTTCTGTCTTCTCCTCACTCCGGTGTGACTTGTGTCGGGATCCAAACAGGCAGAAATCTGCTCCTTAAGAATAACATGTGCCTTCCAGCTAACTTCACCGTCAAAGATTAAGCAAATAAAACCGGATCTAAACAAATAATCTCATGGGAGACTTGAGTTCACCTCTCTGGAAATGTGTGAGACTGGACTAAAACTCCTCAGCTGTTTTATTTCCTTTAGTTTTGCTCGGTGAAAAGGTTGAAGAGTCTGACTTTGTGTTTATGGCTGTTTGGGTTGTTAAAACTCTGACATCATCAGACCTGACCGCCAACAGCCCGACGAGCCGAGTGCAGAGAGGGTTAGAGATCTTATTCACATGTTGGTGTTTGAAAATCTTTACTGCATTTCTTTATTTTCACGTCTCTGATTTTGAAAATCAGACGTTTTCTGCCCTAAATAAATCAGTTTAATTTTCATAGTTTAACTTCAGCTGAGTGATTTGACTTCCTACATCCTCTATCCCAGAAAACTGTCCTGTACTCTGATAAATATTATAATATTTTTAATCCTCTGTGTCATCGACTTTCAGTAATTGACCCGTTTTTAAAATGGCAGCAGCGACGGTCGACGGATTATAGTTTTAAAGTGATTAATGAGGATTCAGAGTATGAGAGAGCAGCCAACACACACATATACTTATTTATATACATATATATTTATTTTAAACATTGGACAAAATACAATAATTAAAGCTCCTGTGTCTGTTTTGGTGCCCCCCTGTGGACACAGCAGTCTTTGCTGATCTCATCTTTCTGGTTTTTGACATTCAACTATATTTTATGTGGAAACTGAGTTAAAAATCTTCATTCTTATAGCCGATGGTCTTTTATGGATATCATTAAAAGTTACAGATTTAAATTTCTATCGATTTCATGAACGTCCAAAAACTCCTCACAGGAGCTTTAAATACAAACCGATTAAAAACAAGATTTCTGGATATTTAGAGTTTTTTGTGACAGACGAAAATAAACGTTAATGCGTCTCTATGAGGCCGTTTACCACAAGACTGATAATGTCCATACTGCAGTAGGGGGGCGTCTCTTTTACAATGATATAAGGGTTACTACTTTGTCCACAGGGGGCGCCACAATCATCACAGACAGGAAGTTTATCACAGGAGCTTTAATGAAATAGCTGTAGATGGAGAAATATTTGTCTCAGTTCAATACAACAACAACAACAATGTGATATCGAAATAAATCAACATTTGGTTAAATAAAAGAAGAAAGTTATGTATGTATTAATTATTTTACACACATTAAAATTTAACATATTTATGTTTATATAAACCAGACGCGCGTTTAAGATGGAGACTCAGATATGAGGTTATATTGATAAACAGGTCTGTTACCGCTGTTTTAGATTTACTAAGTGATGGGACCGATCAGCGATCATGTCAACATGAGGATGGTGATATCAGTCATCTAAGTGCTTATGCCGATAATGATCAGAAGAACTTTATTGATCAAATCAATATTTTAAACTCAGTTATGTCAAAATGTGAATTAATCAGTCCATTGTCAGTCACAGGTCCTCTGTAAGGATCAGGTCAACTTTAGGAACATGCTGTAGAAGAGTTTATTTACAACACACACACACGCACACACACACACACACACGTGCACAGGTTTGCACCCGGTGTTCTGAACTGACTCACGTCCTCCCACTCTGTCCTCAGCTTCATTACTCACTATTGATCTTTTGTTCCCTCTCTTTCTACCTCTCAGTGTCCCTTTAACTCTCTCTCTCTCTCTCTCTCTCTGTGTCACACACACACACACACACACACACACACACACACACAGCTCTTCCAGGATCTTAGCAGAGCCAGTTGTCTGTGCAGTTAAAGGATGTAGAGGAGGAAGTGGAACGTCGCCTTCTTAGGCTGTGGCAAACCAGTCAACACCCAACTGACTGACTGACTGACTGACTGACTGATGGAGACTTACTGACTGACTGTTGACTTCTTATCAGGCTCAATAGAAGGTAACTGTTCCTGAGAGATCATTGATCAGATACTGAAATCAGCAGGCTCATCCTAAAGCTGTAAACGCTGAAATACCTGCCCTTGCTTTCCAAACTGTCATCCCCTAACTGTGACCTCTCACACACACACACACACACACACACACACACACACACACACACACACACACACACACACAGTCACAGTACCTGGACCACACCTATCTCTGGAGGTGCTGTGAGCCACAACAAAACATTCCTTCAGGTCGGAGTTGTTAAACTTTCTCACTCAGTGTGAAAAGTTTTTATGAAGCTCCGACGTTCCTCCGCTCGGCTGTCAGGAAAAGTTCATAAATTTAACCTCTGAACTCTGACACACATATGTCCAACTTTTCAATGAAGACGACATTTAGGGAGCTGAATCAGTTGGACAAAGATCTGGGTGATTTTCATGACGACGGGATCCTCACTCCTCCTTAAAGAACAAATTTGGGGAAAACAAAACTATCAGGTATTGATTTTGACAGTAAACCAGCCCCCCCCCCCTTCTGTGTGTGTGTGAGAGCTGGACTTGGTGACCAGCAGTGGGGGAGTGTGGGGGAGGTCTGTGGGTGACAATAGTGAGAAAAGAGAACAGAGTGTTCAGGTGAAGGCTGATAGATGGCCCAGATCCTCTTCACGGGGTCAAAGACTGATGTGAGTCTGCTAAACTGTAGAGGATGTGTTGTGATGAACTCGGGTCCTGGGTCCTGAGTCCTGAGTCCTGAGTCCTGGGTCCTGAGTCCTGAGTCCTGAGTCCTGGATCCTGAGTCCTGAGTTCTGTCAGACACTCTAATGTTGTTGTGATGAAATACGTCCACACAGACGTGGAGGACGCTGCAGCGCCAGTATGTTGTTCAGTTAACCTTCAGTTCCTACAACCTCCATGTTGAGGACATTTTTGTCATTTTTGTCATCGATATTTTCTTTATATTAAAAAAACAAACAAAAACGTGTCACTTGTTTTTCTCTGTCGCTGCATTTTAGCTCCGCCCACCATCCTTTGTCCACAAATCGGCCAATAGACTTCCATTAAAAACAGTTTTTTTGAGCGTGTGTTTACGGCTCCATAACAACATATTAAACCCTTTTTTCTGCAGTCAGTCGATAAATCTGACTTTCCCACAGTGAGACAACAGACTGAGCCGCACATCATTTTAACCCCCAAAGTCTTCATTCATGGACTAAGAGAGAGTTTGAAGATTCATCCACTAAACATCATCAGAAATGAAGGAAACTTTACAGGACACTAGATATGGATGTCTAAGAGTGGGATATGTGTGGAAGGAAAAAAAGGTTTTCATCCAGGTCATTTTATTTGGGAAATATGGAGATTTTGTGGTTTTTACCATTAAAAATAGCAGTGACATGGTGCACAAAAACAGGCATAAAAAGGGTGTAACATTTTTTTTTATCGATTATTTTTTTTAATGGTCAGGGCTGAAGTTGTTTAAGAGATATGAGTCAAAAAAATGTTAAAAAAGGATTATTTTTTTAACATTTATCTGCATGTGGGTTTTGGGGACAAAGTCGGCTGGATGGAGCTTAAAATTAACAGGAACTGAGGGTTAAATAGGGCAGCAGATGGACGAGTAAATAAGGAGGAGCTAACAGAGGTATAAACACCAACCTCCTCCTGCTCCTCTCCCTGCTCTCCTCTCCTTTCTCCTCCTTCTCTCCAGTTTTTCTTAATCACTTTCTCAGATCCAGTCTGAGTCTAAGTGAAATGAATCTGAGCGCTGAAAGCTTTTACCCACTCTGGTGTGGACGTGGGCTGACTTTTCAAGTGGACTTTGGGGGCTTTGTGTGTGTGTGTGTGTGTGTGTGTGTGTGTGTGTGTGTGTGTGTGTGAGCAGGCTCTGTGAGTATGGCAGGTCAGATAGAGCAGGTAACTGATTACCCAGTCCGGTCGAACCAGGTCTGTGTGGGAAGAGGAGGAGGTGAATCTTTGTATCCTCCTCATTAGTTTAACTCTTAAAGCTCGGACCCCAAACTTTACACCCCGACCATGAAAGCGGAGGATTTCCTCCTCATTGTTGTGGTTCAAACACGCCTTTGTCCCGCTAAGACAGAAGGAAAACAGAGCGCAGGAGTAAAGCTGTTTAAGACGGAGCGGATTTGGACACTGAGGGTTTCAGATGACAGTTTGGTCTGATGAGATGAGGATTAGTGTCGTTATCATCGATCTAACTCATCAAACTGAAGCCGCTGAAGGATGAAAACCGCACAGACTCGCCAAGGTTTAGTCACGCATCCAGGATCCGTGTAGGGCGGGGAGCTGAGGGAAGATGCTGCTTTTATGGCGGCGTGATGACGTCCAGTAGAAACCGGTCGGAGTGGGGTGTGCTGAGGCGGCTCAGGTGTACCTGTCCTGACTCTTTACCTGTTTGGATAGACTCCTGATGAAAATCTAAAGTGAGTCTCTCTTTCATCTCGCTGTCCAGAATGAGGAAGTGAAGCTTAAGTGCTGGGGTTAAAGGTGGTGTTGGTTGTCATGGTAACCCTTTTAGGTCAGTATCAGGGGGTCTTATCAGCGCTGTCTAAACGTCTCTGAACCGCCTTCACATTCCTGCTCCAAACCTCTCTACGCCGATGCTGCGCCACAGTGAACCTTGATTTCAGCCGCAGAGATCTGCGCTCTGATTGGTCCCTGTGTTACATCACTTACGGTATTTTAGCTGGAGAAGGAATTTCCCTCTTTGAGATCAATAAACCAGCGGCTGAAACAGTCTGGCTCTTACTGCAGCTCCTGGTGTCAGACTTTGTACTAAAACTACAAACAGAACTGCTGCTGAGCTGAACTCACTTTATCATTCAGACTTTAAAGGGATATTCCACCTTAAAATTAATTTAGGGTCAAACACACTGTAACACCGAGTTAGACCCCCCCTCCAGAGATGAATGTTGTCGACCGCTTACTTCTCTAGTTATACCAACTTTAGTAACGACCGCAGGATAGAAATACAGAGAGACACGCCCCCAACCAAAACGCCACTCTATAGCCACAAATAATGCTCAGAACAGCACCTAACTTCATCAACAGGACATATAGGGTCACAGACATAGGACTAGCTTGTGTTTGTTTGTTGGTGTTTGTTGGTGTTTTTCGGTGTTTGTTGGTGTGTGTTGGTGCTGTTAGTGTTGTGTTGTTGGTGTTTTTCGGTGTTGTGTTTATGTTTGTTGAAGTTTGTTGGTGTTTGTCGGTGTTTGTCGTTGTTTGTTGGTGTGTGTTGGTGCTGTTAGTGTTGTGTTGTTGGTGTTTTTTGGTGTTGTGTTGGTGTGTGTTTATGTTGTGTTGGTGTTTATCGTTGTTTGTTGGTGTTGTGTTGGTGTTTGTTGGTGTTGTGTTGGTGTTTTCTGTTTTTTGTTGTTTTTTATTGGTGTTTGTTGGTGTTGTGTTGGTGTTTGTTGCTGTTTTTTGGTGTTTTTTGGTGTTTGTTGATATTTGTCAGTGTTTTGTTGGTGTTTTCTGGTTTTTGTTTGTGTTTGTTGATGTTTGTCAGTGTTGTGTTGGTGTTTGTTGGTGTTTGTTTGTGTTTGTTGGTGTTTGTTGGTGTTGCGTTGGTGTTTGTTGGTGTTGTGTTGGTGTTGTGTTGGTGTTTGTTGGTGTTGTGTTGGTGTTTTCTGGTTTTTGTTGGTGTTTGTTGGTGTTTGTTGGTGTTGTATTGGTGTTGTGTTGTGTTTGTTGGTGTTTGTTGGTGTTTGTTGTTGTTTTTTGGTGTTTTTTGTTGTTTGTTGATGTTTGTCAGTGTTGTGTTGGTGTTGTGTTGGTGTTTGTCGTTGTTTTTTTGGTGTTTGTTGGTGTTGTGTTGGTGTTGTTTTGGTGTTTTCTGGTTTTTGTTGGTGTTTGTTGGTGTTGTGTTGGTGTTTGTCATTGTTTGTTGGTGTTTGTTGGTGTTGTGTTGGTGTTTGTCGTTGTTTGTAAGTGTTTGTTGGAGTTTTCTCTCACTGTTCCATTTCGGTTCAACGACACAGATCGCTGTATTTGTCTGTTAATTGATCATCTCAGTGGACAGTTGCACAATAATCAGCATTAATACTGACACATGAATATAAAGAGGAAATCCCTGAGGCTGACTCGATGCTGACTCGCTGCTGTTGCCCACCTGTTAATTCTCTGTAATGCTGATTTGTGCGACTGTAAAAAAAACAGCGCTCCAGTCTGTCTGTGTATTTCGTCGCCCCCACCCCCTCAAAAACTCACCCTGCCTCTTATCAGAATGACTCCTGGCCAACCCCCACCCACCCCACCCCACCTGTAGCGCCAGGCCACATCGCCACGGTTACTCATTAACCAGGACTTCCTTTTATCCAGCCCAGACAACCCCCAGGTCACTGCCCGACCCAGCGCTCGGTCTCTGACGCTGCACTCACTCCAAACCGCTCATACCTGAAAAACGTTCATAACAGAGCAGGATAAGGAAACACTGATCGACTCTGTATGATCATCATCATCATCATCATCACCTATGTGAATACGTCTTTACTGTCATCTGCTTCCTCTCCTCTTTATTCATAGAGCTTCACATGAGGAGCTGTAGTTCCGCTTTTCTCCACACTGACCCTGCAGCAGCACTGGACCGATCCATCTGTCTGACTGTTGTCTCTGTATGTAGGTCTCAGTATCTCTGAGTAAACTTGTTTTTAGAGCTGCAGTGGATGACAGGATCAAAATAAAGGGGTAGTCCGCTACTTTTGGCTCACTCTCCAACAAAGTCTTTTTTAACCTGATTTCAACCTGCTTGATTCGTGTTCGTGGTGACTCCTGAACGATGTTTGCAGGGTTTTGGCTGACTTGTTCTTTCAGCTGTAATTAATGGAGTCAGTAGGACAGGGTGAGGCTGATGCTGCTTTTATGCATCCTGGTCCATGTAGGTTCTGCCGGCACAGTCTGTCCTCAGCTTTATATGAAGCAACACACTACACACACACACTAGGCTAGACACACGCTCACACACTACACACAAAAGACACAAGCTACATACACACATACATTTTACAGTCGCATTTCTCCCTTTTTCTTTTTCCACGACACATCCTGTTTTGTTTTCCACTTGTCTGTAATTGAAGTGTATACATGTATCATTTCTTCTGTTTCTCCACGACAACACAGCCATGACTCCAAAATCACCCGAAAACGTCTGTGCCCAACGCATCTAAAAATACGGCGAGTTAGGGGACTGAGGAAGTGACGTCGCCGAGGAAACGGGAACAATAACAACACGACTGAACAATTTAATCTGGTCTTGTTTTAGTCAATGAAAATGAAGAGACATTTTATCAGTTTTTATTTTGTGAACCACATTTAGTCTCGTTTTTATTCGTCAACAATATTCCATTATATATTTAGTTATAGTTATCGTCACAAGACCAACATTTACGCTTCGTCTCGTCTCGTTTTCGTCACGTGGTAAAGGTTCATTGACGACGATATTTCGTCATAATTTTCATTGACGAAAGCAGCACTATTTGACATTCAGACGGCCCAAACTTTAAATGAGTATATCTGAAACCATGTCTGCTGTACTATTTATCAACACTTTCAGTCACTTTGGTCAGAGCTCTCTGAAGTCTCCTCGGGATGATGCATCCTGTCACATGACGGCGGTGGCGGCAGCAGCAGCAGCACTTACAGGTAGTTAGGGGAGCAGTGGTGTGCAGCCCGCTGTGACAGATGCCTCTGTGGATAAAGACCCTCCCTCCATTACTGTCTGTCCACTGAACTGTTCCAGGTTAATGAGGACTCGCCTGACTCACTCGGTCAGGTCCTCCTCCATCTTTAAACGCTCCACATGATCCTCGTTCGTACGGCGTCTGAGCTGATACTGCCGTACGCAGACTTCATGCCTTTCCCTGATAAGCTGAAGTTTCTGCTCCGTTTCTAAACGATAAAACCTGATGTTACAATAAAGAGCCAGGAGGCGCAGGAGGCAGGCTCGAACAATCATTAATGCGGCAGGTATGCCCCGTGTTGTTATCAGCTGGCAGGCGGCCAAGTCTGAGCCGAACACAACAACAAAAAAAAGCTTTATCAGCCGAGGTCGGTCCTGTTTCTGCGGCTTTAAGGCCTTGAGACAGAAAAGTGAACCAGAGAGAGACTGACACCGGTCTGAACCCGTCCACCGTCAAACACACGAGTACAGCCCGCTATCAGTGATCCATTTAAACCAACAGGGTGAAAAAAAAGTCTCAATTTAGGAGAAAATAAGAGCGTTAGGATCGGTGCTCCTAAAAACCTGCTGTACGGAAAAATTTTAACTTTTCTGAGGAGAAACAGAAACGAACGTCTGAGATCAGAGTCTGCAGAAAAACAACGACCTGAGGGCCACAAAACAGGGAAACAGCTGATTTAGGAACGTCCATAATAAATGAGGACATGAAGTATGCTCTCTCACACACACAGACACACACACACTCACACACACAGACACACTCACACTCACACACACACACACACACTCACACACTCTCTCGTCTCTCAGCCTTGTCGATCAAACAAGGGTGGGGTTGGGGCAGGGTCACTCTAAGGCTTCCAACTGATCCCATCAAACCACTAACTGTGTGTGTGTGTGTGTGTGTGTGTGTGTGTGTGTGTGTGTGTGTGTTTGCACAGTGGTAAAAACCTGAAAGAGCACCCCCCCCTCACCTCCATAAACCCTCCCCTTAACTTAGACCCACCCGGGACACCCAGGTGTGACTGGACACACACACACGCACACACACACACACACACACAGTTTACAGTCAGAGTAATCCTCTCACCATCTTCTTCAAACCTTCATTTGTTCATATCTGTATTAACTTTGTGCAGAATTACATGTAACTGTTTTGTAAGTGTGTATCCGGCGGTGTTTATAGTTATATATGTGTGTGTGTTATTGTGTAAGTGTGTGTGTGTGTGTGTGTGTGTGTGTGGGCTGAGACCCCGGTTCCCTGCACTGACAGATAGAGTCGGCCTTATTAGCTCAGTGCCAGGTGAGTCTGTGAGTAAACAGAGCAGACAATAGATGGAGCCCATCTCCTCTGACAGCCCGCCTCTGTCAAAGCCAGCCATTGTTCTGTGTGTGTGTGTGTGTGTGTGTGTGTGTGTGTGTGTGTGTGTGTGTGTGTGTGTGTGTGTGTGAGTGTGCATGTGTGTGTGAATGATCTAACTAGGAATATACCCCACTGTATGCAGAAACACACACATACAAATGGACGACACAATACATACAATAACTCGCAAGCAGATAAGCCTGGTGTGTACAACTGTGTGTGTGTGTGTGTGTGTGTGTGTGTGTGTGTGTGTGTGTGTGTGTGTGTGTGTGTGTGTGTGTGTGTGTGTGTGTGTGTGTCAGTTTTTTAATCTGTCTCCATGTTTCTACATTAAACCTTAAACCGGGCCGGTCCAGTCTCTGCTGCTGGAGGTTCTGAATCCCCCGTTCACCCCGGTTCTGTTGGGTCGTCTGAAAACAGCTGATTAATCTTTTACTAAGGGGGGGTAACGGGTAACAGGTTAGGGTACCGTCACTTTTTCAGCTCTGTCCCGTTTGTTCGGAACGTTTGTGTTTTTCTCCGTCAGTCAACGTTTTATTTCCTTATTGGTGTTTTGTTTTCCTATTTCCTGTTTCCTAGCAACACACCCATGCTGTTCACCCACCCTCTCAAAGCTCGAGGTGCAGACATGTTGTCCGGTTCCTGTTTGATCGAGCCTCCAACAGAGAAAATGGATTTACAGGTACGATAGTCCGACTGACTGTCTGAACGGCGGCTCAGGGTTCAATCAGAAGATAATTCCACTTAACTCAGATTTAGGGGTTCAACCAGACAGCTGGACCCAGATCAGTCCAGATGAACCCGTGGACACGGTTTGGGACTTTTCAGCCCAGCTGACGGGTGTTAGACTTCAGTCCTATTTTGGTCATAGCTGCTGTTTCGCACAATGACGTTGTCGTTTTTGTTTCGTTTTAGTTTTTATTCGTTCGGCTCATGACCATTTTTTAAAAGGTATTTATCAAATGAAGCTCAGAACATGACCAGAAGGGAGCAGGTAGAAGACGAAGCTTATTTCACCATCCGCTCACTAAAAACAGAAATTAACAATAAGATAAGACGGTCTGTTCACTTTAGGTTATTTTCCTGTAACTTTACATCCTCGTCAGACTGTATGGATATCAAAAAACACGACTCATCAGCTTCATATTTTATACTTTATTTGTTTTAAACTGTTTTCTGTAGCGAGTTCCACATTTTAACCCCGACCACAGAAATAAACATCTGTCTTAACGTTGTCCGAGGAAATTGTTTCCTCTGCATCGTCTCAGGAAACACGATCTTTGGTTGGAGTCGTGGTGAATGGAGCGTTAATATCTCCACCTCTGGACGTGCCGGAGTTAAAGGCTCACATGGATGCTGCAAACAGAGCAGGCCAGAGTACACACAGCTGACATGAGTCAGTGATACTGACCCGTCTCAGAGACGAGCCTCCACCAAACTCTGTGTTGCTAATGCTAATCCCCTGACAGCCCCGCCCACACTCCTGCTTTATTTACCCGACACGTGCTGCTGGGGTTAACCGCCATCATCATCATCGGCGTGGTCGCTTCGTAACTTCGGGCTTAAAGAAACTTTGTTTTCTGTTTTAGTCATTTTTTAGAGGGTTAGATTTGTTCATCTGTCCTTTAAATTTGTACTTTTATAAGTTTGTCCGTTAACTTGGATGAGTTTGTGATTGAAACAGGAAGTGATGTTTGGTTGTGTATCAGGATGAAGACCTCTGCTGTTTTTGAGCGCCGTGTAAAAGAGCGCTGGAGGGAGAAAAAGAGGTTTTTCTACAGAAATAAAAGAACAAACACAAAGTTATTCCTCTGAACCGTCTTTATCGAGTTTGTAGAAGAATTAGTGAAAGAAAATAATAAGAAAAGATCCTCCTCAGGTTGACGATCATGAAACAGTAACGAGAACAGCTGATGAGGTGATCTGCAAGTTTAGAGAGAGAACATCCGTGACTGAGCTCAACATCCCTGCTCCTCCTCCTCCTCCTCCTCTGAGACACCATATTGTGCAAACACACCATGTAAACAGCTGGAGAGAGCTGTGAGTCTGTGTGTGTGAGTGTGAGTGTGTGTGTGTGTGTGTGTGTGTGTTAGAGAGCGAACATGAAGAAAACTTCAAAAACAAAAGACAGAGAAGAAGAAGAAGAAGAAGACAAGAGAAGATGAAGATGAGGATTAAAGGAGAGATAGTGAAGGAGGAACACAGAGGTCTTTGTCTCTCTTATCCCCTCCTCACACTTTAACCCTGTGACTTCTTCACCTCTCAGACCCCCCATCACCCTCCTCCTCCTCCACACCCTGCCCCATTCATCCCTCCATCTCAGCATCCCTCCGCCCTGCACTCCATCCCAGAGCAAACACTCCTCGCTGCTGCGGGAACAAAGCAGGGATGAATAATGGCGGTGAAATGTCACCGTTCCTTCATGGCCGCCGCCTCCTCCCCTCGCTCTGCGCCCGAGTTAACCATTAACCCGCTGCACAGCACCTGAACCGGGAACAATGAACAGAGAGAGGGAGAAAGGTACAGAGTGTTTGAAGAGGAGGAGGCCCGTCTATTAAAATACTTGTGATCGTGTGTTTGAGCGAGAACGTCGGACAAAAATAAAAACATCGAGTTTTTTTAAAAGACGTGACGTTTGACCTCTTAAAGGGATAAGACGACGACGATTTTTAATCCTCATTTATAACTTTGATAAACTTCACTCTCAGGTGTCCCTCAGCTCAACCGTCACCTGAAGAACGAGGTTCGAGTTCTGATCCAAGGAGCCAAATCCAGAGTGATCAATAATCGGAGACATTAGCAATTATCGATTTGTGACAAAATGAAACAAAGACTTTCCTGAGTATGCATTTCTACAGGAACATAATAGATATAACTGATGGTTTTAAAAAAGGTCTGGAACCCACAAAGATGGTCTCTGCAGACAGTTGGTCACTACGATCAATAAATGTGGAAAAACCCAAAAACATGTCAGTCTGACAGAGTCCACCTCTCTGCAGAGACAGCTGATCATCGACTGATTAATAAGTTTAATGAATGATTTTAACTCTAAAATAAAAACAGTTAAAACTTCAAAATAAAAGTCTAAATCTTTGACTTTCTTTTTCTAAAACTCTGTCGTTGGACCTCAGCTCGAGCGCCGATTTGCTTTTTCCCTCTTTGGCTTTTTAAACTGATTTTTCAGTTTTTTCTTTAAGGAAATAAGTAAGTAAATTTAATTTTTATTTAACTTTTCGTAGATAAAATCACAAAGTGCTTTACAACAAGGATAGAATGCAATAGAAAACAGAGAAACACAATAAAGGGGCAGACGTCAACATCAGCTCACAGCCGGTCTAAAAAGGTTTTAAGTTCTTTCTTAAAACTTCCAATGTAGAGAGTAAACTCTTTCAGTCGACTCTGTGCTACACAGGACAGTTGAAGACAGACATGAGATATTGGGGCGTGAGTCTGGAGGACGACGTGGAGCCGCAGATCTGATGAGGACTGCGGTCTCAGTCGGTGTGTTTTTAATGCCGGTCTGACAGCGAACCACTTTGTCCTGATTTAGTTTGAAAGTCACGGACAAATGAAATCCTGATCTGAGTTTTGGTGGGTCTGGACTCCTCTGATCTGGGTCTTTGGTTTTAGGGGGTCATGAATCAGTCTGGACTGTGTTATGGTCTGTTTCTGATGATGATGATGATGAAGATAAATGTGTTCAGTCACAGACTCGTAGTTTAATGAACTCTGTCACTGTCGGACTTTAATCTTTGGACCTAAACTCTTTATTTACTTTTTAAATTTTATTTCTGACTTTTTCTTCCTTTTGAACTGTTTCCTGTTTTTCTGAACCTCCGTCTCTTTTTACACTTTTATCCTCTCGTTAGAATAATGATTCCAACTTCTTCATTTTCCCTTCCTTTCACCTCTCCTCCTCCTCCTCCTCCTCCTCCTCCTCCTCCGTCGTCATCACTCTCCTTCCTCTCAGATCCAGACTCCTCCCTCCCTCCATCCCTCCGTCCCTCCGTCCCCTCTCTCCACTTTCTTCCCTATAAATACCTCCGTGTGTTCCCTCTCTCTCTCTCTCTCTCTCTGGCCTCCAGCTAACACTGCTACCTTTGTACGGCTAACATGCCAGATGAGACTAAAATTAAATGTGCTTTAATTGCAGCGTGCGCTCTGGTATGTGTGTGAGGTGAGGAGGATTTACCCAGAGGAAGTGATATTTTTAGGCCAGCCTTCAGTGACGACGGTGACGGCGAGGACTTGTTGATGTGAAATAATCAAGGAGACGTTTTAGTTTGTTAAAACTTACGACTAAAACGTTAATCAGGACAAAGTTTGTGTGAATAATCGGAGATGGTTTGAAGTTTCATGTTGAGTTTATAACCTCACAGGTGTGTCCGACATTATCCAGGTGTGTTAGAGTGACAGGATTAATAAAAGTTCTGTTTCTGTCGGACTGAAGTGATAAATGAATTTTTAGATTGATATAAAATTAGACTAACATCATTCAGAGATCATACAAACCTCCTCTCATGGGTTAAAGTCAGTCCTCTCACACACTCTGATGAAGGTCCTTTTAGTCGACTCGATGAACAGACGGACAGTTTTATTTCTCCTTAAAGCTCCAGTTGGTGACTTCTGCTTGCTGTTGTTTTTGGCGCCCCCTCTGTCTGAGCAGTTTTTCCTGATTTTTGTCCCGTACATGCCGGTGAAATGATTTTAATCCATGAAATCTCACCTTGTAGTGAAAAGCTTCGCTCTGGAGGCTGTTCCTGCAGCTCGCTGTTCCTCCCTCAGCCTGATACTCATCCTCCTGCAGAGTCATGAATAAAAATTAACGATCAGTCCTGATCAGTGTTGGGCGGTATGATGGTATAAAAGTGTCTTCCAGTAGAAATGTTGCTGTACCGATTATACCAGAGAGAGAGAGAGAGCAGATGTCTGCTGCGTCTCTCTGAGTCAGTGTGTCGTTGTCTGCGCTCGCCAACAGTAAAGCTGGAGCGCGTCTGTTTGAGTGCGTTTCCGTATATTCACCAGTGTGTCGTGTGGAGTTTGTTCGCTCTGTTTGATTGGTCAGGTTTGGGTGCGCTCCCTATTAGGGCCGATCAATATGGATTTTTTGGGGCTGATGCCGATTATTAGGGTGGAAAAAATCTGATTACAGATTAATTGGCCGATTAGTTAAAGTTAAAGAAAATCTATATATATATACAGTAAATCTACAGTATACTATATACTGTAGATTTACTGTAGGCTACTGCTCTTCACGCTGACAGGAAGACCGACTGATCAAACTCGGACCAGAAAAGCGTTTTCAACTAATTTTTCAAATTTAATCGGCTCGCTGATAAATCAGTCGAGCCCTACTCCCTGTAACCACCAGCGTGTCCAGCTGACTGCTCGACATAGTTTTAATGAAGAAGAAACAGCTTCACTGGTGGTGGTCATGGCGGACGCAGAGATTAGCAGCAGTACCGAACAAACGGAGGCAGACCGACCCACCCAACACGAGGAAAAGGAGGAGGAACGTGGCTGTCGTTGGTGGAGGAGGAAACACCAACAACCTCTCCCTCCACCTAAAGATGAAACACGCCAAACTCTATGATGAGAGACTAAAGACGCGTGACGCACCTGCTGCACCGAAAACTCAAACTGCAGCAGCTCCTCTCTGACTAAAGAGTCTTTCACCAAAGGTACGACATATGATCAAAAATCCCCAGACTGGTCTGACGTTTTCTTTACAAATCTGAGTTTAACAATAAAAGGAAAATGAACAAATGAGACAGTTTGGTTATTTTTAAGACGTTAATTGAATTTACAGGAGAAAAAACAAACTGTGATATAAACCGTTACCATGATGCTCATGATTCCTCTTTAATACACAAACTCCACCAACAGGCTTTTACCATCACTCTTTATTTTGCTGGAGTTGAATATTTTCAGGTTCTGAATGTCGTATAATGTTTGTTTTTTTAGTTGAAACTCAGTGACTAACAGGTCGACTGTGTCTCCCTCCACTTTAGCAGAGCTGTTGAGTGTTTTCACAGTAAGAATCAGTTTTATTGAGTAACTTTGAGGACATCGCTGCTGCAGGATGACAGTGAACTGAGCGGAGTGTTTCTCCGTGTCAAACTGATATTTGTAACGCACTTAAAGACGGAGAGAAATGCTCTAAAAATAACCGAGAACCACAGAAGCGTATTTATCCGTGTGTGAAGTTGTTTTATTTTCCCGTCCTGAAGTCAGAGGGCTCTTTGAGTCTCAGCGGTTTATGAGTGAACCTCGGCGGTAACCGAAGAGCTTAAAAGAGCCCTCCTCTCTCTGGGCGTGTGAGAGGAGACAGCTAGGGGAGGAGACAGGGGTGGGGGGGTGGGATGGAGGTACGGGCGGAGGAGGAGGAGGAGGAGGAGAAGGAGGAGGAGGAGGAGGGGGCGCTGAGTAAATAAGATGTGTGATTCATGGAGCGGATGTTTTGAGGGAAACAGTCTGAGGATGTAGCTGCACTCACTGTACCCTCCAGCTCTCTCTCCGGCTCCTCGCTGTTTTCACTGTGGAAAGGAACTGAAGTGGACCTGTTCTACCTCACCTGGACCTGCAGCAGGACACTTCCTCCATTGATACTCCTCATTTAACTCCGTCTGTCCATACAGACCTCACCGGCCAACTTCTAAAATATCCGCTCATTATGGCGGCTGTCCCGTCTCCACGCTCAGAGCTGCAGAGAATATTTGGATTTAGAGGTCGTCATGGTTTTGTAGGAAGTTCAGACCTTCTCCAACTGTGGCAACAAGCAGGTGAAGCTGGTCTAGACTATATTGACAAAGACGGGATCAGAGTGAGCCCCCTCCTGTAAGACCAGACCCAGAACCACATGAGTGAGACACCTAACAGGAGAGAGGAGAGGGAGAACTTCCTGAGACAGGCAGAAACCTCGAGGAGGACCAGACTCATGTCAGACAGTCATCTGCTGGATTTAGAGAAAGAACCCCAAACCCTAATTTCTATCGTATCCAGAACGTCTACAAAAAGGTCATATCCTCCGATTGTAGCTGATCATTTTCAAATCAAAATCTAACCCTCTTTTGGAAAGGACAACTGGACTTAGTTGTCCTTTCAACAAAGAACTGTAAATCATAGATGGTGCATCCTCTGTTTTAAACAATATCTCCAGGTTTACCCCCGATCTCCACCTTCATCCTGATCGTCTCCTAAAAGGTCGTATCCTCCGATCGTAGCTGATCGTAACCATTCAAGTTAACGTGTCAATTTACACCGACTTCTTTCCGTTCCTCTGCGGATCGCCGGACTCCTCAGCTGATCACAAGAGTTCTATTTTTTCCAGACGCCGGAGCATGGCGGATAAATTCAGCACAGATTAACCCGTGCTGGAAAGGAAGTCGGGCACAGACACAAAATAAAACATCCGGCTTCTTTTCAAAATAAAACACTCCGTGTTTCAGGAGGATCGTATTTCACACCATGCAAACGGGCGGAGACGAACAAGTGAAAGGTTTTTAGACGTCATTTCACCCTGGTGTCACCATGGATGAGGAGATGCTGATTCTAGAAGTCTAGAAGTAGATTTCCTCCTCTGGAAGGACACAATCTACTGCTTATATGTCTATGTGTCTGTCTTTAGAGAGACAACTCGTTATCGTGTGATTGAACGTGAATCTGCGGATTCTTGTGAGTTCTCGTGATTACTGCTGTCCGTTATCCACCATGAAATTCGCCTCACCAACAGATCCAGTCGGAATGAAAGTTGGGGGTAAAAAGAGAGAAGACTAAAAGCTGCAGTTCCCAGAGTGTCCACACGAGACAGTCTGCAGAAACAAGAGAGTCAAAGAAAACAATCATAGATTAAAATAGTCGTAGTCAGAGTTAAAATCGGATTGATCGCCTCATAAATTGGCGGACAGTGAATATTGAAATTGGGGGTAACCCTAACCTGATCTAAGGTGCCGGTCTTTGAACAGACTTTTCACATCAGAGATTTCACATCCATAACAGAGTCAATCATATAGAAACAGACACAGCAGAAGCTGCACCTCCACTCTTTTACTCCTGTCTCTGTTTCTCTGTTTATTTTCATATTTATTTAAACTATTAATAGAGAAACGAGGAAGAACCCGACTCCTCGCTCTGCCCGCCGGTGAAATAATCTTTCCTTTCCACTCAGACTGGATCCACTGCCAGTTTGTGTCCCGGCTGAATCACATCCATTCACCTCTCGGCCTGTAATGACTTTTTCTTTCTCTCTTGTTGAAACAGAGAGCAGCTGTCCACTTCAGGGTTTGTTATTTTATTAGCTCAGTTTAGATCATCTCTACCAAACTTTACAGGACAGACAGTTTGTTTCACTCTCAGACCAACATTAGTTCATCTCCTTAAATTTGCTCTCAGGTGTCTCCGAACTCGTGTAGCTCCTCATCGTCTCCTCTTCATCGTTGAGGATCGTTGATGAGCGTTTATCGTCCTGGTTCGGGTCTTCGTGCTCGTCTGTTGTTCCTGATCTTCAGTCGAGTTTGTTGGCTCTGAATGACCCGTGTCAGTTAAAACCTGCAGCCGTCTTTGGGTCAGTTCAGGTGTGTGTGTGTGTGTGTGTGTGTGTGTGTGTGTGTGTTTCCTCTCAGGCGTCTGAGAACTGGTCTGACCTTTTTCACTTTAAAAACGGACTCTCACCTTTCTATTTATTCTGCTATTTCTGTCCCACTGTGGGCAAAGAGTGTGTGTTTTCACTCTGTGTGTGTGTGTGTGTGTTTGTATGTTTAGTGCATGTGTGTATTTCTCAGTCTGCATGTTCACTCTGTGTGTGTGTGTGTGTACACATGTACTACACATGTACAGTCCATGTTTCTGAATGTGTTTGCTCTCATGCTTCTGTGTTTTCACTGTAATGCTGTTTGTGGGTCTTCAGTGTGTGTGTGTGTGTGTGTGTGTGTGTGTGTGTGTGTGTGTGTGTGTGTGTTTTCTCAGTGTAAAGCAGGAGAAGGGAAACTGGTGGTGGAGGAAAACTGGATGAATGGTGGTGTTATTTATTTAGTTTGGCGGACTGTTCCTTTACTGAAGAAAAAAACACTCAGCCTCATATCACTAATTCTGTCCTGACAGCCGAGGGAGAGAGCGAGTCTGTGTGTGTGTGTGTGTGTGTGTGTGTGTGTGTGTGTGAGTGTGTGTGTGTGTGTGAGTGTGTGTGTGTGTGTGTGTGAGCGTCTGTGTGTGACCAGTCTTGTATCAGTGTATCAGGATGTTTTAACTCTAAAGTCAGTCTCTCTCTCTCTCTCTCTCTCTCTCTCACGAACAGAATCTATTTTTGATTTTAAAGAACGTTAAAAAAAAACGCTGACATTCAGAAACATGTTTGTAATGTTCATGGTAAATAGTAAAAATAAATATCTATTTTTGAGAAGCTTATCTGAAGTCTAGTCCCGAGGCTGCGGGGTCATGTAACGTAGTTAAGTCTAGTTTATGCTCAACGTAGTCATCAGTATAATCTAGAATTATGACTTTAACTTGTGCTGTCGCATCGTGTTGTTGCATCGCACTGACGCTCACCTCCAGTATTTTGAAACTTGGCGCGCTGCATGAGTCTCGCTCAGTTCAAAATAGATGAATTTGAGGAAAGACTTCGTGGAGCTTCTTCTTCTTCTTCTTCTCTTTTTTTTTGGTTGCTTCTGCTTCTTCCTATTGAATTTTGTCTCTACCGCCCCCTGTCTTCGTCGGAATATTGCAACGGAGAACAGCCAAGCGTAAACGCCTGTGCTCTCTGCCAGAGTTTGCGTGCGCCATCTGCGATCGGAGCCAGGACTTCAGGATCTCAAGAGTTTGACCATATCGGCCGACTGTGGTGTTTGATTTGGGGATGAATCTGATCGAAGGTGGTCGTTTAACTCCATCAGGTTAGTGAGAAAGTAAATTAACTGCCTAATGAGAAGAATCAGCTGACAGAAGATAAATTAAGTTGTTAAGTGTGAGCGTTCAGGTTTATTTTATCTCTGCTGAAGGACCAGAATAAATCCGGATCGTCTCTGTATCTGTTTTATTATATTATTTTTATCGCTCTGTTTTTAAGTGTTTATTCCTGGACATTAGAACAACACCTCCTCCGCCATCCAACCTCCTCCTCCTCCTCATCCTGCGTGTTCATTTAATCTGTTTTTTCTCTTCCTCATAAGTCATTTAATTTTTTTAAATAGACGGCAAGTTTTTAATTAAGCGTCTGTTCAGGCAAACAAACCCGAGGCGTTTTATTTGGTTTCTCTGAGCCGCATTCAACTTCAAACAAAGCCCAGATGGAGGAAGAGGAAACGCAGCATCTGTTCAGGTGATGATGAAGGTTTCACTGAAAAAGTCACTTTAAAACTTTTAGTTTAGAGTTTTAATGCATTTCTTTAAAAACCTGTCAGCCTGTCCTGTTTAAACCTGTTTTATTAAATCCTTTTAAAATACCGGATTCCTTACATTTGGATGTTTAAAATAAAACACTCTCAGGAAAGGAGTTTAAAAGTGGAACTGGATTTCTCCTCCCCTCCTGGTTTCAGCTTTAAGAAGAGTGACGGTTTATTCTGTTGGAGCGTCGATGATCCAGATATGTTCATCTGAGAGCGCCGTCCTGACCGAAACTGAAGGTGTGAAGGTGAAACATCACCTCCCTCCTCGACTCCAACACCAGAAAACGAAAAAAAAAAACTCTGGGATGGAAAATTTCTGATGGATGGGAAGGGCTCCTCGATATCCCTCAGAGAACCAGTCTGACCAGTTCTGTCCCAGTACTGCTGTGTTTGCTCTGAACCAGCACCTCACTGGCTGCTCTGCATGACTCTGTTTAACCAGCGGCTTCATTCAACCTTTAAATGGACGCCTTCGCTCGCTCTTCGCTCGCAGGCTGACGTTTGAGTCCTTAATCAGAAACGGTCTGAAAGTGACGAGAGATCACGTTTCGGCGTTTCAGGATCTGAGTTTGTTTTTTATGTTGAATCAGGCAGAAGATTTCCTTACTGACCCACCAGGTCTGAAAAACCATCAGAAACTAAAAACTTAAACCGTCGACCTCAGAGAGTCTGAATCAAATCTGAGACGATATTTAACAGATTCAACAAAAACGACATTTTAAAACACGACCACGAGTAAATGTGGGCTATGTCAGACTTCTGCAAATAGACGATCATTTCAAATTTGACTGATATCGGTTTGAGTAAAAACTCCTTTAAAAATGCAAAATAAAAGTAAAACCTCCTCATTGTTACTCTTAAAGAGACAGTCTGATGAATTTGGACTCGTGAGCCTCGTATATGGAGGTCATTCTCAGGTGTAAAGAAAGACGCCTTTCTGTATGAGGAGCTGATTGAGACTCTCATCACACACCTGAGAAACATAAAAACACACTCTAGTTTTTCAGGCCACTGTGCTCACAAACTGAGAACTTTTTCATGCTCATCTTTTAAAACTGTAAATGAATCTAAACTTTGATTAAAATTTACTTACACTCGTTAACCTCGTTTACACAAACGGTCCGTCTAATAAAAGTGCAGTAAAAATGTTTTACATTCATATTTTTTTGACTTTTAAAGCGTCACATCTTAGACGTATCCATAGATTTAAAGTTTATTTTAATTTTTAAATATTTTTTATGTTTTTAGTGTTTTTTTTTCTCATGAGAAACTCTGATTTTTTTTCAATGGGAACAACAAAAAATCTGCAATATTTTCAAAAATGAGGAGCAAAGTGAAATATTTTTGATAAAGATAAAACAGCCTTGACCATGTCAGTATGAGAACACAGCGGCCTTTTTCATACTCATCTGTTAAAACTGTGACTGAATCTGAACTTTGATTAAATACCTTTTTAAACTCGACCAACTTCTCAAAGTGGAAAATTGACCAAAGTCGGAAAAACACGACATTTGGGAGATGGTTAAAAAGAGACACCTGCCGAAAATGTCCCTGAAAAAACACAAACAGGATCTTTATAGTTTATTTCTCTTTGTTTAATCAGGAGCGTGAGTCTGGATCTGGGCCTGATGGTTCTGGACCCTGATGGTTCTGGACTCTCTGTGGTTTTGTTCCATAAAGACGTCATACATTTCTCCTAGTTTGGTTTGTGGTCTATCTTAAGGTTTTAAGTGCAGCTGTGACCTCTCTTGACCTCACATGTGTTTGAAAAAGTTCATCCATACGTCCCCGTCTGTGAAACAGCGGTCTTTATTCTGTGTGTGAAAAGCTCACATTTTCTGCAGCCGTCTGGCGTTAACGCGGCGACAGCGATAGGCTGCGTGTCTGCGTGTCTGTCCTGAATGAGGCCATAGTTACAGCCGCTTCACCCCGAACGGAGGAGGCTGAGGAGAAATTACGATGCTGCTGCTGCTGCTTTATGAAAGAAACATTGATGCTCCTGATTGCCCGAGATGATGGAGGCTGGACAGAGAGTCTCTGCAGCGAACAGACGACAGGACGGAGTTGAGGAGCTGAGGAGCAGCAGAGAGCGTGTCAAAGAGACGGAGGAGTCGGTCTGTGCACGCAAACACTCGGAGAAACAACCGCACGGGTAATTAAGAGCCGCAGAGAGGTGAAGACAGAGGAAGAGAAGGACTGATGTGTGTGTGTGTGTGTGTGTGTGTGTGTGTGTGTGTGCGTGTGTGACTCATGCATGAGTACACATTGTTAGCTCGGTGAAAATCCTCACAGGTTCCTGGAAGGAATTAAAAAAGCTGACGTGACACCAGGATGCAAGACAGCTCTGCAGGGCCGGCCCCTCCCCTCAGCTGTGTGTGTGTGTGTGTGTGTGTGTGTGTGTGTGTGTGTGTGTGTGTGTGTGTGTGTGTGTGTGTGTGTTTTATCCCATTGCTCAGTTTGACCATGCATGCTCGTAGCTCCACCTGAACAGTCAAAGTTAGAGAGCTGTTAATCCTGAAACTCCTCTGACAGCGAAATCGTTCAGTTCCAGCTTTTCAAACCAGACGATCAAATAATTAAATTTATTAAATTAAATAATCCTGAAAAATAAACATGACTGATGTGGGACAGAATGGCTCTGTGACTGAAGGGCTCCGGACGCCGGAGCATGGCGGATAAATTCAGCACAGATTAACCCGTGCTGGAAAAGAAGTCGGGCACAGACACAAAATAAAACATCCGTCGAGTCTAAAAGTAGATTTCCTCCTCTGGAAGGACACAATCTACTGTTGATATGTCTATGTGTCTGTCTTTATAGAGACAACTCGTTATCGCGTGATTGAACGTGAATCCGCGGGTTCTTGTGAGTTTTCGTGATTCCTGCTGTCCGTAAGCTGCCACAAAATTCGCCTCACCAACGGATTTCGGTAGGAATTGGCGGACGGCGAAAATCGCCGCCGTTCCGGATGCGGTGAAAATTGGAGGTTAACAAGCAGTTGGTTAAACAGATATCTGACTCAGGGTGTGCGAGCAAAAGGCTGCACCTTCAGCTCTGTCGCAGTGACAAAAGGAGTTCCCCAAGAGTCGGCGTTGGGCCCATTTTATTTATTCTTCTCATAAATTAATTAAATCCAAACGTTGTCGATGCAAACGATCATTTTTATGCAGACGACACAGAGATGTGCAGCTCTACCTCTGCTCTAGATGAAGCTGTATTAAAGTCACAGTTCACTGTTCACGCTATTCAACGACACTTCTTTGATTTCTAACTTGTGTCTCATGCACGCCGCCTCTCCTTTGAGTTTGCACGCCGCAGTAGAATCTGTGTGATCACAGAGCGCCGACCTTCATCACACCTTTTAAAGCCCTGACTCTTCACTGTTTGCTGTCTGGACTCAAACGTTGGCGAATTCTTGTTTCCATCTTGGGTCTGCTTCCTTCCTCATGAACATCATACAGAAGAGTACAGAGACTGACTTTCTTTGATACGGCGAGGAGGCGTCAGGTCCACCTCCACGCCGCCTCTTTCACCAGGATGATTGAGAGTTTGGATGAGTCTGCATGTCTAACGGCGACTGTCTTCACTGAAGGTCTCTCAGAGCTTCATGACTGACACATACTTCCTGATCAGCAGAGATCCCGCCCACAATCTGATCAATGATTGGTGCTGTTATCGATCGTTTCACTCGTTGACCTTTAGGTTCATAACGGGAACTTCTTCACTTCTTCTCTCCTCCTGACGGTGTGTGTGTTTTTTTTCTTACTCTTTCCATGTCCCAGGTTGCCCCCTCTCCTGCGCAGAAACCCGACCGTCCCTCTGAGCTTCCTGCGTGTTGATTTGATCTTTATTTGGCCTTTTTACCGCAGCTCTTTGAATAAAGCTCCTCAGCGCCTTTACGGGAAACGCACAGCGCAACATCACAACCGGCTCCCTCATGCTTCCAAACTCAGCGTTTCCAAACAAGTTTTCCTAAAATCTGCCAATTTACAGAGACCAGTTTAGAAAATCCCTCTCTCTCTTTCTCTTCAGGACAACCTCCAGGAGGAGTCGTGCCCCAAAAGGAGGTGGTGCTAAATTTAAACCTGCAAAAAGGTGGCTTTGTAAACCCGGAGGCGGCTTCAGAGGAAAAGACGGAGGTGGAGGGGAGGGTGGAGCGGAGAGGACACCACAAAAACATGATTTTAACGATTATTTCATTCTTATGAAACAAACTCCAGAGATGATCCAAAATGTAGAGAGATGTCAAAGCTGGTGGAAACGCTGACTCATCCTGACCTCTGGTTGACTCAGCAAAAGACAAAGAGGCGGAGTCGAGGCGGAGTCGAGGCGAGCCTTTCGCCTCCTCGCTAACAGCTACAGTGTCGGTCAAGTCAGCTGTGAGAAAAACTCCAAACTTGAATATAAATGATCTCTAAAACATCAGACCCTCACAGTCTGAGAGCAGGAAGTGGATTTTCAGAATAAAACACACTGTAGTATGTTTTCTTTGTTTATACCGAACCGTCGGTGTGACGTTTCCGTACTTTACGATTCAGCGTCTAAGACGGACTTTTCAAACTCAAACCCTCAAATATTTCCTTCTCCAGAATGTAAACGTTTATTTTTGAGTTTTTACTTTGGGTGTGTGTGTGGAGTTTGGTGGTTTTGTAGCCGACCTCTAGTGGACACTGGAGGAACTGCAGGTTTGTCTGTTTCTTCTTCTTCTTCTTGACCCGGATTATTCCACAGGATCTGCAACTTTCAGCTTGTATCGGTTTTGGCGCCCCCTGTGGACAAAGCGGTCTTTCCTTATCCCATCATTCTGACTTTTTACAGTCAAACGTTTCTTTAATTATGAATATTGATGTAAAAACTGTAACGACAGGACTGTTTCTGTTTATCGTAAAAATAAACATCACGATGAATTTCAGTGAAAAAACTCCTCACAGGAGCTTTAAAAGGACGACGCTAACCTGTGATGTCCGTGTTTTTAAAGGAGGCGGGGCTTTGTCTTTTCATCTTTTTCCTCTTTGTTTTATTTTAATCAAAGATGCTGAAAAAGTTGAAACACCTGAAGATGAAATATAAACAGTTTGTAAGAACCAGAAATCCTTCAGTTGGATACCAGGGGTCGGCAGCACAGAACAGCAGTCAGAGACAGAGAGAGGGTCCAGGGAGAAATTCCCCGCGCCGTGGCCTGGGAGCCGCTGGACGGGCGGCGTTTTCTCCGGCCCATGAAAGGCGTGATTGTCCAACGGCTTCCCCGAGCCAGGAAAGTTCCCCCAGCGGCGGTCGGCGGCCCCTCTATCTGCCAGGAAGGCAGCGCTGTGGAGAGAAACCCAGCGCCGGTTATGTCAGATACCACGCCGGGGCAAGATGAGGAGGAGGAGGAGGTGGAGGAGGAGGAAGAGGAGGAGGAGGAGGAGGTGTAAAAAAGCAGCTTTTCAATGTGTGTCATAAATACTTTAGAGAAACACACACACAGGGGACACAGACAGGAGGACAGCAGCGGGCCCTAGACGAGGCTGTGGGCTCTGAATGAAAAGAAGGGCAGCTCTCAATGTGTTTATTTTGACAGGAGGGAGTGAGAGTGGAGGGGGAGAGAGAGAGAGAGGGGGAGACAGAAATGGAGAGATGAGAGGAGGAAGAGTCGAGGAGAAGAAGTATTTCAGACTCGGACATTCCTCCACGTCCAAAAACAAAGTTCAGAGACGGTTTGAGGAGACGGTCTTCGTCGTGTTTTACAGGCCGACATGTAAATCCTGTGACAGCGGTTACAGTCTTCACGCTCTGACTCAGTGACCTGTGTCACACTCGCTGATAAAGGAAACTGAGTTTGCATCCCTAAGTAGAGGAGGACGATAAAGACGCCTTCAGGCTGTAATGACTAATCAAACAGAGCGGGAGAAAACCCCGGGGGCTAACAGGCCAACTGATCCTGCTCTGAAGGACTCCACTGTCTAATAACCGCAGCGGCGGCGGTGGCGGTGGCGGCCCTCTGTCTCCTTTATTTACCTGAACAGAGTTTTTCTGTTTGTTTTTCGCTCAAACTGGATTTTCAGGTATTTTGTTCCGATCACCTCAGGACGTTTTCTGACGATACCGATGCTCTTATCTCCGCTTGTATCATGCAAATGTCTCCAAACATGGCGGATGTGGCCGGCCTCCTTTGATTTAGTCAGAGGTAGACACGTGGAGAACTTTTGAGCGAATGGATCAGGATCTGGGTCAGAACTTCTCAGAGTCTGATCATCTCAAAGTGAATCTACAGTGTCGTCTCTGTGGTGTTCAGACTTACACACACCTGTCGGAGCTCCACAGGTGAGCCTGCAGAGTCGGAGCTGATCGTTCACTCGTCTAAATCGAAGCCGGAGTTACATCCTGCAGCGTTTACAGCCGTCTGCTTCCTCTTATTTATAGTATCAGACTGCAGACTGATAAGATATCACCTCTGACTGCAGGAGGACAATGATTGGTTATCTTTATGGACGCACACCTGTCTTATTGGGTCTCAGGTCCTTTTTGGTTGTTATATTTCACGTTAAAGTTCTGTTAAGACCTGCTGCATTAGTAGAACCTCATGGGGGTCCCTGTACGGTCCTCAACAACCAGATACCTGACCCGGTGTCTGTCTGGGACTCGGTGCAGAATCTAGCTCTGTTTTCTATGTTAGAGGTAAAAATAAGAATCTACGGTGTCTGAAGTGGCTCAACCTGAGCTGCGGTGAGTTTTCGGCCTGTGATGTGAAAATAAGTGAGGCTTGTCTACCTGAGCGTGAGAGGCTGTCAGGCTCTCCTCAAGGAGCCCCGTTCAGCCGCACACACACACACACACACACACACACACACACACACACACACACACACACACACACACACACACACACACACACACACACACACACACAGCATCCGGAGCCAGCAGACATAGTAGCTCTCATTCATCCCCTGGTAGCGGCCGTCTCCCTCTCTTTCTCCCTCTCTCTCCCTCTCTCTCTCTCTCTCTCTCTCTCTCTCTCTCTCTCTCTCTCTCTCTCTCTCTCTCTTTCTCTCTCCCCTCCTCCCCCTCTGCTGGCCTTCAGTCCTTCCCCCGGCTTTTTTCGTCCTTCCAGCCTCCTTCTTCTTCTCCTCCTCCTCCTCTTCTTCATCGCCCCCTCCTCAGACCACGACCATTTTAAGGTTTCGGGAAGGTAGAAAAACAGTCTAACCAGGCGGGTGGACCTGTTGGTGGTCCTGGTTCAGTCCTGGTTCAGTCCTGGTTCAGTTCTGGTTCAGTCCTGGTTCAGTCCTGGTTCAGTCCTGGTTCGGTTCTGGTTGTTTTCAGTCCTGTTGTCGTTCTTCTCGTCTGTTTTCATGAAGCACTAAAACACTTGAGGAGTTTGGTTACCATGGTGACGTTGGTGGGTGTGAGTGATATCTATAACCGGTGGATCTTCTGGTGTTATGTGGCCAAGTGGAAGCAGGGAAAGGGTTAACAGAACCGGGCTGAGGGCAGAACCTTGAGAACTCCACTGAGAGCCGGTCTAAAGCAGGACCACCAGTACCTACCTATCAACCACAATATGATGGTCCACTGAGTCATACACTGAGGTCCAGTAGAACCAGTACCGAGCCCGCTCCTGCAGGACTTCGTTTTGATGGGGACTCTGAGATCCTGCTCTGCACACAGCAGGGTGTCAGGATGAATCTGCCTTTGTGGTTCAGGATCGAATGGACCTTTGAGTTCTCTGAGACTGATCCACTTCCCCCTTGTTCGTCTTTTCTTTCCCGGGGTTTCCGATTTTCGCCGTACGCCGATCCGTTTGTGAGATGGTTGTTTCGTTTTAGGCTCAGCGTCTTGTTACATTATCGACCACTTATTACATTTTTTTATTATATATCAGGTTTTATCACGTCTTCTTGTTGATGTTGAAGGTACAGTGTGTTTAATTTAGCAAGTTTTAGCCAAACAGACGTGTTCGAAGTTCAGAGGTGTGTTAAATTAGAGTTCTTTGACTTTGTGTTGATCTTATCAACGTCTCGATCAAGGGAGCGACGTATGAACATTCGCTCTTCTACGGACTGTACCTTTAACATCTAAACAGTTACCTTACACTGACGTGCACGACGACCGTCTTATATTTACCTGATATTATCTTGATAACTTGATACAAACTGTAAATATGAAATATCAGATTTTTTTGGTTATTTTTAAAGAACCTGAACCCGTTTTCAAACTTAAGTCGTAACTTCTCGTCTTTGAGTTTCCTCTCTCTCTCTCTCTCTCTCTCTCTCTCTCTCTCTCTCTCTATTTTCTCTCCCTCTCTCTTTCTCTCTCTCTTTCTCTCTCTCTCTCTCTTTTCTCTCCCTCTCTCCCTCTCTCTCTCTCTCTCTCTCAGCCTCAGAGCAGGATGACCTTAAATCATCCGGTTTTGTGGCCTTCGTGACGGTCGCACCACTGTGACAACTGCAGCCGGCACTTGGAGCTCATTAGCTGTGTGTGTGTACAGCTGGACACACACACACACACACACACACACACACACACACACACACACACACACACATGTAAGAGAGGACAATAAAACAGCTGTGAGGAGCAGCGGCAGGTTTTTATCCTCAGAGAAAATGAACGTTTCTTCTCCACTCTCTGCTGAACCGGAGAAGACGACGCTCCGAGAGCAAAACGTAAGAACAGAAACACAAAACACGACAGGTTCAGACGCACAGGTGTGGTTTTGTGCGGTCTTTGCACCTGTCTACAGGAGGATACAGGTGTGCAGTAACTGGTGACAGTTGGGCGTGTACAGACAAAGTTTGATTGGCAGCTCCTGTCTGACTTTAATCTGAGGGGGCGGGACATCAAACAGCTTTATGAGCCTGAAGTCAGAGCAGTTTAATTTTATGGACAAATGAGTCACAACATCAGACGGACCGAAGCCAGAGCACAGCGGCGGCGGCCATGACACCTGAGTGGGCGTGGCCTGTTTAGGGTTAGGGTCTGAGAGGTCGTATTAATATCAATCAGGAGTTTCCTCCTCTCTGTTAGAAAGAGCTTCACATTCACTCTGTGTGTTTATATTTCTGCTGATTTCCTTTAACATGGTTTTATTGATTAATTTGATTTATTGATCTGACTCAACTATGATGAAATAAAAATAACACACAGGTCAGAAAGGACGACCACGACAGCAGAGGTGAGGCTGTGGTCTCCAGATGAGTGACAGCTCCTGGCCCCGCCCCCCTGACTCACAGACGTGTTACTCTGAGGGTCCCTCTCACTTTCACAGACCTGTTACTGATGCTCATTTGTTTTTCCAGCCTCCAATCAGAGACCCCCTGGTGAGAACCAATTATCACCCTCTCACTCACACACACACAGTCAAAGGGGGGGGGGGTTAGTGACCCTGCAGCCATGTTTCTGATTCAGGGGGTTGGAGTTAACGTGGAAACACAGGAGAGAAAGTGTCCTCCTGAAAACGTTAGCTCACCTGCAGGAATCAAACCCTCGTCCTGCTCTCTAACCCCAAACCGCCACCTTCATCCTGATCGTCTACGAAAAGGTCGTATCCTCCGATCGTAGCTGATCGTAAACATTCAAGTTAACATGTCATTTCCGTTGAGGAATTTTTTATTTGCATCCTTTTATTTTCGCAGAAAGTAACTATTTTATTTATTTATTTATTTTGCATCGCCACTTTTTTTTTTCGTCGTTAACTTCCGTTGCGACTTCTTTATTTTTCCTTCGCCGTGGCGAGTGGCGGTTCACGGCCACCGTACAGGAGCAGGAAGGACACTGATGAGCAGAAAGAAGACAATAATCTGTACACACACACACACACACACACACACACACACATACACAGGTACACACACACACACACACGCTAACATCCCCTCGTAGTGGGAAACCGGTAATGGGCGGATCCTTTAACATGAACACCTGTGATGACTGATAAGACAACAGCTGTGTGTTTATATGTGTGTGTGTGTGTGTTTATGAGTGTGTGTTTTGGGTGACTGTATATTCTGTGAGTTTATTTTAGTGTATTTTCGGAGCACTGATATTTTCTCTGTCCCTCTCAGTGAAAACAAACCGTGCCGTCTTCCTCACACGCCGTCGCTCACACACTCAGCGGCGGTTCCTGCGCTCCTCGTCGCAGCTATAGGATACACAGATAAAGTCAAAGCAAATTTGATTTTCAGCTGGTAGAATATTAAACAATCAGAGATTGTCTGTGCTGTAAACAAAGATTAATTCTCTGATTCGCAGCAAATATTTGCAGCAAATAATCAGTGTCAGGAGAATATTTGCCGACTCACGGCCGTCTTCCTCACCTTTCTTCTCTTTCCTCACCACCATAAAGTCCTAGACAAAGTTTATTTATACCTGCTTCACCTGTGTGGACAGAGCGAAGCGTGAGTCTTCAGGCCTGTTTGTAAAGTTTGGGACTTAAGGGTCAGAGTTCACCGCAGCAGAGATGGAGCTGTCCAGAACCTGCTGGACTGTACCGCTCACCCAAAACAAAAAAACGCTTTCTGATCCGTCAGAATATCGTGTAAAAGTCCAGTTTGTGTTCAGTCCTGAAAAAAGGTCTAATCTGGACCGAGGATGGAGTCAGAGTATCCTCGGGGTGTCACGATACTAAAGTTTCAAACTCAATACTGATACCCAGGAAAATACTCGATACTATTTTTGATATCGTGGGGATAGAAAACGACAAATACTTTCAAAGGATAAAAATATTTTTATTAACATGAAAAATTGAACGGCAGATAAGTTTTAATAGTCGGTCCTCACAGATCTATTCTGCAGCTTCAGCTCGGTTTATTTTGAAGCTTCATGAGACTTTGGGTCAAACTTTCTGTTTCTCAAATATCAGAGGAAGACGAGGCTGTGGTTTCTTCGGTTTAGTCGCAGGTCGACTTCTCTCTGCTTCAGTCTGTATCTTTAAGAGGAGAAAACACGTTAGACTCACGTTAGCGAGCTAAAGGCCAATGGCTAATAACAAAACAACCGACATTCACTGAGCATGAAGCTAACCGCAGCTACCGCGGATTACCGCCGGTCAGACTAACATCATGAATCAGTTTATCACACTAAGGTAGAAGATGAACGGAGCTTCACTAACCTGCTGGAATTCTTCATGAAGGTCGGGGTGTCGGTCCTTGAGATGTTTCGCCAAATTCGTCGTGCTTCTCGACTTTGTCGCCACCACTTTGTAACGCTGGCCAAACATAACAGCAGTAAAACGTGGGACAGCGAGCTGGGGGGGCTCTTCCGACTGCTGGACGCTGTCTGCTGAGTCGGCTGTGCTGCGGGCACGCACGCCGTAGTATCAATACTATGGCAAATTAGTATTGAGTCCAGATACGGCGTGTAAAAATCGATACTTTTGACAATTCTAGAGGATCCAGAGTCTCCCGGGACATGGACTACAAGTGTTCCTCCTGAACCAGAGACAACATCAGAGTCTCACCTGGACCCAGAAGACAAAGAACTGGACTGAGGCTCAGTGGTCCAAAGTCCTGTTTCCAGCGTCTCATTTGGAAATCGAAGTCCCAGAGTCTGGAGGAAGATCGGAAAGGTCCAGAATCTAAGGAGCTTCAAGTCCAGCGTGAAGTCTCCACAGTCTGTGGTGGTTTTGGGTTTCATGTCATCTGCTGCTGCTGGTCTACTGGGTCCAAGTCCAGAGTCAACCCGGCCTGAAGTCTACCAGGAGGTCTCAGAGACCTTCATCTTCTGAGAAGCTTTATGGAGTTTCTTTTTCCAGCAGGACCTTGGACCCGCCCACAGCGCCAGAACTACCAGAAACTGGTCTGCTGGTCTGACCTGAACCCCCAAAGAGGATCTCAGGAGGATCATCAAGGAGGATTAAAGATCCAAACTGGAAACGATGAGAGTAAATCTGACTGAAGGCAAAATAAGAGTCTAACTGAACCGATTTCAAAATAAAAGCCCGGCTCAGATTCATCAGAACATCTCCACACTTTCAGGTTCTGTGTGTGTGTGTGTGTGTGTGTGTGTGTGTGCGTGTGTGTGTGTGTGTGTGTGTGTGTGTGTGTGTGTGTCTGTGATTTAGGAGGCAGCGGACAGTAGCGTCCGTCTTGTCAGCTCCTCTCATGTTGTCTTAAAGTCTAGCCGGCAGCTCCCGGCCTCTTTGTGTGTTCGAGTCGACAGATGCTCTCCAGATGTCGGAGAACATTCCTGAAGGTCTCATCGCACTCGAGGACATTTTATGTCTCCTCACACCGTCCTGACACTGTCACAGCTCACGTCCTGGTTTAAGCAAACTGAAGAAACAGGACGTTCACTCTGAAATACTGACCAGAAACGGACAGAAAAGAGACGTTTTGAGGAGCGAATCAAAGATCAGAGCTTCACATGATGATCAAATATTTTACATTTTAGTCACTCTTGGGTAAAATGGTTTTAAAGCCACGTTTTATCGCCCTCCTACAGTTTTGTTTTCTCTCCTAGAGTCCCATGCCAAGTGGAAAAGCAGCAGGTGTGCTATCAGAGATCCTAATGACTGATGGGTCACTGATAGGTGGAGCTGTGGGCAACTTAATTACTGGGTGTGCTCTGAAGACCAATTACCTGTGGTTTCACTGCATTTGAATTCAGCACGCAAAATGTCACACAAAGCTTTAATTGATGTCTCTGACTGCAGGTAAACAAACGGGGAGCTACAGCAGGAGGATCCACGGAGGTCAGGAGCAGAACGACAGGAGGAGGTTTAACGCTCCTCAAACAGACAGTGGAGAAGCTCCTCAGGTGTTTGTGTTTGTGATGGTGTTTGACCTTTTTCATAAGGAGCTGTGGTCCTTTCTGCAGTTTGACCATCTAACCCCCAATTTCCACCGACTTCTTTCCGTTCCTCTGTGGATCAAAATCAAAATCTAAAACTCTTTTGGAAAGGACAACTGGACTTAGTTGTCCTTTCAACGAAGAACTGTAAATTATAGATGCTGCATCCTCAGTTTTAAACAACATCTCAAGGTTTACGCCCGACCTCCACCTCATCCTGATCGTCTCCTAAAAGGTCGTATCCTCCGATCGTAGCTGATCGTAACCATTCAAGTTAACGTGTCGATTTACACCGACTTCTTTCCGTTCCTCTGCGGATCGCCGGACTCCTCAGCTGATTACAAGAGTTCTATTTTTTCTGGACGCCCGAGCATGGCGGATAAATTCAGCACAGATTAACCCGTGCTGGAAAGGAAGTCGGGCACAGACACAAAATAAAACATCCGGCTTCTTTTCAAAATAAAACACTCCGTGTTTCAGGAGGATCGTATTTCACACCATGCAAACGGGCGGAGACGAACAAGTGAAAGGTTTTTAGACGTCATTTCACCCCGATGACACCATGGATGAGGAGATGCTGATTCTAGAAGTCTAGAAGTAGATTTCCTCCTCTGGAAGGACACAATCTACTGCTTATATGTCTATGTGTCTGTCTTTAGAGAGACAACTCGTTATCGCGCGGTTGAACGTGAATCTGCAGGTTCTTGTGAGTTCTTGTGATTACCGCCGTAATCCACCACGAAGTTCGCCTCATAAACAGGTCTGGTAGGAACTGGTGGACGGCGAAAATCGCTGTCATTCCGGATCAAAGCTGTTCTGGATGCGGTGGAAATTGTGGGTAAAAAGAGAGAAAACTAAAAGCTGCAGTTCTCAGAGTGTCCACACGAGGCAGTCTGCAGAAACGAGATTCAAAGAAAACCATCGTAGATTAAAATAGTCGTAGTCAGAGTTAAAATCGGATTAATCACCCAGTTCGGATCAACACACTGTACCCTGACACCTTGTGACGCTCGGTACGCTAATGTTAGCCGCGACTGTTCACCTGCAGACTCTCTGATTGGCTGAGCTCAAACTTGACTGTCGGATTTTAGATTCCCCTCCAGCTTCACTCAGACGTCAGAGCTGAGCAGCTTCTCTGAAACGTCCGTCACCGCTGAATGTGGTTGTACAGGCAGCCTGCCAGAACTATCTCCTGATTAGAGTGAATTTGCATTTTTCGGGTGGATTTCCTCTCCATGTATGCAGCGTGAAATCAAACAGGAAATCAAGGTGAATTTGTGGATCCAGGTGATAAAAGAGAAACCTGCCGAGAGGGGGTTCCCCTGTGGAGCGTCGTAAAATCCAACCTGAGGCCCTCAGCGCTCACACGAGAAGAGGAGCGGTACGAAGTCCTGAGGATATTGATCTTCACTCCTCCTCGGCTGCATATCCAAACATCCTGAGAGAAGAAGAGAGGAGAAGAACCTCTGATATAAGAGATTTCATCACAGACACCACAACAACTTCTCAGCACACGTGACTTTTATTTTGAAATCCAGCGGGGATCATGTTACAGAGCAAACCCAGCAGGTGTTTTGTGTGTAATCACAACAGACACAATGTTACTGTGAGAAATTAAGATAAGATAAGATGAAACTTTAATGCTGTGAGAGGGGAAACTGGGTCAGAGCAAACAGACGGAGGAGGATACAGCCGAGGAAACACCAACAGAAATACAGCAGAGCGGAGAGAGCGCGCTCAGATCTGACCGAAAACACGCCAAGAGTTCAGCCGATGAGGGAAACATCAGGACGGACTGAAACTGAATTTTCTGCACCTGAAATAAATCGATTATTTCTGCAGGATCCTCTCAGCCTGCGGTCATTTACAGAGACAAAAACCTGTTTGCTCAAAGTTCAGGTTGAACATTTGCTCCAGGGCACAAAGATCAGAGGATCTTACAGTCCAGAGACTCCGGGATCAGAACCAGCAACCGCTCCAGAAACCTGCACCTCAACCTTTAACCCGCTCCGCTCAGCAGAGGGGAGGCCGGCTGCTGAGAATCTGCTGCGTCCCTGAGCCCATGTTCCTGCTCCGATCGATACTGTCCTCCCTGTTCGTCACACACACACACACACACACACACACACACACACACACACAGTGTCAGGTTAAACGTAATCAGCCGCCTCCTCTGTGTTCGTCTCTCAGGCCAGCAGTTTTATCTCGGGCCTCTTTGCAACACCCACGAATGACAGACCAAAGTCCAACTTCTTATCAGAGGCTCTGCTGGCCACTCCGTCTGTGTGTGTGTGTGTGTGTGTGTGTGTGTGTGTGCGTCTGTCTGTCTGAGTGCATTAATGACACACTAACTGCCTCTCTGTAGCTGCGTTTATCTGAACGTCTCTCTTGTAGATTTATTTACAGCTCGTTCTTCTGACAGTTTCTCCTCTGAACATATTTTCCTGATTTCTGCTTCACTCTCGTTTCTCTCTCTCTCTCTCTCTCTCTCTCTCTCTCTCTCTCTCTCTCTCTCTCTCTCTCTGATCAGCTGTTCTCTATGTTTTTATATCACAGTTCTTCTGTTATCAAACTGTTGTTTTAAACTTCAAACTTTTCTCTATCAGAGCTCATTAAACCAAATCTTAGTTTTTAGAATTCTGACTTTCCTGACAGACGGTGTAAAAACTAACCGGGTTACTATGAGCCGGACCTGACTGGACTTTCAGCCCCTCATAGGAGCTGTTTTTGGAGCTGGCCTCGTAATTTTCTCCGGTGTATTTTCCTGTGGTGTGAAAATGTCAGAATACTCCTTCACCCACGTCACACTGACTCTAAAGCAAAAGTCGACGGTTTCAGCCTCCTGATATTTTACAGACAAACCTGTAAGATCAGTGAAACACGGCAGATCCTCTCATTTATAAACAGTCAGAACCACCTGGATTGTGCAGGTACGTGAGCACAGACTCGGACCTGAATCAGATCTACATGAAACCTGGATTATTTCACTTAAACTGATGATTGAAGACAGGAGTGTGAAGGTCGCTTAATGGTCAAACAAAGTTATAAATCCAGGTGTGTAGTGATGTAACGGAGCTTTTCATTGGCTAACATGTATCAGAGAACTTCTGTCATCCAGAGCAAAGGGTGGTTACTTTAAAGAAACTAGAATATAAAACATGTTTTCAGTTATTTCACTTTTTTCTGAAGTACATAATTCCTCATGTGTTCATTCATAGTTTTGATGCCTTCAGTCAGAATCTACAATGTAAACAGTCGTATAAAAATAAAGAAAAGACACTGAATGAGAAGGTGAGTCCAAACTTTTGGTCTGTTCTGTACGTGAACAAATCCTCATTTTTAAATATTCTCGTGTTGAAACTCAAAGACCCCTGAGAGGATCACCTGTTCAGGTGTCTCATCAGTCGACCATCATCCCGATCATCAGTCTGATGTGACTGTCTCCCTCCCTCACCTGTCTGTCCTTCCTAAAGAGGGAGCACAGAGCCTGAGGCCTGAACTGTAAGTGCTCTCTCTCTCTCTCTCTCCCTCCCTCCCTCTCTCTCTCTCTCCCTCCCTCTCCCCGGGCAATAATAACAAGTGTAAACAGTAGATCCACCTAACAGGATCCAGGATGCACTGCTTCATTTGCATTGCACATCTTGAAAGCACGCACCACCCTTTTTCTCTTTCTCTCTTTTAATCTTTCTTTCATTTGTTCTTCAATCCTCGTTTCTTCTCTCTCTTTATTCTTTCTTTCTTTCTCTCTCTCTGTCCTGTTGCATCTTTGAATGAGAATAAAACACCTGTTAAAGTCCTCTCATGAAAACACGGACTGCACCTTTAAAATACCTCCCCACTCTTCTATTTCGGTGGGACTCTCAGCACAGACAGTTTCGGTGTGTTTGGGCCTCAGACTGAGCAGCATGTGAAGCTTCTGCAGCTCTAAAATGAAGACGTCTTATTTTTGCATGACGCTCCACACTCGAGCACAGACGCTCTTTGTGCAGGTGAACCGGCTCGAAGGCTCCACGCCGCAATTCGCCGTCCCCGGCAGCACAGCCCGAGGGCAGCTGTCATCAAGTGTTCAACAGGGCGAGCAGAGAGACTGTTGCACCTCAGGAGATAAATATCCGTTAGTCTGTGACAGGAGGAGCGAAGCCCTCGCAGTCTGAAGCCCGGCTGACTCTCCTCAGAGCCGCTTTCAGACCTTCAAAAGCTGCAATTATGCAAAACAGGACGTGATGCAGTTTGTGATAAGATGGTATCTGAGGGAAGCTTTCTCACCAGAAACAGTCATCCTCCACCACAGTCACTCTGTCAGAGACCAGCTCAGGTCCACGTTCATCGTTTATTTAATCCACTTCAGAATAAAGTGTCTTTGTGTCGGAGTTCAGCGTGACGGTGAGGAGGCCACAGACCGAGACCTGAAGGTAGTCTTAGTGATCTCCAGAGGAACATCCTGACCTCAGGGCCGATACAGCGAACACTTCTACACTTCTACATGCAGGATACATGTCTATCAAATCTGAGCACGACCCGGGATTATGTTTTTATTTATATATATATACAGAAAGTATTCAGACCCCTTTAAACTTCTCACTCTTTGTTTCATTGCAGCCGTTTGCTAAAATCAAAACAGTCGTGAGCTGTAACGTCTGATATAGACAGGTGTGTGCCTTTCCTAGTCAAGTCCAATCAGTTTAATTAAACACAGATGGACTCCGATCAAGGAGTAGAACCATCTCAAGGAGGATCAGAAGAAATGGACAGAATGTGAGTTAAATATGAGTGTCACAGCAAAGGGTCTGAATACTTATGACCATGTGATATTTCAGTTTTTCTTTTTTAATAAATTTGCAAAAATTTCTACATATCTGTTTTTTTCTGTCAAGATGGGGTTCTAAGTGTACATTAATGACAAATAAAATGAACTTTTTTGATTTTAGAAAATGGCTGCAATGAAACAGAGAGTGAAAAGTTTAAAGGGGTCTGAATACTTTCTGTACCTTCTGTATATTCAGGGTTTGACATGAACTTTGTTCACATGTTCTCCGAAGTTGAAAAAGTTAGGAGCACACTAAGAACTTTAGGGGAACAATGAAAACTGATCAGATAATGTTTGTCTTATTGATCGATCTTAGTACTATTATTTAAAATCAATTTTTTTGTCTTTTAGGTTCACGATCTTGTTCTTTCGGTCATTACCCAAAGTTCATGACCATAGGTGAGGATCGGCACGTAGATCGACCGGTAAATCCAGAGTCTCTCCTTACGGCTCAGCTCTTTCTTCACCACGACTGATCGGTTAAGCGTCCGCATCACTGCCGACGCCGCTCCGATCCGCCTGTCGATCTCCCGCTCCATCCTACCCTCACTCGTGAACAAGATCCTGAGATACTTGAACTCCTCCATTTGAGGTAGGACCGCCCCTCCGACCTGGAGAAGAAAATCTACCTTTATCCAACTGAGGACCACGGCCTCAGACTTGGAGGTGCTGATTCACATCCCAGCCGCTTCACTCTCGGCTGTGACCCGCTCCAGCAAGAGCTGAAGGTCACTGCTCCACCAAGCAAGAAGAACCACATCATCCGCAAAAAGCAGCGACGGGATCCTCTGCCCGCCAAACTGGACACCGTCCACCCCCCGACTCTATAAAGGTTCTGGTCAGAACCGAACAGATTGAACCGATTATCTGCATTTTGATTTAATCAGTTTCATATTTTATTTTTTTTTAACTTAAAAAATGATAAAAATAAACTTTATTCATAAAACCTCTTTGAAAGCTGTAGTAACCGGTCGCTGCGGAGACAGACGTGAAAATAAAAAAGGTAAAAATATTGATCTGAGCTCCAGACTCCTCGTCACCTTTAGACATTTTTATTCATTTATAAATTTTCCTTATTTTTTAGTGACTGTTTGCTTTTTTTAAAATATGTGTAAATCATGATATAAACACTTCAGAGGTTTTTCCTCATTGTTGTTGTTTTTACTGCTCTCACTCTTATTTCCTGATTTCCTTTTTTAAACTAAATTTTATATTTTCTGAATATTTCACCAATAAAACTTCAACCAGAGGATCTCAGACAGCGACCAGTGTGAGTATGAGCGTCTCAAAGGTCACAGATGTAGGGTCTGCAGCTTTTTGGACAAACTTCACTAAAACACAAAGTTAAACTGACGTCCAGCAGCTCAAGTTAAACTTTAGTGAATAGCTGAATTATCCGTGTTTAATTCCTCCTGTTTAAAATCAGTCCCAACAGTGTGAAGACGAAGTCCAGATCCTGCAGCGTTGAAGCTCTGCGGTCTCCTCTCAGCGCCGATTCATTTATTGGGACATTCAGACTCTTATCAGCGGCGCTATCTCTCCCCTCAGAGTCCCGCTTTGGAAACTGGGTCAGAGGAGGGTCACAGATTACAGCGGAGAGGTGACCCGCGTGGGGCTCAGATATACAAACAGCATTTTTACCCTCTTTTGTGTTTCTGAAGGTTTCTCTCTTTGTTTCTGCAGCTGAACCTCAAAGCCGCAGATTTCTGTGTGTTCAGACCTGAACCTGTTTCCTCCACGAGGGGCCGAATAATGAGGCTCTATCAGTGTGGTCACCTGATTACTGTGGGGGGGCCGTTCAGAGTGGGACAGGTGAGTCATACCTGTGTGTGTGTGTGTGTGTGTGTGTGTGTGTGTGTGTGTGTATCAGGCGGGAGTTCTGCTATCTTATCAAACCGACTTCACCAAGGAGACTATTGTGTATGCAAGGTGACAAACTGCCTTATATTCCCCTTCAGTGCATGTGTGTGTTTTTATGAATGCGTGTGTGTGTGTGTGTGTGTGTGTGTGTGTGTGCTCTCTCAGGCGTCTGCATGTTGATCTTGTTTCATAAAAAAGTGAAATTGTCTGAGAAAAACTCAAATTTCTGCAGAAACAGGAAACAATTTGTGTCTCTTTTCAAACATTGTGACTCCTCGACTATTTGTGCATGTGTGTGAGTGCATGCATGTGTGTGTGTGTATCGAGTGTGTGTGCATGGAGTCTGTATCTCTGAGGCCTCGGGGCTCATGGTTGCTGATCCTGCGTGACAGAAAAGAAAAGGCAGCGACTGATACGTGACTCTGAGAGAACAGGGCTGGGTTAGGTAACTGACAGACAGACGGAGAGACAGACAGACAGGGAGACAGAGAAACAGACAGAGAAACAGACAGACAGACAGACAGACAGACAGACAGACAGACAGACAGACAGAGAAACAGACAGACAGACAGACAGACAGACCTGGCGTCAGCTGCAGGATCGAGGATCAATAAATGTTTTTTTTCCCTCTAAACTCTCAGAGAAGATCCTGCAGATTAAAGTTTGTAGGTCAGTCGGTGACCCTGAAAACCTTTTTATAAACCTTAAAAAAAGTCAGAATTTAAGCTCCGCCCCTCATCATCAAACAGAGCGACCCCGTAGATTTACAGGATTGAACTGTTTTTCTGGTCAGGGTCAGGGGCAGGGCGGTGGGTTTTGGAGCGGTCCGGCTCTCTCTGTGTGTTTCCTTTGAGGTTCTCAGTGTGATCCGGCCGTGTTTAGTCTAACAGTCCAACATGTCACACACTACAGTCATTTGGTCAGGAGCTGTTTCAACAAGACGCTGCTATTCCTGCAGGAAAACAGACACTGACTGACTGACAGACGGGCCGGTCTGATCTCTGACGGATCTGATGGATCTGGATTTACACGGTTCCTCTTTTTAAACTCCTTCAAGACCTGACAGGACAGGAGTCTGCCTCCCTCTGTAAACTCTAAACCGCTTAAAGAAATACACTCAGAGACGGTTTCTCGTCCTCTTCTAGGACAGGCAGGATAAAATCATCTCTGACCTTCATCTGAGAACACCTGAGAGACTCAGCGTCCGTCAGTTCAGCTCAGACTGAAGGATGATTTTGGAGCTGAATCTCAGATTAAAGGACCTCTCAATGTTTGAACTTTAATTCTTCATTTTATAGTTTTATTCTCTTCTGTGTTGGAAATGAAGCTGCTAAGATTGTTGATTTATTCAATCCAGAAAAATTCAGTGTCAAAGTTTGTTAAATTCAGTAAAAACTCCTGATTTTAAAACCTGAGTTTGTTCTTATTTTGGAGGATTATTAAAACCTGATAAACAGAAAGATGTAAAACTCTGAAAGAATCACAGCGGCTCCTTTTCTCCCACATTTTTGCCTTTTTAATAAGAAAAACTGAAACATGGATCATCGTCTGAATCACATTAAACCAACAAAAACAACAAAAACAATATATTATATCAGCACACTGTTTGAAAAGCAACATCATAGCTTAAATAAAGACATCATTTTCTTCTTCTTCTTCTCCACAGAGGACGTCATGTGACCTGAAACTTCGGCGTCCTCAGAATAATCCTTCAGTTCGTCGTCGTTTTCCGATCTCCGATCAGATCAGCTGTTTTTGAAGGAAAGGCACTTTTTCAGAGTTTGGACGGCGGCGTTTTTATTTGTGACGCCCTCTGACATTGTTCTCTGATCCCATTGAGCTGATGCATTGACAGTATGGGGGGGGGGGGTCTTAAGTATTGTTGTAACACACACAAACACACACACTATCAGCCCACCCGGCCTGTGGGAGCTCCATAGTGCAAAGTACTGTATGTAAATCTCCCATAGTGCATCTCTCCTCCCCTCCACTGTTTTAGTAACTGACTGAACTCCCCCGCTCTGCTCCTCCTCACCCCCCCGGCTCTCTGCTCCTCCCACATGTTACAGTCTGAGGGGGGGGGGGGGGGGGCAGGTCGCGCCCTCTTAAAGGTAACAACAGGAAACATTTGTGGGGATAAAAAAAACAGAAACAGGATTATTATCATTTTTTTTTACCACAGTGTCGTCTTCACCTGACAGAACGGTTCTTTCTTCATATCAACCGAAATAACAAACTCTTATTTTGAAAGGACGGGCCCCATGAGCTGGACTCCATCCTGCTGTGAAACGCTGTAACACACGAACAGTAACACCTGCCTGCAGCAGTAACCTGAAACTCTGAACTCTGGGTTTGTAACCGGTCGACCGAGCGCTACACAACGAGAAGATATATTAAAATTTATTCCCTTCATAAATAAATGCAAATACCCCCCCACCCCACCCCACCCACATTACCTCTATTTACATTTGTACAGAGACCAGACCCGACTCCCACACAACTGTCCTCATCATCATCATCATCAGACTCTTCTTCATCGAGCTCCACAAACACCAGAGAGAGAGAGAGAGAGAGAGAGAGGAGCTGCTCCTCTGCTGCACAAACAGGACGGCCATCTTAGAGAGAGAGAGAGAGAGAGAGAGAGAGAGAGCTCTGGTGTCCATGTTGGACAGGAAGAGGAAGCTCCATCTCGTCTCAGGCGTCCGTCCGTCCGTCTGTCCTTGTCCGTCCACATTAGGAGGCGTTGAGCACCGAGCGGCTGTACAGAGTTTGGTAATAAGCGCCTGAGTCCATGGTGGTGGGTCCTGGGCTGTCGTAGATCTGCTTGGCCCCCACAGGAGAGCCCCCGGCGTAGCTGTTGTAGGCCATCACCTGGTCCTGGTAGGACTTGAGGTCCATCTTCTGCTCGTTGGACATGAGGTTGGTGATGGAGAACGGGTGGTTGAAGTTGTAGTGGGGGTCCAGAGACTTGAGGGCGTCACTCTGTAGGTCCATGTGCTGCTGCATGGCGCTGGGCAGGAGGTTCCCCACTAAAGACTGCGGGTGGAGGAGCGGGTTGGAGGAGGAGGAGGAGGCTGAGAGGGACAGGGAGGACGGAGGGATGGAGGTGGAGGAGGAGGAGGAGGACGGCAGGGAGATGGGCGGGCTGTGGAGGTGCGAGGAGGACAGCGGAGGGCAGTCCAGAGGAACCAGGGAGTTTCTTTGGTGCGGCTGGTCGTCTGAAGAGCCCGGGTGGGAGTTGTCGGAGTGGGCGGAGTCAGCGCCCTCTGATCCTCCTGTAGGGCTGTGATCCTCCACCAGGTGGTCTCCGCCGTGTCCCCCTTTCCCCGAGCCCCCCTCCTGGCTCTTGTGTCCCTTCTTGGCGGTCTTGTCCTCGATCTTGAAGCGTTTCTGGCGCCGCAGGTAGCAGCCGTTCTCGAACATGTTCCCCGACTGCGGGTGCAGAGTCCAGTACGAACCTTTGCCCGGCTTGTCTGGCGAGCGAGCGACCTTCACAAAGCAGTCGTTAAAGGAGAGCGAGTGGCGGATGGAGTTCTGCCAACGCTGCTGGTTCTCTCGGTAGTAGGGGAACAGGTCCATGATCCACTGGTAGATCTCGTTGAGGGTCAGCATCTTGCTGCCGCTCTGCTGGATCGCCATGGTGATCAGAGAGATGTACGAGTACGGCGGCTTGGCGTGGGTCAGGGAGCGGCGGTACGGCTTCGGGGGAATCTCCTTGGGCCCGGCCCGGCTCAGGGTGGTGGTGGAGGGGTATCCCAGCTGGCTCATGGACTGACCCATGTTCTGGTAGTGGGACAGGGAGCTGAGGGAACCCGGAGCCGCGGGGCCCAGCTGAGTCAGAGAGCTGGAGCTGAGGGAGGAGGCCACCGGGGAGAGGGACATGTGAGTGGGCCCCGAGCCCATGGAGGCCAGAGGGGAGCTGCTGAGGGTGGAGCTCGGGTACGCCATGTTCATGCCTGCGGGGGCGGCGGTGGCCGGGTTCAGGTTGATGTAGCTGTTGATTGTTCCCATGGAGCCCATCGAACCCATCGAGCCCAGACCAGAGTTCATGGTGGTGGGAGAGGAATACATCTGCAGGAGAACAACAACAAGAAGAGGAGGAGGTCATTGACAGGAAACACGTCATCTCAGAACACACAGATCCACAGAACCGAACCGGAACACTCTAAAAAAAACCTGTTTTCTGTTGAGACTGACTCTGAGTTCTGCTGAAGGACTCTGAAACTCTGAGAGGAGAAGTTTGACTCCTTATCAATGCACAATGAAGCTCTCAGTGCGCGCGGAGGGGACATGGATTTCACACGCACGTGTTAACCTGAAAATGCGCAAAAAGCGCGTCACGGTGCCTCTCAGACACGCAGACAGACTCCTCCGCGACTCCGTGGAAAAACAAGTCCACTAAAATCTGACCTCCGAGAAGAAATCTGTTTATAAAAACGTCTTAATGTCCAAAAAGTGAATCTGAATCTGAAGTAAATCGAAGTGTATGGAAATAAAAACGAGTCAAAGTTTCAGACCGAGTCCAGGATCTCAGCGGGGGTCCGGGGCCTCTCTGCGGAACTTTATCAGTTTCTTTCTTGTCGGTTAATTTCATCAGCTGGAGGTGAGAACAGACCTGAGCTGCTGCTGATGGAATTAACTCTTAATTTAATTAGAGAAGGTGAAGAAAGTCCTCTTAACATTTACACCTGAACTGTGGAGACACTGAGCAGCTGTGAGGACTCAGAGGAGGACAACCTGTCCAGAAGTCAAAAACTTCCATTTTATAAATTATTTTAAAAAAACTGAATATTTTTATTTTTATCAGAATTATATTTTTTTAGGTTTAAAAATCGGTGAAATTAAAACTGGTGGATTTGAGGCCTTTAAAAAAAAGGTTTTAGTGTTTGAGCTGCTTCAACAAAAACATGAACAGATGTTAAAAAACAGGAAGAATTTTGACGGTTTTAAACTTTAATTTCTGTTTTTATATTTAGTCGTTTTTCTTTAAATAAAATCTCTCTCTCTCTCTCTCTCTCTCTCTCTCTCTCTCTCTCTCTCTCTCTCTCTCTCTCTCTGCTCCTCAGTTTTGGCCTGTTAACCGTAAATTTCGTTCGATCCTAAATCTTCTTTAATCTTCTCAAACGTTTGCTCTAAAGTCAATTATCAAACTTTAAAATATTGTCAACAGATTAATTTTATTCTTCTTAAAAGAATTTAAAATGTTTTGAGTTTTAAACTTTTTTAAACTCCTCATGTGCGTAAAAATAAAAACCTTTGTCTTTGTCACTTCAGATAAATTCATGACTGTTTTAAAAATGAGGGAAACAAAACTGTGAGATTCATCTGCAGTATTTTTTTTTACATATTCACTCGTATGTTCAGGTTTTTCTCGTTGTTTTTTACCTCGCTGGCCTCGCTGTAGAAAGTATTCCACTCTGGTAGATCATGGGCTTCCATCTTCACAGAGCTCAACATCCCCAAAACACCTCTTCGAAGGAGAAACTGTCACCGAGCTCTTCAGGTTATAATGTCAGAAATTAAATGATCAAATATCCTCCGGAAAAAAAGTTTAAAGTTGTCAGAAAAAAAAGTCCAAAGTGAAGTTTTCTCCTCTCCGTCAGGAAAGAAGGAGAAACTGTCGAACAGTGAAGAGCAGAGAGATCAAAAGTCGATATTTCTTCCTCTTCAGTCATCCATCGTTTCGTAACTTTAATCTTATAAAACTCTACAGACTCTTTTTTTCTTCTTCTTGGTTTTTCTGCTCCGACACGCGCTGCAGCAGGCGGAGGTGAGGCGCGCAAATCCAGCAGAGGAACCTGGACGTCCTCCTCTTATAAGGTGCTGCTGGGTCCCGCCCCGCTCCTGACATTTGAATGCCGTGATGGGATCCAGGAAGGGCCCCGCAAAAAGGCCGATGTGGCCCCCTGGCGTGCTGTATATTGGCCCTGCGGCTGCACCGGGGCCACCCGGACGACTGAGTGTCCCAGAGTCCTTCAGAGACAGAGCTGAGGGGTTTCTTCATCAGGGTTAGAGGTTAATGAGGAGGTCAGGAGGTTATTATCGATCTCCGTGTATCTGTGTGGGTGTGGGTGTGTGGTGGGGGGGTGTCAGAGTCGTTAATTCCCTTGGCTATCACTTGTCTGGGGTCGTAAACCTTTTAACAGGTTCTCGGCGGGTTTGTAACCGCCCCTCTGGTATCAGATTCTGGGTTTTGGTAGTCAAATATTGTACCGATGGATTTAAATGACAAAAGGAGGACTATCAGAAAATCTGAGATCCAGATCAGAAACAACGAACTCCCACTAAAAACCTCTGAGAGTCACTGAAACAGATTTGATTAAAGATTGTGTTTTAACAGAAAAAAACTTCTAATCATGTCAGAGGGTCAGAAGAGACTCTCCATGGTGCGTAAAACCAGGATCCTGTTCGTGCGTAATTTGCGCGTAAAAGTGGATTCGGTTCTAATCCTGTGAATCTTGTCTCCTGAGGTTCCAGAGTTGGAGTCAGTGAGGCCTCCTGTTAGCTCCTCACACATGTCCTTCTCCTCTCTCTCCATAAATAATGTAAGCCTGGTGTCATGACTGCTGGGCTGCAGAATACACATCAGTCCGGGTGCAGACGGAGGCCCGTGAATGTCAATGCCTCAGCTAATGGTCACTCAATGGACATGTAATTGATGCGCAGGCGGGAGGTCGACTGGATTAGACTGTGAGAGAAGGTCCGAGAAATCAGAAATAACAGGAAGGACGTGGAGGGACACGGTGAGGGCAGACAGACCCGGGTTCGAGGGTTCTTCTCTGCTCCTCAGGCCTTCATTCGAGCCTCCACTGAAGATCTGACTGAACTGTTTGTCATATTCCTTTAATAATTCCCCCTCCACCTGACCTGAGTGCAGCAGACCCCCTTCACCTGCGCAGACTCCGCAGAGGTCTCTCCTGTTTGCTGAAGCCGTCAGGTCGATTAACAGGCGGAGTGATCTCACACCTCAGTCTGCGTAATGATGTAATTAAGCCTGAGAGAGACCCGACTCTTCATCTGCACCAGGATACAGATGAAGAGAAGGAAGGAGAGAGGAGTCTGACCTCCAACATCTTCATGGAGAAACGAGAAATAAAACAAAGATCAGCTTCACAGGATCATGTCAGCTCAGGTGTGTGTGTGTTTTTGAAACCTTTCAGTGAGCAGGTTTTAGTCAATCTGACTATTTCCAACACGAGGAAAAGCAAAAGCCTGATGGTGTCTGATAATTTTGAAACGATAAAACTTCAAAATCTTCATCTGAGGATCTTTAAGGAGCTGAAAAAAATCTGCACAAAAACTTTAAATAAAACAAAAGAGTTAAAAAGGAACAGATATGATCCACAGAGTCAGATCTCAATCCTTTAATTCTTATTCTCGTGTTTTTATTCAGACTCAATTATCTTTGTGCTGCTTTCAGGTGACAGTGGGAAATCTGAAAACTTCTCCAACACCACCAGAGAGAAACTCTTCTCCAGGTAAGACAGTTCGGTTTGTTCTGATCAGTTTCTCTTCTACATTGAGATTAAATGTTTTGAACTTTAATAATCAAACACTGAGTGAATCTCCAGACATGTGAGTATAGATCTGTCTTTATTAGATGCTGTATCTGTTCCTTTTCTATCCAAACTCACATTCAGACACCTCCTCTCTCTGCAGGCCGTTTCTCATGCCAATGGGCCTCCATCCACCGTCCATTAACACCTCTATAATTGGTTTAACAAAGGCTGTAATGAGCTGACACTAATGGAGGAAACGACACATCAGTCTGCCTTTAAGGGGGGGTACCTTCACCTGCGCATGCTCAGAGGTCTTCTTCAGTTCTGGGTCAGAACTTCACTGAGCTCGTCTTTATTCCATCATGATCCTCCATCCCAGGTCCATACAGGTCTATCCTATCAGAACAGGCTGAGCTCAACAGAGTAACAGCGCCATCTCGTGGCTCTGAGGAGAGGGATTCTTTTCAAAATAAAAGTCTTTACTGAGTTAAGAGGAAGAGTGTGAAAGTTTGACCCAAACAAACCTGAACTAAACTAACATGAAGTTTAAGGTTTCATTTGTTTCCACAGCAGCCCAGAGTTCTCTGTGTGGGTTCAGATTCATGAACAAGATAAACTATTTTCCTTTATTAGTCCCACAGGAGGAAACTACAGTTTTCACATGATCAGATTTCAGTCAAGAAAAGGAACAACAGACACAAGTTTCCATCCCATTTTATTCCTGCTGTCTAGTTTGTACATGAAGCTGCAGTAAAACCGAAAGATCTAAAACAGACACGTGAAGGAGAGAGAGACAGAGAGAGAGAGAGAAGTCAGTGTGCGGAGCGACGCAGGAGAGAACGTATCAAACAATGAAACAGAACGCCGACTTTACAAAAGCTTCAGATAAAAGCAAAAAGCCGTCTGATGGCGAGCGAAGGGAAACAGATTCAGGTTAATGATTGACTGAACAATAAAAAAGTCGTAGCTCTCCTACTTCCCCTGAGGTTCCCAGCTCACAAACAGACGGTAAACATTTGAAAAAGGCACTTAACAAGGGATTGCATGGTATATCAGTGCATATTCAACTCAAATCCACTTCTTTACGGGTTCGTCTTCAGAACAGACCTGATCTGTGGGACCACCTCTTTAAACCCGACACGCCCAAAGAGCAGCAGAGCACGGGTCCGGGTCTGGAACCGTTTGATGAAGAAGAAGAAAACTAGTTTCATTCTGGCCAAGAAATATAGCAGTATATAATTTTAACAAAACATTTACATCCAGAAAAGCTCAGTTTGGGCAAAAATCACCTTTGGTTTGAGTGTGGGTCTGTACCGGGGGGTACAAACGGCACATAAAGGGAGAATCCACCCAAAACACAGATCCACAGATGTTGGATTGTTCAGAGTAAAATGACTCACAGACACACACACACACATCTGCAGAGTGTGTGTTTGTTTTGAAATGTGCTTTTAGTCTCTGCTGCTGATTCTTCTCCTCTGACCTGTTACATTACTCTGACATGCCGTAGGTTCAGTTCACTTCAAATGGGATTGTTTTAAAAACTGCTGTCAACTTTAAAATCCAGTCTGTGTAAAGGCTGCTCTGTCTTTAATTTAGAAACCGCTCCATGAAGATCGGACCCTCAGGGATGACGGATGGACTCTCGGCGTTTTGGGAGGATTCTCACTTTGAAAACAAAAGGTTGAAGAAATGAAACACAAACGCGTTCAGGTACATTTTCCAAATCGTTGCATATACTATGACAAAGGATTGCACATACATACTATAATAGATCTATAGAGTATATAACATTTAAAATTCTAGTATAAAATATAGTCCCAGGCCTATCATAGATATCTTTTCATATACATTCGTGGTAAAGCGTAGGCTGAGCTGGTTCTGTATGAAAGCAACATTTAGAACCACAGAGAGTCTGAGGCTGGTGGACAGACTCTCCGGATGGTTTGATTTTCTCTGAGTCAAAGTCAGCTTTAGTCAAAACTGAAACTGGTACACAGACGCGCTGGGAAATGTTACTGCTGGCATTCTGTCCACGCCGTCTCCTCTGAGTTTGAAGAGGAGAGACTGAAGCTGCGCTCGGACACCGATTCAGTCAGGAAACCCAAAATCACCTGAAGGTTAAACTTGAACTTTCGTGTCAGTTGAAAAAACACAAATATTGAATTGAAGCTGAGTGTTGGTAGGACACACTTGTCAGACGGTTCAGTTTCAACTTGGTTTGACTCGGACCGGTCTGGACATCACTGAGAACGGTCCGAAATCTTTTCTCCTCTTACAACCGTTTTTTTTTTTTTTTCATGGACAAGAAAAATAAAACAATAGATTTTTATTTCTGTATCTGAGTTGTTTGGGTTTTTAAAAATAAGCTCTTGTGCTTTTTCACAATATCAGCTGTACAGTGATTGTCAACAGGAGACCGTGGCTACTTTCAGAGAGTTTGGAGGACGAGCTTTAAGAAATGACGGAGAAAAATCTGCAGCTGAGCTCGACTTTTCAAAAAAGAAACATTTATCGGCATCTGTCAGTCAGATTTCAGACTGAAACGCCTCTTCATGATTAAATTTAACCATCAATATTCATTATTTTGCATTTGCATGTTTTAGTCAATGTGTTATTTTCCCAGCATGCAGAGAGTTTATAGTGGTCATGATATCTAACTCTGCCTAAAGTAGCCACCGTCCAGCTGTTGATTGGTGATCAATATCTGAGTGTAGCTCATGTGACCAAAGTGTCTCCCCTCGTCACGACAGGAACTGATTCATGAGTGAAAGTGGAACATTCTCATCGCAGGTAAAGGTGAGGGCGGTCTTTGCAACGTTAGTCAAATATGTGCGGTGAGGTCTGATGGAGTTATTGATATCAGGTGGTGGTGGTGGTGGTGGGGGTGTAAGGACCTGTGTGTCTCTGTGTTGGTTCTCCTCCTCCGGGTCTCTCTGCTGTCCAGTGCAGATGTTTCCTCCTGATGTTTGACAGGACTCTGTGAAAACCACGAAAAACAAACTTGTTATTATCAAAAATATTCTGATCGTACTTCTAACCAGCGACATCCAGATGTGCTGATGAAGATATCTGCATGTGGGTGGAGTCTTAAAAAAGGAGACCGGACTTGAGACCACATGGTTTCAGATGGTTGTGGTGGACCTACCTGTTGCTGTCTTGGGTCCTGTTTCCATGACGATCATCATCACGTCTCTCTCTCTTTCTTGACCGTGACGTCTCCACTTCCAGATCCGGCTCCACTGTTAGATCCACTCCCAGCACCCGGTGCAGATGCTCCTGCAGCTCCAGGACCAGGTCCGGGCCCGGTCCCAGCTCCGGATGCAGCAGCAGCTGGTGCAGCCCCTGCCCCACCAGTCCCCAGTATAGTGGAGACCTCTCCCTGCATGAAGGCCCAAGGGGGACTGTTAGGAGAGTTATCCAGGGGACAGCGCTCTCCACTGGGGCAGTACACCTCACCGTCCCCCCGCCGGGTCTGGATGTACACCCTGGTACAGGGGAAGCAGAACCTGAACACGAGGAGAGGAGAAAACACGACTTTAGTGAGATATGATGACTATGATTATTCTAATGACAAGAGCTCAAACAGTCTTTAAAGGGATATTCCGGCGTAAAATTAATTTAGGGTCAAACACACCGTAACACCGAGTTAGACCCCCCCTCCAGAGATGAATGTTGCCGACCGCTTGCTTCTCTAGTTATACCAACTTTAGTAACGACCGCAGGATAGTAATAGCAACAGGATAGCTCACCTACTCTCTTCCAGCAGCCGAGACCTCAGGCCAGTCCATCACGGACTACAGCGGGGTGCCGCAGCTCAAGGAAGAACATTTATGATCATTTCTTCATGGAAATACAATCAGACCGAGACGCTAAGACAGAAGAACTACCGCGTCTGTAAAATGATTAATATGGTGATTATTACTTCAAGGAAATGATGAAGAAATGATCATAAATGTTCTTCGTTGAGCTGCGGCACCCCGCTGTAGTCCGTAATGGACTGGCCTGAGGTCTCTCTACAAACAAGCGGCTGCTGGAAGAGAGTAGGTGAGTTGTGTTTAGACTCTTTGATGAGTCAAAGTTAAAAAGATGTTTGGTGTCTAGTACTATGTCTGTGACCCTATATGTCCTGTTGATGAAGTTAGGTGCTGTTCTGAGCATTATTTGTGGTTATAGAGTGGCGTTTTGGTTGGGGGCGTGGCTCTCTGTATTACTATCCTGCGGTCGTTACTAAAGTTGGTATAACTAGAGAAGAAAGCGGTCGACAACATTCATCTCTGGAGGGGGGGTCTAACTCGGTGTGTTTAATCCTGACTTAGTTTTACACCAGAATATCCCTTTCATGACTCACAATGTTTTAATTATGGACCCACTAAAGTCCTCTTTATAGAGCAGAACTCTAAAAGGTCAAACTAAGAAGCACTGAGGAGCTTCAGCCCAGTGGTTTAATTGGACAGAGTGGGAGTTCTGGTTTGATTCCAACCTGCAGCTCTTTACTGATGTCACTCTCCACCCTCACTCCACCCACCGTCCTGCGTCTCCAGAACCCTCAAAATAAACCGGATACACAAAACCAACACGGATCAGAACCACACAGACCTGTGTCCCGGCACTGATGGACACTGAACAAAGTGTGTGTCCTCCAGCCTCTCGTGACACAGGGTGCAGGACAGGGTGTTTCCGGTGGAGTGGGTGTTGCCGGCAGATGCAGACCCCAGCTCGGAGGCCCCGCTGTGGGGTAACGCCGCAGCCGTGGTCGCTGCCTCTGCGGAGGTGCTGGACCCCAGGGGCTCCCCTCCGGACCTGGCGGTGAGGGGGCGAGGCTGCCTGGCTGGAGATGAAGCCGGTTTGGGGCTCGTCTGACTGACACCCCCGGCCATGGATGAGGACGAGGACGGCAGACCCGAACTCTTACTGGTACTGCTCCCCCCGGACACAGAACTGTGGATCTGGGACTGGATCTTGGGCTGGTTCTGGGACGAGCTGAGCTCTCGCTCCAACTCTGGGGTGATAAACGGGGCGATCCCCATCCCGATGCCCAGCTGTCTGCGGCTCATCTCGGCCAGAACCGGGGCCTGGAAGAGCATGGGGTTACTCATGGGGGCGGTCCGGGCCGTCAGACCCGCAGGCATCCCCGCAAGAAGCCCGTGCGGGATCCCTGCGATACTCTGAGTGACCAGACTGGGGGGGATGGCGGCCCCCAGCATGGGTCTCCGGCTCCCGCTGGGACTCTGCCGGTTCACCTCAGGGGGGGGTTGTCCGTCCCGGTGCAGCCCGTTGGGCGGCACGCGTATCGCCGACCCGGTCCCCTCCCCTCTCCGGTCGAAGCGGTCTGGATGCGGTCTGCCCCCGTCTGCCGGGGCCTCTCCTCGGCCAGGTGTGCCGTGTTTATTCGGTGAAGGACCAGGTGAGCGGACGGTTCCGTCCTGGATCCCGTGGGTCCGTTTCAGCTGTCGCGCGCTGGTGATCAGGAACTCGATCTGGTTGGCTCCCTCGTAGTTCACGCACCCACGGCAGACCACCTCACTGAAGTCCCACACCACGGTCCACGGCATCTTGGGCAGGTCGCACAGGTAGCACCACTGGCGCCTGGATGAGGAGGGGGACGACATGTCTGGAGACGGACCACCAGAACCGAGCCCAGCTAGCTTCCTCCTGAGCTAACAGACGTTAGCCGAGTTAACCTATTTATCTTCGACAGGTGCACGCCCTCTTTTTACTGACGACTTTCAGGTCAAACTGGCTTCAAACTGCTGTAGAACAGAATTAAACATTCTTATTGTGTGAAATAAACTCAAACTTTGCGGTTATTTTGCTCTTTTCTTCATGTGTTTGTTTTGTTTGCTCACTTCGGCCTGTTCTTGGCTCCTGTTGTCAACTGCTTTCCCGACAGACGCGAGAACGTTACGTAATCCTGCGAGGTGCACTATGGGTATTAGAGTTTTCCCAACCAGTTGTAGCCATAGATATATAATGGAGACCGACGTCCGGGCATGGCGGCCATTTTGCTACGGTCAGCTCGTCCACTCCTAACATTCCAGTCTACAGTTCATGTAACATTTAAATAACCATAGATTGATTAATTTTAAACCGATTTTCAAACAGTTTAGTTTGTAACAAACCTCAGAGTTTTAGTTATGTTCCTGCATACTCAAGAATAATTTTAACCATGGATTTTCATAAATAAACATTAAACAGATAGGTAGAGCAACAGCTATAGGCCTACACACACAAGGCAGTTATAACTCACTTTTACAGACTTGCTTTTATGTTATGCCGTCTTTCCTCTTTTTTTCTTTTACTTCTATCTTATTTCGACTTATTTTAGTCTTTGTTTTACTTATAACCTTTTCTTATTTTACCTTTAAGGCCTTTTATTGTTTTTTATTGTTTTTCCTGCTCAATTTTATTATTCTATTTTATCATTAATATTACCATCATTATTATTTAATTATGATATTACTGGGTCAACTTTGTAATATGTACTTGGTCTCACTCACAGCGAGTCTGTTAGCCAAGTTAGACAGCTGATAAACACAAACACATCCACAAAGACTGACATTTAGACTAAATAAATAAAATATAAGCTGTTATCAAAGAAATTAAAATCTCGATTGTGGTCTCAGCCTTTACAAAGTGACTCAAAGTTAGTTCTTGCGCATAAATATCTGTGAAACAACTGTTCTTCATGATTAAGTCTTTTTTTCTCAAAGTAAATCTGATATTTTAATACGTCCAAACATCCCGACTCATAGCCACGTTACTAAGGTCTGTAATAAACTAAACCATTTGTAAATCTGTCAAGATTTCAGCGAGTTAAGAGGATTTTTGATCATGTAGATTACTCACCTCCAGTCAGCTACCAGAGAGCGGACCAGAATGGTATACTGGAGTAAGATGGCCGCCGGTGACTCCGCCTCATAGAGTCATCTAGCCTCTCCTACAATATCTATGTTTTAGCTTTGGCTGTTCCCGGACTACAACCGTCGCTGACACGGAAGTGAAGTGATTAAAGGTCGTAGTTCATTTGGTGTCAACACATGTGCGTTTGTCCTCACAGCCATGCGTGTTTGTGGAGAAAACTTTAAATTTCAGAGTTTGTGATCTTTAAAAAAAACTTTAACATGCCTAAAGACATTTCATCGAGCGAAGATGAAGCGGACTCTCCCACTCTCAGCACGAAATCACCTGAAAAGCAGAAAGAAAGCGGTGAGTGAACTCTGTGTGTGTCTGTGTGTGGAGGAGGAGGTGAAGCTGCTGTTGGTGCTAAAAGAGTCAGTTTACAGTCTCGGTACATGTGACTGAATATAATTAGATCTTGTGTTTCAGTTCATCAGTTCAACATCTATCCCTGAGACCCAAATTATGAACAGGAGGATTATTTATATGTGTAATCCCATATTTAATTCAGAGTTATTAAGGCTAATAGAGGATAAAATCACCATCAAGAAGATATGAGTCATTCTACCTGAACTGTCCGAAATGGGGCTGGAAATATCACAACATTTTTCCCATATGTATTGTACCGCATCTAAAGGTCACATATCTACTAAAAGAACTGTTAATTTTTATATCGTATTTTCAGAATGTTTTTCAATGTTTTACCTGTCCCAAAATTTGTCACAACTGAAACATTTTACTAAAACAATATATAATATTAACCTTTTAAGTTTTTTTCTTCTCTTGTCTGCAGCTTTAAATTTTTTACAAAATTTTCAGGACAGTTTTCACAACTAAATTAATAAAAATCAATATTTTAACAAATTTCAAAATTCGAATTGTAAAATTCTTCAAAAATAAAATTTAATATTTCCTTTAAAATGTCTAATTTTTATCAGATTGATTCCAAAGTTAATATTTAAAGAAACAGAATATAAAGTTATCAAATTAGTGGGTTAATATATTAGTTGATAACTCATTACAAACAACCTTGTGTTTCAGTCGTGACTTCACTGTTTCGGTTGTGGCAAGGTTACAACCCTCAAATTTAGGCTATTCCTACGGCGAGAAAGTCACAAACACTTATTTCATAATATGTTTGATAGAAGAGTTTAATTTTTGAAGAGAAATAACCGCTTGTTTGTGGGGGAGCCCTGAGAAGTCAAAAACCAAGTGCAGCGGAGTTTCACAGCTCAAGGAAGAACATTTATTACTTTATGGAAATGCAATCAGACCGAGACGCTAAGGCAGAAGAACAAACTTTTTTATTTAAATGAGAGTAAAAATAAACTCTTTCTGGTAGATTCTCCTTTTCTGAGCTGCTCCTGTTTTTTTCCGCCCTGAAAGTAAACTCACTGAGCTGAAAAACAACAACTTTCATAAATGTGTTTTTTCCTCACATCTGTTATTCTTGATTTTAATTGTCCGTTGTGTTATTGATCGAATAAGTGCGTGCCTTTCATATCCACAGATAAGAAGTCCACCAAGTTCGAGTGTCCTGCTGACTTTGTGTCCTTCTGCCATAAACCCTGCAGCAGCACTCTGACAGAGAGTCTGAGGAACAACGAGAGCGAGCTGTGGCTCATCAAAGCTCCTGCTAACTTTAACCCAGAATGGTGGGTACAATCCCACCTCACACTTATTCATGAGGAAGAAAACACACATAGATGTTCAGTTTTCAGAGACTTTTGTCTTTGCAAATTTGATGGTCATTCAGTGAAGAGATTTGCATGAATTCAGATCCAAATCAGAGTGAAAGGTCAGGTGGTCTGCAAGGTCCAGATGTTTGGTTTAAACCTCTGAACTTTGACATGTTTGTATGTCTGACCTTGTCTCCCCTCCCTTCGTCCAGCTTCAGTAGTATGAAGGTGCCGCTCTCTGGTCTCCGGACGATGAAGGTTCGTGTAGCTGCAGGCGGAGAGCAGACCAGGAGCAGCAAACAGATCTACAGCGTCCTGGCGTCCACGCATGCATCCTCAGATTTGTGTCTGCTCACCAGCGACAAGCAGGAGTCAGGTCGAGCAGCTTTTGGCCCCGCCTTCTGCGGCGTGCTGAACATTTGTGAGAGTTACGGAGACAGCAGCACCAATCAGGCGCCTCAGGTCATCCCCGCCACTCCAGCGCCCTCCATCCCACCGGGGCTCAGGCAGCGGTTTCACCCCTTTGGCAGTAGGACCCCCACGCTGACCTGTAAGGCGAAAAGGGAGGCAGACGGACAGGCGGAGGAAGATGAAGGGCAAACAAAGAAGAAGAAGAGAAAGAAAGAAAAAGGAGTAAAAGCAGAGCGAGCAGATGAGGAGGAGGTGAAAATAAAGGAGGAGCCTGTGGCTGAAACTCAGGAGGAACTGATGATGGAGGTCAGTGACGCAGTGGAGGAGAAGAGGAAGAAGAAGAAGAAAAAGAAAGACAGAGAGCGAGAGGAGGAAGGTGTGGAGCACAGCATGATGGTGAACATGGAGGAAATAACGGTGAAAAGTGAACCAGTGGACACTTTGTACGGAGATGTCGTGGACGGTTCAGGGAAGAAGAAGAAAAAGAAGAAGAAAAACAAAACTGATGATGACTAAATGTTTGTTTTTGACCTTATGAACCTGTTTCAGAGACACTTTTTAATAATAATGAACTCCAGATTGTTGCTGGATCACTCAGTGTTCGGGTCACTTTGGCAGGTCTTGACATTCAGACGGAATAAACAACATCTGAAATCAGTGGAACTCTCACATGAAATAAAGAGATTTGATCCCAGAGTGTGTGAGGAAAACACTCCTCCATCATCCTGAGGTCAGAGGGGGACAGTTTCATGTATCGAGAGCCACGGGCGTCTCTGACGACATCAGGATCTGTGTGTTTTCTGCCAAACTGTGTTGTCATGTTTGTGTATATTTCTACAGGTTTAGAACTAAAGATGGAAGAATGATTCATCCTGAAGGTATTCCCTTATTTTGAAAGGGTCTGAGTCATGAATTGGAGAAATGATTTGTGTGCAGAAAACCACATGTCAGAAAATAAAACCCAGAAGTGATCAAAGACAGAAAATAAAAAGCATGTGTTTTTGTCCTGCAGTCGTCGGGAGTGAGTCTTCCAGCACAGCACTACATTTTCCTCCCGTACCTGTTACTACACTGTGACATTTTCTATCATATTATAATATAGTATTTATATAATGCTATACTATTACACTTTTTATCATACGTTAACTAGAACGTTCTTTGTCTTACCACACTGATATTTTTATCATACTATACTATGATAATTTTTTAAATAATATTAGACCTATTTTTTCATACTATGCTGATTTTTTTAAGTACTATACTGTTACATCTTTATCTTATCTTTTCAATGCTATACTATGTCATTTTTTATCATTGTATAATATGACCTTTTACATCATACTATACTATGACTTTTTACCATACTTACTTTTTCATGACATTTTAAAACTACATACTATACTATAACTTTTTTTTTATCATACTGTCATATGACCTTTTTAATCATAATATACTATGACATTTTTTAATCATACTATACTATGACATTTTTTATCATCATATAATATGATTGTTTTAATCGTTCTATACTATGAAATTTTTTAACAGCCTATACCATGACATTTTTTTCATATTTAAATTTGAAATTATCATAGTATACAATGAAATTTTTAGGCAAACCAAATTAAAACTTTTTTTTCATACAATTTCATGACATTTTTAAACAAACTATACTACAATATTTTTTAAAATACTATACTCTTATTTTTTTATACCAAAAATTAATTTTTTTTTTATCACACTATACTATGGCATTTTTCATCATACTATCATATGACAAATTTTAACACACTTAACTATGACAATTATTATTATATTTTACTTTGACATTTTTTATCATACTATACTATGACATTTTTCATCATAATATACTATGACAAATTTAAACATACTTTACTATGACCTTTTGAATCTAGTGGCTGTGACATTTTTTTTTATCTTACTATGCTATGACATTTTTTATCATAGTATATGACCTTTTTAATAATACCATACTATGACATTTTTTCATCATACTATACTTTGACATTTTTTATCATACTATAATATGACCTTTTTAATAATACCATTCTATGACATTTTTTTTATCATACTTTACTATGAGATTTTTTTTATCATACTATAACATGACTTTTTCAATCATACTATACTATGACATTTTTTTATCATACTTTACTATGACATTTTTTATCATACTATACTATGACATTTGTTTCATATTTAAAATTTGAAATTATCATAGTATACAATTAAACTGTTTTGGCATACTATGATATGACATTTTTTAAAACCAAATTAAAACTTTCTCATCACACTTTTTCATGATATTTTTAAACATGCTATACTAATTTTTTATCATTCAATACTATGACATTTTCATCAAACTATACTATGACAAATTTTAACATACTCTTCTGATATTTTTTTTTTATCGTACTTTACTTTATCAATCTATACTGACAATTTTTAATCATACTATACTATGACAATTTTTTAAACATACTAAACTATGACATTTTTAAACATAGTGTAATATGACCTTTTGAATCACAACTGTACTGTTACATTTTTTATCATACTATACTTTGATATTTTGTATCATACTATACTATGACATTTTTTTATCATACCATACTATGACATTTTTTTTCATACTATACTACTATATTTTTTATCATAGTATAATATGACCTTTGAATCACAACTGTACTGTGACATTTTTTATCATACTATACTTTGACATTTTGTATCATACTATGCTATGACAAATTTAAACATACTATACTATGACATTTTTTTTATCATACTTTACTATGACATTTTTTTATCATACTATACTATGACATTTTTTTATCATACCATACTATGACATTTTTTTTCATACTATTCTACTATATTTTTTTATCATAGTATAATATGACCTTTGAATCACAACTGTACTGTGACATTTTTCATACTATACTACGGCATTTTTTGTCATAGAATAATATGCCCTTTTTAACCATACTATACCATGACATTTTTTAACCATACTATACTATGACATTTTGATTCATATTATACTGACATTTTTTTTCATACTATACTACGACATTTTTTATCATAGTTTAATATGATTTTTTGAAACATAACTTTACTGTGACAAATTTTTATCATACTATACTCTGACATTTTGTATCATACTATACTATTACAACTTTTAACATACTACACTGACTTTTTTTATCATACTATACTACAATTGTTTTATCATACTATAATATGAACTTTTTTATCATACTATACTATAGCATTTTTAATCATACTGTACTATGACACATTTTAAGTTACTATACTATGAAATTTTTTTATCATACTATGCTATGACATTTTTTTTTAAAATTATAATATGCCCTTTTTAATTTAAATTTGAGATTATTATCATAGTACACAATGACATTTTCTTTGGCATAATATACTTTGAATTTTTTTTCATACCAAATTGATTTTTTTTGATAATACTATTTCTTGTCATTTTTAAAACAAACTATACTATAACAATTTTTTTAACATACTATACAATTTTTTTTTTTTCAAAACCAAAATTAGAATTTTTCATCATACAATACTTTGACAAATTTTAGAATACTATACTATGACAATTTTTATCATGGTATAATATGACCTTTTTAATCATACTATACTATGACACTTTTTTTATCATACTTTACTTCGACATTTTTCATCATACTATACTATGACAAATTTTTAAATACTACACTATGACAATTTTCTTTATATCATACTATAAAATTTTTCATCACGGTATTATATGACCTTTTAAATCATACTATGCTGTGACATGTTGTATCATACTATAATATGACATTTTTATCATTATATACTATGACAATTTTGAACATACAATACCAAGACAATTGACATTTTTAAATATACTTTACCATGACATTTTTTCGTACAAATTCTTTTTTTATTATTATACTTTACTATGATATTTTTATTGTATTATACCAAGACTTTTTTTTAACATATTAAACAATGAGAATTTTCTCATCTCAAAATTAGAATTATCATACTTTGCTATGACAAATTTTTAACATACTTTAACATTTTTATCATACCATACTATGACATTTTTAACTTACCATTTTTTTTCAAACTAAAATAACATATATCAGAGGCAAGGCAAGGCAAGTTTATTTGTAAACAACATTCCTACACAAGGCAATTTAAAATGCTTTACAGATGCAAGGAAAAACATTAAAACAATTAGAAAAAAAGGAGAGATCAGAACAATTAAAATTAAGAAGCATAAAACAAATTCAAGCAAAAAGACTGAAAAATTTAAGATAAAAAATATTTTATATTTTATAACTCATACTATACTATGACATTTCATTTCAATTCATATTGTACAACTTAATCTATACCGCCATTTTTTTTATCATACTACACTTTGACATTATTTCACATACTATACTACGACCTTTCATTCTAGACAATGATATTTCTATTATACTATACTACGCAATTTTTTTTATACTATACTATGATTTTTTTTAACCATACTATACTGTGACATTTTTACCGAACTATACTTTGACATTATTGTCATACTATACTATGACAATTTTTACCATACTATACTATGCCGTTTTTTTTATCATGCTATACTATTAAATTTCTATCATACTATACTTTGAGAAAATTATCATATTATACTTTGATATTTTTGTCTTACTATCCAATGACCTGTTTTAAAATACTTAACTATGAAATTTTTTATCATACCTTGACATTTTTTTTACCGTACAATACTCTGATTTTATTGGCATACTTAACCATGACATTTTTTTAAAATACTATACTATGATTCTTTTAATCATACTTCACCTGACATTTTTACCACATTATACTACGAAATTTATTCATCATATTTATGATATTTTTTTCAACCAACATTTGAAATCATGAAATCATTTGAAACATACCATACAATACATTATTTGTCAAACCAAAATTCAAAATTTTTACATACTATACTATGACCTTTTTTTATGCCAGATAATAATATTTCTATCATATTATACCATGCAATTTTTTTTTCACACCATATCATGATTTTTTTAAATTCATACTATACTGACATTTTTACCGTACTGTACTATGACATTTAGTTATCATACTATACTATGAAATTATAATCATACTATACTTTGACATTATTTTCATACTATAATATGATTTTTTTGGCATACCATACCATGGCAAATTTTAGTCATACCATACTATGACATTTCTTTTTATCATTCTATACTTTGACATTTATCAAAATACTTTACTATGACATTTTTTATTAAACTATTCTATGATCCTTTAATCATACTGTACTGTAACATTTTTATCATACTATACTACAAAATTTAGTCATTATATTTATTATGACATTTTTTTCATACCAACATTTAGAAACTTTATCATTATATACTATGACATTTTTAAACATACCATGACATGTTTTGTCATACCACAATTTAAATTTTTTAATCATACTAAACAATGACATTTTTGCCATATTATACCAAGACTTTTTTAACATACTATACTATGAGGTTTTTTTTAATACCAAAATTTGAATTTTTCATCATCCTATACTATGTCGTATTTAATCATACTTTACTATGACTTCATCAACATACTAAACAATGACATTTTTTTTTCATACCAAATTTTTTTTTAACAAACTATACTATGACAGACTTTAACATACCAAATTATTACCTTTTTTGCCGAAATTTACATTTTTATCATACTTAAGTATGAATTTTTTTAATAATACCAAAATTTGAAATATTTATCATACTATACTATGACATTTTTAAGATACTATATTTGGAATTTATATTATACCAAAATTTGATTTTTTTTTTATCATACTATGTCATAGATTAACACATTATACTAGGATTTTTTTCATACCTTAATTTAAAACTTTTTTAGCGTCTTTACTACGATATTTTTATCATAGCATACTATGACATTTTTAACATACTATACTGAGTTGTTTTTTTTAAACCAAAATTTTTATTTTTATCATACTATACTTTGACATTTTTAATCATACTACACTATGAATTTTTTTTTTTACCTAAATTCAATTTTTTTTATCATACCTTTCTATGACATTTTTAACATACTTTACTATGAAATGTTTTTTCATTCCATACTGTGAAATTTTTTTAACATTCTATACTTTGACATTTTTTCCTTACTTTACTATAAGATTTTTTTTTTCAAAATATAATACGATATTTATCATAGGCAAGGAAAGGCAAGTTTATCTGTATTACAACATTTATACACAAGGCATTTTTAAAGTGCTTTGCAGATGAAAGTAAATACTTAAAATATAGAAAAAAGAGAAGATTAAAACAATTAAAATTAAGAAGTGTTAAACGTATTAAAGTAAAAAGACAAAACAATTAGAGATCAAAAACATTTTATATGTTTTAACTCATACTACACTATGACAGTTTTTAACATACTACACTATGACACTTTTTTTAATCACGCTATACTATGATATTTTAATCATACTGAACTATAAAACTTTTGTTCATACTGTACAATGTTGTACTATGCCATTTAGTAATTTTGCTATACTTTAAAATTTTAATCATACTATACTTTGACATTTTTGTCTTACCATACTATGACATTTTTTTTCATACTATACAATGAAATTTTTATCCTTTCTTACTTTGACCTTTTTATCTTACTATACCATGGCATTCTTTTTCATACTATACTATAACATTTTTTTATCATGCTTAACCATGATATTTCTATCATACTATACTATGACATTTTTTAATACTTTACTATGATTATTTAAATCATACAATACTGTGACATTTATGCCATACCATACTATGCCATTAAGTAATCATACTGTACTTTGACATTCTTTTATCATATTTATACTTAAACAGATGCTGGTTGACACCACAGTTATAAATCTGCACACGTCCAGCAGAAGCGTCCTTCTGTTCAGTGTTGGGATGAAGTTCAGCAAAGCAGTGAGCAGCTCTGGCAGGTAGATGGCGCCACAGTCCAGCCTGTCTCTGCAGAGAGCAGCAGCCTGCAGCCTCTGAACCACCTCATAGCGTCTTATTTACGCGCCACCATCCATCTCCACTAATGTAACACCAGTCTTCTGCTGCTGTTGAGACACACACAAAGACAAGATTTATAATTTTCCTTCTTTTTTCAGCGGAGGCAGCAGATCAGGTCTCTGTGACACTCAGGTGAAAAATTTCAGCCCCGGCTCTGCAGCCTCCTCCCTCCCTCCCTCCCTCTCTTCTCCTCCCCCTCCTCCCCCTCTCTGCTCTGCACTGGAGTATGGTCCTGCTTCTTAATGAGCTCGGGCACCTCTGGCGCTATCATACTCTAACCATCTGTGGTAACCCTCTGCACACGCTGCAAGGCCGTATTGATCCAGCTCTCACTGATTTTATGAGCCTTTAGAGGTCAAAGGGACCTGAAGGAAACCGAACCGTGTTCCAGCTCCAAACATGAACTGTTGAAACAGTTTCCTCCTCACTGAAGCAGACCTGACTCACTGTCATGTTGTGTAGTTTTCTGGTGCAGCGGGCAGCAGTCAGGGCAGGGAGCCACAGATGTCAGATCCTAGGATCAAGCTTTACCCCGTGAGTCACATCTGATGCCAGATTTCTGTGTATCCTCACAGGTATGTTGAATGTGTGTGTGAGAGTCTGCAGGCCTGAGTGGTTTTACTGCACAGCTGCATATGCCTCTGTGTGTGTGTGTGTGTGTGTGTGTGTGCGCAGCTGACTGAGCTCAAAGTCATAAATCTAATCCCACGGTTAAATCTCCATAAAATACTTTAACTCTAAATTTGCTCCATGCTCGAATATTTCCGACAACAAATCTGTTTTCTGTAAAACTTCAAACTCACTCAGGTTAAACCGACAGAGACCAACTCATTTATCTAAATAACTTCATAGTTTACAGCTCAGTTCTGACATATAATGAGTTTTCATAGTTTCACAAACAGACATTAACAACGTGATGCTAAACAAAGCTCATGTTTCTGACGTACGGCTGAGTGTTTGAGCAGCGTGAAAAAAGAGGTGAGATCATTTTCATCAAACACAAACATAATCAGGTGATCCAGGAGAAAAGGAGCCGTATAGAATAAAAGAGCTTTTCTCAGTCAAACCCTATTTAATACAAACTAACTTAAACATATCTAAACATTCTTCTACATGATTTATCCTGTTATTTTTTGGGGGGAAATGCTGCTAAATTATCGGTCTAAAACATATTTTTCTCTTTAAGAAAACCAAGTTTATCAGGTTTTGTCGCCTCGTGAATTTTAACAGCTGTTATCATCATTAAATTTGTCTGTTTTATCAAATAAAAACAAACCACAAAAACATGATATCAGAGTTATTTACGGCCCACCTGCTCTGCTAACGTCAGCGCTGATATCGGCCTTTAAAAAACTGATATTTGTTGATCACTGAATCTAATATTAGGAATATAAATAATCCAGATCAGAGAGTCTCACTGTGAGTTTAACAGCCTCTCTAATGGAACAATAACAACATGACATTAAACACTAAATAAGAAACTAAAAAAGGATTTAATCGTCCTTCTGAACCAGCCGAGAGCTCAGCCAGTTACCTTCCACACATCCAGTTAGCAAATGTCCTTAAACTGGTGAAATGAGCGTCTCCTTTACAGCCCGGGGTCTTTGCTGCTGCTCTACCTGCCTCAATACTCGGGCTGGGATGGTATGTTTTTCTCCTGATTCGATTCTTCTACGATGTTTTGGATGCCGATTCAGTTTAAATCGCGATTCTACGATATTGTCAATTATCTCGATCTTTAGTCTGCGTTTTTAACTCCAGTGAAACAGTTGAATGATCGTCTACGGACTATTCCAGGAACCGTATTTCCCTAAAAATACACATCACATGTAAGTCAGTTTTTGAGATTTATTCTTAAATTAAAAAAAAAAACAAAAAAAAAAACATTAAAATTGATTAAAAAATTGTAAAACAAAAAATCGCGATACTTCTGTGAATGGACTTTTTCTCCCACCCCTACTCAAAACCTCCAAATATGAGGGGATGGTCAAAGCTCTAAAGTCCAGACTGAAATAAAAAGTTATCTGACTCCAGTTTTTGTTCTTTCTCTTGTATTTTAGAGGAGTTATGAATCAGAGCGTGGAGATTAATTTGGACCAAATAAAAGTTATTTCAGTGAACGTGTCTGAATTTCTGCTGCTCGGATTGAGTCACTCGGAGGTTTTTTATCCTGCTGCTTCATGTGTCGGTGTGAACACACTCATGTCAGCTGTTCAGTTTAGAAACAGCTTCCTGTAACATCTGGGACGTTTGATTAAAGGAGACAAAATCAATTCAGTTTCGCTGTAGCTTCAGTTTTCAGCTCCTCCAGGAAAACCAACAAAGCTTCAGCGCAGGAAAACTGAAACTGAATAAACCAGCCGATCAGATTCTGTAGATTTTTAGTCCACGTTAAAAATTCAACTTTGCATTCCCTAAATTAAAATCAGTCTGTGTTCATGTTCAGAAATAAACACCAGTGTACTCCTTCTTTAAAAACGACGTCAGTGATCCCTTCATCGTCGTCTATAACCTCTGTGAGATCACCTGTGAGGTGGAGACAGTTTGGATGTTCCTCTTATTGGACTGTTGTCCAGGTCAGGAGCTCCTTCAGTTTCCGTCTTTCCTCCGTCTGACTGTGAGTTTGTCGTGCTGCAGTCTGGTCAATAATGATCCTGTAACATGAAGAATTCACTGTCAGTCATATTTCCCCACAAACACACAGAAGTACAGCGTCTCAGAGTTATCATCTCACTTGTTCGTCCGCCCTCACAGACGTCTCTCTCTCTCCTCGTCTCTCTCTCTGCACACAGAAGCTCAGGCCGGCTTCTCATTTACACCTCCCTCACCGCTTCTTCCAGGGAAAGGAAAATAATTGGGTTCTTTTTCGAGGAGGAAGCTGATGAGCAGCAGGTCAGATTCACACACCTGCTGGCAAACGTACGAGCCGGGGGAGGTAAAGGAGTAATGGTCTCAGCTACTGTAACAACGTCTGCTGCACTGCCCTCAAGCTGGGCTCCTCACCCTGCAGAACAATGAACCTGCAGCTGAAAACAAGCTCTGCTGATGTACATGTAGCTTCAAGTTTCCGCTGCAAGAAGACAAGAGAGCTGCAAAGACCTGGAGGATCTCCATGAGAAGACAGAGGCTGCAGATTCAGACCAAAAAAACTAAGAGAAGAACCGGAGAGAGGAAGTTTAAGAAAACCTGAAAGTCCAACAAAGAGCAAACTTACTGCAGTCTTCCTCACAGGATGTTGTCAGTCAGCTGATTCATGGAGGTTCGGGGGTCCGTGCCGCTATTATCAGAATTATTTAACCTTTTGAATCATCAGACCACAAGAGTCTGTTTGGATCATGATGGTTTGAATACTTGGATATTTTTATTTTGGTCATTTTAGACAAAATCAGCTCCTGTTCAGACAGACAAACTCCACCTGAAGATTTAAGTAAAGATATAAACTTTTTTAAGGCGCACGTCTAAAATTTTGTTTCAATGATGAATTATTTTCAGTTGGAAACGTGTTTAACTAAATGAAGCGCCTCTCAGCGCCCCCTGCAGGCCACTATTGTCTTCATCACGATCGTCTTTAGCTGCTCTTGTTGTCAGGGTTCATATTTTGCCCTCTTTGCTTTAATTCACGAACATCAGCAGCTGAAACGTTTCTTCGGCTCTCTGCAGCAGACTCCCGTTTGTAAGAGTTTTTCCGCCTGGTTGTTTCTGACTGTGCAGCCTGTTTGTTAAGGAGATCTCGGGGCTGCTGCAGCAGGTTCGTCCTTGTCTTCTGCTCTCAGCCGGTGTGCAGCTCCAGAGAGGGAGGGAGGGAGACATCCGAACACATCAGGCTGATTATGTAAGGTGGATCACTGTCTCTCCCCTCCAGCTCTTCACCGCAGTGTCACTTCTCATGAAGTCACACCTGCAGCTGTGGAGCAAATAAACAGGTAAAGTCTCCGCCGTAGAGAGGCAGCAGACTCTTCTCTCACCCGGCTGTTGTGTCAGATAAGGAGCCGTTTCTACGCCGAGGTAAAACAGCCTCGGAGTTTACAGTAAAACCAGCCGGGCGCCTCCTCGTTCTCACTCTGAAACATCCTGAAAGAGAAAAGATAAAATCCTCCTTTTTACTGGGAAATTACAAATTTACAGCAGCGATAAAATACAAAAGAGAAACTTAAGAGATAAAATATACATGAGTTTTATTTACAGCTGTAAAATCAGATCTCCTTCGTATCGATCTGATCTTGTTTACAACCTGAAGTCAATCCCACTGACCTTTGACCCCTGACACAGTGAGGTTAAGGTGAGTAGGATGTATTAACCTCCAGCTCCTCGGTGGTGAACCGCTGTACTCGGGTTCAACACAGACCTACACTTCAGATTCAATCAGAATAAAAGACAAATAAAACTTCAAGTGTCTCTTCACGGCTAACGGCGGTCTGATATCAATGTTCGTCAGTTTAGAATGTGGGGTGTGTATCGTATGTGTGCTGACCTTCGACCTTCTCTGCTCCAGGTCTGCATGTCCAGGAAAATGAAGATTTCAGATCTACGGTGGCCGAGAACTGCCACTGCTGCAAATAAAAAAAAAAAGACATGGTGCAGATAATAAAAAAACATGACGGAAATTCACGATTAGGCCCGACCGATATATAAAAAAATATATATATATATACTGTAGATATACTGTAGACTACAGGAAGACCGACTGATCAAACTCGGACTGTGTTTATTAGAGCCAATCAGAGGTGAAGGAGGCGGGACTTTACCCGACCGTCCTACAAAAAAAAAAAAAAAAAAAAAATATATATATATATATATATATATATATATATATATATCGTGTTCAGCTCCCAGCATGCATTGCTCACGTCTACTGCATAGCGCATACACAGCGCGCCCTCTAGCGGCGATCTTAAGCCACAACAGTCACACGTTAACCCTTTAATGCCTGAAACCACAAATTATGACCCGAAAATTCACATTTTTTTGGAGCTGAAATGTTTATTTGATTTACTACTGAAAACCTAAAAAATCAAAATGTCCTTAAAATTTAACAAACATATTTATTTATCTGGTTTGACACATTAGATGTTTTTGGAAATTGATAAACTACCAGAGGACATTTTTATTATTTATCGACTGTATTCAGGTGTTTTTTTAGTAATTTGTTGATCATATTGATTTGATAGAAGTTTATAAAAGTATATATATCAAATATGATACAAAAGACATTAAAGGGTTAAACATATTTCTCAATCACAAACACAGACATTAAAATAAACGTTTTTCACCATGAGGCTCAACAGCAAATAAAGGTCAGTAAACCCAAACTGTACTTTTATAAGGGTTACATTTAATCAAACAGTTTTTTTGTCACAGCAGCGTCAGTGAGAGTTAAAGCTCCAGTGAGGAGTTTTTTAACGTTTATGAAATAGACTGAAATTCATTTAAACGCCTGAATGTGAAATATTAAAGGAAACAAGACTGAAACTTTTTGAAATTCTCATTTTTAATGCCTGAAACTGGAAAAAAAAAGTGGCAGAAGAAAAATAATTGTTTTTATATTTTCTTATTAAAATTTCACCATTAATGATAAATGTCAGTTTAAGGACAAAGGGGGCGCCAAAATCGACTCAAACTAAAGGTTCCCCACAGGAGCTTTAAGACAATAAAAGAAAGTGAACATTTGTGCTGATTTATATTAAGATTTCTGTGTTTTTAAGATTTTAAACTTAAATCAAACTTTGGAAACTGGATCAGAAATGTTTTAATCAGAGGAAATCTTCCACCGTTACCAAACAAGAGAATTAAAAATATTTCTGTCCAACAATAACTGAAGGAAAGTCTGTGAGCGGATTTTTAATAAACTGTAATTTTAGTGTCAGTGTTTAAAAACCTAAAAAACAGAGAAATGAGGCGGAGAGGATCAGAGCTGTGATTGGTGGCTGGGTCAGGTATTAACCCCTCAAATATCTGATTTTAACAGATTTTTTTTTTAGCTGCTTTTGACACAGAACTGTCAGAAAACACGGTGACCTCTCTAACATGGTCTGTTTTTCACACAGTTGGAAAAACCTGAAATCCAAACAGACTGAATCTGATTTAAAGGATGAAAAAACCTCACTGACCCTGAACACGCCTGGTCCAGAAGTTTCACTACAAACATTTTTATATTACAGTTAATCACATTTTTACAAACACTTACTAATATTGTTTAAAGTTTTACCTCCATGTCAGAAATACAAACTTCACTGTGTTTCATTGTCAGCTGTGATTCAGTGAGTTTGACTGATAATGAGTGAACGTACCGACTGTGAGTGTGTGACGGAGCTGCAGCAGAGTCTCCACCTGAAAAACAGAAAAATGTTTTATAATTTTATTTTTTATAATTTTATTTTTTATTATTTTATTTTTTATTTTTTATAATTTTATTTTTTATTTTTTATTCTGGACTTTTTGGTCCAAAAATAAGATCGGACCAAAAATTCAGGAGAGTCCTCGCTCAGGTAAAGCTGGGCTGAGACATTAAGGAGGGGGGCATTAAGGTGTCAGAGTGACGAAATATAACAACCCGAGTGTGTGAGTGTGTGTGTGTATGAGTGTGTGTGTATGAGTGTGTGTGTGTGTGTGTGTGTGTGTGTGCAGCAGGATGAGCGGCTGCAGTGCTGTCTGCGAGGAGGAGGAGAAGGAGGATGAATAATAAATGCAGTCTTAAGTTTGGATCCAACGTGTTCAGACTACAGAGCAGAGCAGAGGCCTTTCCTCGGCCCCGCAGAGTCCCTTCAAAAGCCCCCCCCCCCCCACCCCCGCCCCCCCCTCCTCCGAGCCGCTGTGGGGGAGGAGGGGGGAGTTATCGGGGTAATGAATTGGAGAACCAATTCTCTCCTGCCCTTCGCTCCCTCTGCAGTCCTCTCTCTCTCTCTCTCTCTCTCTCTCTCTACTGGTGCGCCTTGCTCCAGCCGGCCTGCGGCAATGTGAGCGTTGCCATGGAAACGTGGACCTGCCAAGGACCAGTGCGATGGAGAGAGCGAGAGAGTGAGAGAGAGAGAGAGAGAGAGGAGGGGTGCTGCTCATCAATGTCCTAGAGCCCCTTAGAGCTCCCCCTCCCCAACAGAAACACACACACACACACACACACACACACACACACACACACACACACACACACATACACACACACTTCAGGCATGCTGTTGAAACATCACAAAGAGCTGGAGTCTCAAAATCTGCAGCAGAAACAGTGAAAAACCTTCAGCAGCCTCGCCCGCTGTTTCCAGCCTCCAATAATCGTCTCTGATCAATAACAGGATCAATAACTCTGATCAATAAGAGGATGTTTGAAGCTCATTTGAATCTATTCCTTCATTATTTTCACATCAGCTCAGTGTTCCTGCTGTAGTTTTATAAAAATGTCTCTTTTGATGCTGATTTAAGAGTCCTCTGAAGGGTCCAAAGACAGAAATGAGTGTTTTCACTTTAACTCAGACCAGCTGCTGAAACATGGAGACGACCGTCACCTCCATCACCTCCATCACCTCCATCACCTCCGTATCTTTATCAACATCTCACAGAAATATGCAGAAATCCAACAGGTTTGAATCACAGCTCATATTTCTCCTCATGTCTGACTTCAGGCAGGAGGAGTTCAGTCTAAATGTGGTCAAATATGAAAAAAGCAAAATCTGACGAGTAAATTTAAAAATATTCTCATGTCACAATTACATGAAACTTTTAATTTATGCATATTAAAAACCTAAACCTATAGAACAGCCGACCTAAATCACTTATGAGTTAAATTATGATGAAATGAACTCATTCATTAAATAGATCAGTTTCCTGTTTTCTTCTCTCTCTGACAAAAACAGAAATAAAAACATCGACTGCAGTTTGATGATGATGATGATGATGATCTGAGCTCCTGCTGTTGTTTTAAAGCTCTGATGTTTTTTCTCCATCGTCTGTTAAATAACCTAAAGTCACCGTTTCAGGAGCTGATTTTGAACAGCAGGAGAGTTACGCTCTGAATTTTGATAAAAACATCTTCACAAAGTTGGGATGTGAAAATGTGTCGATGGTTTGATGAGTTTTATTTCTGCAGAGGATCTGATGTGTCCTGTTTTCCCCTCTGTGTTTGTAAAAGCTCTGAGATAATAAACTCTTTTTAAACACGAGTGTATTTATACATATATTAACATATATATTTATATATGGTGGTCATTGAGGAGTCCTCGTTTGTTGGATTATCGACCTTTTAAATAAAACAGGAACACCGTCTGATCAACGTCACGCTCGATAAAGAAACAGACTGAAGACTAATTTCTGACCCGATCCACATCAGTGCCTCTTATTAATGAAATTAAAGGAGTTCGAGTAAAAATGGGGAACTTAGCGCCCCCTAGTGGCAGAAAACACAGAAGCACAAACCTGATTTTTAGATTTCATTCAGAGCTTTTCTTAGTTAAATAAAGAAGACTGTGCAGCTTTGATTTTTTAATTTTGTTAATGCATCATTAAAAACATATATTTGTTAAACATACATGAGTCTGTTCTTCAGTCTGAGCAGCTCTGACCTTCACCTGTTCCCCTTATTTTGATATTTTAGCCTCCGTCAGGTCAGTGAATCTCCCAGAATCCTCCGTTTCTCCATCAGATCCTCTCGCTGGTCGTTTTTAATCACAGCGCTGCTGCAGCCTCTCGACACATTAGGCTCCGCCCTGCAGGGGGGTCTCTCCACCTGTCTCTGAGACCCCCAAACAGCACACGAAGCCTGTCTGGAGACATTAGACTGAGAGAGAGGTGTGATGTATGGAAGTCAGCCGAGATGGTCCTGACGCCTCGGGCGGCAACACGCCACACTCACAGAGGAACAACAAAACACACAAAACACACAAAAACACACTAAACACACACAAAGGTGGGGTCTTTTCTGAAGGTGACTGTGTTTGAGTCGGGGGGGTAAACAGGATCAAACAGGATCCAGAGACGGGGCTCATCAGGACGTTTTTAACCTCACAGGGATCAAATGTAGGGGAGACCGGGCAGAGTTGTAACACAACATTTCCACTGATCAGGCGTAGAGATCCCAGATCAGATCAGACCAGTGACTTCTGAGCAGGTTTGCAAAATTCTGGGAATTTTCAAAGTTGGAAACTTTCCACAGAAATTAACAAGCATTAATCTGAAATGTAGAAAACTGAAGGTCGGTCCTCGACAGGAACTTTAATATAGTTGGTGAAAATATCTTGTATCATAATCTTGACTAAAACAACCAGATTCAATGTAAGTCCACTCCTCAATCACATGATCACAGCACACTCATTACTGCCATAGACTGTATATAGAATAGACGCCGTCTGCCTCCTCTCTCCGAGAACAGCGCCCTCTGGTGACGGGCTGCAGTATAGGTCCTAAACCCCGCCTCCTTATGGAGCTGTGGACAAACTTTATAAATGAATGACACAGAATATAAATGTTTCTCCCCCCTGGTTGTGATGTTGACATGTAGTTACTGTCGGACTGGTTTGTGCTCAAGTCCTCTTTTTTCTGTACAGCTCCATTTTTAAAAGTTATTAGGGGGTTCATGTTTTCTATGACTGACACCTGATACAGCCTATGGGAGGACAGAGATTGTGTAGATGATTACTGCAGGGCTATTGAGGCCACACCCCCCACATGTACTGTGCATTCCTCCATCACATGATTGACAGATGATTTCTTGAACCCTGGAGGCCAAAGACCAAGACATTTGAGTCCAGCGACTGCAGAGAGTCGAGGAAGTTTGGATAATATTATGGGGTAAATAGATTTGATCTATTATAGTATTAATATTTAACGATGATTTTTCATTTCATCAACCATTTAAGGGTTGAGTTTATTCTGGTGGTGGAAGTTTCCTCAGATGTGATTCTGTTTCTTCTTAATCCTGACAGACGGTTTTCTGTAACCAAACAATCATTTAGACATTAATTATTAAATATTTTAAAGACCATTCCAGCTGTTTCACCGACTATATTTCTGTTCATTGTTTTAGTGTTTTTACAAACTCTTTTGTTATTTATTCTACAGTTAACAATTTGAGTTATTTCCAAAATTCCTCAGTTTAACTTCTCATGAAAGTTTCTGGAAATGTTTCGCCCCTTTGCAACAGCCCTCCGTCTGCAGCTGTAGATTTATTGACTGATCAGTTATTTTCTGTTTTCAAAAGTCCTCTTTTTTGACACCGAGCTCCTTCGTTGTGCGGTCTGTCCCTTTTTCCACACTGGTTTCCTTTGTCATGCCCTTTCCTTCCTTTCCTCATCATTTCCTTGTCTCCTCTCCTCTCTCCTCGTCCCAGTAAAATCCAGCAGACGGGGAATAAACGTCAGGACTCAGCGGGATTCAAACAGATTTAGTGATTCGGTGAGCTCGCGGTATCCTTGAATCTCTGTGTTTCTGCGCTCTGCTTTTAACTTATTATGTTTGCCGGTCATTTAATAACCCGACGATAATCTGATCAGGGTAAGTGCTCAGGAAAAAAGAGGATGAAATGAAGCTTTCTTTATTCTCTCGAGCCAGACAGATGAGATTTCAGGGTTTTAATCAAAACGGCAACAAGACAATTTCACGGGGAAAAAAAGTTCATCGTTCATTAGAGTGAGAGAAAAATCAATCTGCAGGAACGTGAGGTATATTAGGAAAAACCTTATTACAGTTCGGACTTATATATTTATTAAATCCATAACCAGAGGACATGTCGGCGAGTCTGAGAGAGTTTAACGAAGAATAACCGAGTTTATCGATCTGTGAGGTGAAAAAAACAAAAACTAGAAAAGAAAAAGAAGAAAATATACTAAAATAACTCGATCAGAGTGAACGTTGTTGTCAGAACAGCTTTGACCACAGGGGGCGCCAGAGTCCACACAGACAGGAAATCTCTCACAGGAGCTTTAAAGGTTCAGTAAAAGCAGGTTTGGCTCTAAAGACCCACAAAACTGAAAAATAACCTCCATGACACAAACGTCGTTCGTCAAATTCGTGCCTCAAACGCCATCGCAGTTTCGTGCCGTCTGAGGAGGGCTGAGGTACCAGAAGAGTCGGGTCACATTCAACAGTTTTACCAAACAAGTCTGTTTTATTTTACCAGAAGCTTCCATGACGGGACTCCCACTGAGACCACCCAGGAGGACGATGAGACGTGACTCATTCAGAGGAACAGAGCGCTCTGAGGTGGACGTGTTTTCATCACCTGGTCCTCGGTCTGAGTCCGGCCCTCCTCTCTGTCCTCTCTGTCCTCTCTGACAGCAGCAGCGCCTGAAAACAATGAAATCATGTCAGTCCAGACGTGCGACTTGTTGTCAGGGTCAGAGGTCAAGTGAGTGCACTTTGAGGCTTGGAGGAGCGGCGGAGTTTTCCGGACGGACAAACTGGAACAGAAAGAGAATATTTATGTAACAAACTCGACTCCAGATAATCCGCCTTTACATAAGTCAGATTATAGCAGAGCGCCGCAACCAGAGCGCCGCAACCAGAGCGACCAGAGACACGGGAGACACGAGAGACACGGGAGACGCGGTCTGAGGGAGGAAATATATAAACTGACAGAGTATATAGGGGGGACAGAGAGAGAGAGAGAGAGGGAGAGAGAGAGAGAGAGAGAGAGAGGAACAAAGAGAGAGAGAGAGAGAGAGAGAGAGAGAGAGACAGAGAGAGAGAGAGGGAGAGAGAGAGAGAGAGAGAGAGAGAGAGAGAGAGAGAGAGAGAGAGAGGGAGGGAGAGAGAGAGAGAGAGAGAGAAACAAAGAGAGAGAGAGAGAGAGAGAGAAACAAAGAGAGAGAGAGAGAGAGAGAGAAGGAGGGAGAGGGAGAGAGAGAGAGAGAGGAACAAAGAGAGAGAGAGAGAGAGAGAGAGAGAGAGAGAGAGAAACAAAGAGAGAGAGAGAGAGAGAGAGAGAGAGAGGGAGAGAGAGAGAGAGAGAGAGAGAGAGAAACAAAGAGAGAGAGAGAGAGAGAGAGAGAGAGAGAAACAAAGAGAGAGAGAGAGAGAGAGAGAGAGAGAGAGAGAGAGAGAGAGAGAGAGAGAGAGAGAGAGAGAGAGAGAGAGAAACAAAGAGAGAGAGAGAGAGAGAAAGAGGGAGAGAGAGAGAGAGAGAGAGAGAGAGAGAGAGAGAGAGAGAGAGAGAGAGAGAGAGAGAGAGAGAGAGAGAGAGAGAGAGAGAGAGAGAGGGAGGGAGAGGGAGAGAGAGAGAGAGAGAGAGAAACAAAGAGGGAGAGAGAGAAACAAAGAGAGAGAGAGAGAGGGAGGGAGAGAGAGAGAGAGAGTGAGAGAGAGAGAGAGAGAGAAACAAAGAGAGAGAGAGAGAGAGAGAGAGAGAGAGAGAGAGAGAGAGAGAGAGAGAGAGAGAGAGAGAGAGAGAGAGCTCTTTCTTCTCCTCTGGAAGTTCAGGAACAGTTTTTTCATCTCAGTTTTTTCACTTCATCAGATTCATAAAGAAACATTTTTTACTTGGTTTCATAAAATCTAAATTCATCCGAATGTTCGACAGATCATCACCGAGTTCAAACTGTATAATCTAAAACATCACTGAAACACAGGAACACTTTGACCTTCATGACGACCTTTTTTGGTGACACATGAGAGACCGAACAGAAGAGCGGGATATGAAACGGTTCAACACGTTACGACAGGATGTAAAACTTACTTGTTTTTTGTGGAGAAGCAGAACCAGGACCAGGGCCTGGTGGTCTCTGTTCCACTTATACCTCAGGTTAGCTGCTCGGGTTCAGGGTCCAGTTTTGACTCCCTCTCTCCTCTTCATCGGCTATTGTTGTTTCCAGTCCTCAGGTCTCCGGCAGATGGTGGCCCAGCAGGACTTCAGGGAGAGTGACAGTCCTCCTTTGACACCCGGGTCTTCTCTGATCCAGCATCCTGAACTCTGACCTGAGTCTAAATGAGGTCTTGAAGACTCGAGGCACTTCAGGGAAGGTGTGAACCATCAGGACAGAAGCTCTGAGAGAGAAACGATCATCATTATGGCTGTACTCTGAAATCAGACCCAGGATGAGGTCTGGATTTACTTTCTTTACAGATGATGTGGTTTTCAGTTTTCAGAGGAGCGGTGGTTCGGCTCACCTTCATCCTGAGGTATCAGAAACAGAGACCCCCTCCCTGGTCTGGGTGTCTCAGAGAAGATCCTCCATGATGGGCCATCAGCTTCCTGTAATCTTATAATCCAGGTCGATATCTGAGGTGAAGTGTGCAGGTGAACAGAACAGCTCCTGAAGACTGTGGCCAAAATGTCCAGAGCTCCCCCTGCTGGTGGGCTGCAGTAAGAGAATATAAGGTTTATCTCCATCCATGTTTATCAAGTGTTATAAGCAGAGAGAATTATGTATTATAAAGGTTTGGTTTACTCAGAATAATGTGCTGATAATACACAACATCATATATGGTATGAGAAAGAAAGTCTAAATTAGACCGTGTCGGTGAATATTTCAGATTTTACAGTAAAACTTCATTTAGTGTTTAATCAAAAGTTTGATTTTTATCATAAAGTGATTTTCATGTTTTTCTGGAATAAAGATCTCGTTCAGTTAAAGATCAGCTGTGACCAAACTGTCAAACCTCCAGAGCTTCACGAGGAGCTTTCAAGGTACCAGGTGTTTCTCCTGGAGGAGATTTAAGGATTACAGGTTTTACTTTATCTGTTTTTTTTTCTTTAAAAGGGGCGATTCTTGGAAAATACAGAAAATAAAGAAACAACAGAAACAACAGAAACAACAGATCTATTTAATGTTTCTGTGAATCCTGGTCACACCTCAGCTCTGCTCACTGAGAGCTGCACCTGCATCTGCTGTGACGGTCAAATGAAGGACGTCTGTCTTTGTCTCACACACACTGAACACACACACACACACACACACACACACACACACACACACACACACACACACACACACACACACACACACACACACAAATACAGGCATGCATCCCTGGGTGTGTGCACACAAGCAGACACAGATCCTTCTCCTGCACTGACACACTCACACACACACACACACACACACACACACACACACACACACACACACACACACACACACATTCTTGTTTTAATACACACATAGATGCTGCATGAATGTTCAGGCTGTAAAAGCTGAAAAAAAAGCGTCTCTCGTCTCTCGTTGACGTCCTCCTCCGGGCTTTTAATAAACCAGGACTCTGAAAAAGCTCTCTGGATATCGACTGGTCGAAACAATGGGGAGAAATGGCATTGGGGTTTCCATGGCAACTGCAGCAAGCTGCTAAGAAGGCTGCTTTGAAAACATATGTCAGATTCGACTGGTCTGTTCGCAGCGAGCCTATCAACAGATTCTGTGTGCAGCCTATCACGCCGCGGCGCTCCTGTTCACCGTCTCAACATTCGACTGACAAAAAGACACAAACAAAAAAAAAAACACACAAAAAAAACTAAAAAATGCAAAAACACACCTTAAAAAAAAACGATCAAAAACTGTCCGTCTGTCTGAAATGTTTTTACTCTCAAATAAAACGAAGAAGCAGAAACTCATGAATGTATGATGGTTTCAGAAATGATCAGCATTTACACAACAACAACAACAACCACAACAACAACAACAACAACAACAACAACAACAACAACAACAACAACCACAACAACAACAACAACAACTACAACAACAACTACAACAACAACAACAACAACAACCACAACAACTACAACAACAACAACAACAACAACCACAACAACAACAACAACAACAACTACAACAACAACCACAACAACAACAACAACAACTACAACAACAACTACAACAAAAACCACAACAACAACAACAACAACTACAACAACAACTACAACAAAAACCACAACAACAACAACAACAACTACAACAACAACTACAACAAAAACCACAACAACAACAACCACAACAACAACCACAACAACAACAACCACAACAACAACAACAACAACAACAACAACAACAACAACAACAACAACAACAACAACAACAACAACAACAACAACAACAACAACAACAACAACAACCACAACAACAACTACAACAACTACAACAACAACAACCACAACAACAAAAACAACAACAACAACCACAACAACAACTACAACTACAACAACAACAACAACCACAACAACCACAACAACAACAACAACAACAACTACAACAACAAAAACAACAACAACAACAACCACTACAACAACTACAACAACAACAACCACAACAACAAAAACAACAACAACAACAACAACAACAACTACAACTACAACAACAACAACAACCACAACAACCACAACAACAACAACAACAACAACTACAACAACAAAAACAAAAACAACAACAACCACTACAACAACTACAACAACTACAACAACAACAACCACAACAACAAAAACAACAACAACAACCACAACAACAACTACAACTACAACAACAACAACAACCACAACAACCACAACAACAACAACAACAACAACTACAACAACAAAAACAACAACAACAACAACCACTACAACAACTACAACAACTACAACAACAACAACCACAACAACAAAAACAACAACAACAACAACAACAACAACTACAACTACAACAACAACAACAACAACCACAACAACCACAACAACAACAACAACAACTACAACAACAAAAACAAAAACAACAACAACAACAACCACTACAACAACAACAACAACAACAACCACAACAACAACAACCACAACAACAACCACAACAACAAAAACAACAACAACAACAACAACAACCACTACAACAACAACAACAACCACAACAACAACAACAACCACAACAACAACAACTACAACAACAGCAGCAGCGTCTGAATCAGGTAAAATGATTCACAAAGCCTCACCTCCATCACGGCGTACCTGTCGTCGGTCTTCATCTCAGCTGTGAGTCAGACGCTCTGATTCATCCTCTCTCTGTTGTTTCTGTGAACAGACTCGGTTCAGTTTCATCGTCTCCGACTGTTTGTCTCAATTCTCTAAATCATTTTCCTGAAAACAAAAACCCTGAAAAACTGAAACTGTTTCCAGACCTGTTGATGCTCCACGGTTCAGACAGGAAACCTCCACCCAGGAGGTCGAAGACGGGGTCACCTCTTCAGCTTTAAAACTCTGATTTTAGTGAGTGTTTTTTTGGGGGATATATTTGACATGTTACTGTCTCTCACTCTGAATAAACACTCATTTCTACCATTTAGGAAACAGGCCTCTAAATCTGAATCATAGAGGACTAGAAGAGGATCCTGAGCTTAAGCTCTAAAACCACGTTCAGTCTGTTTACTCGTACAAACATCACTCTTTGGGGTTTTTCATTTCATTCAAACGTCTAATTTTACTCCTGAAAACGTGCCAGCGGATATTTTTTCTGTTGGCAGCGTTTTCAGGAAGCTTGTTTTTGTGTAAGCGGCGTGAAGATGAGTGGGCGCCGAGCGGGGGGAGGGGACGTAGAGACGAGGGATGAAGATTTTGGGCTCTAATTTCCCGGTGAACTCTGTCATAATTATAAAAAAAACACAAACATGAATCGTTGTTCTAACCAGAACTAAATCCATGTTTCAGACTTTCTTTGTTTGTTTGTTTTTTTGCAGAAATGTCAAAGTTTTTCTCATTAAATCCACATTTCTGCTCCGACTGCTCCACACCTGGATATCTGCTCCTCTCTCCTGCAGAGGTGGTGGGCGGGCTGAACCAGCGGCAGCTCAACGCCATATCACTGCCACACAACGTGAGGAGCGAGGAGAAGAAAGACGGAGAGAGACGTATGAAAATAAAGGAGGGAGAGAGGGGAGGAGAAAATGGAAACAGGGAGGTTGATTAGGGGGGAGGACGAGGAGCCGGATGCGTCAAACCAAAACATTAGTATTCAATCAAGTTGTTGGTGCAGTGAGGGTCGTCTCTGTCTGTGGACGGCTGCTGCCTCTCAGATCTGCACTGCAATGTCACACACACACACTTACACTAACACATTTACACAAACACTAACACACACTCTCTCTCTCTCTCGATGACAGCACACAAACAACGGTGCGTTTACTCCCTCTATTGTCAAGCCAAAGAAAAGAAACTCCATTTTCATGTCAGTTTGTTCAGAAGAGCCTCAAACATCCTGATATTGATCCACGACACAGTCTGAACAGAGCGGCTTATTAAAGGGCTCACACACACACACACACACACACACACACACACACACAGGATTTCTTCTTCTGTGTAAATCAGTGAAAACATGTGAAAGAGAGTCGCTGAGATCACATGTTCATATAGAGCTCTGCAGAGTGATAGGGGAGAGTGGGGTCAGTTGAGCCAAGAAATTGATCATGTGACCAAATCTTCAGGAGATGGTCATCAGTTCATGGAGTCAGTGAAGGTTCGAAGCTCATGGGTGAAGAAGAGGTTAGACATTTAAAGTGAATTTAGTCTTTAGTCATCAGTTTGATTAGAAATAAAGATCATTTTAAAAGAGTTTTATCATCAACTGTGGTTTCTCTGAGCTCCAACAGGAGGTCAGAAACCTCAAAGTCCACCATTTAATCTTGGAGGACTAATAAAGTCCTCATAGTAGTTCAGGGGGAACAGAGACAGTAAAGGAGTCTGAGGAGAGGATCAGAGTTTACCTTCAGACTGTTGAAACTTCTTCTTTTCATAAACACAGATCTGTGGATGTTCTCAGTCACTTTTTCTTAGTTATATGTAATAATAATAAACAGAATGATTGTTCCAGTTAAATAGAGTATAATAGATAAAAATACACATGAATGTGAAGAAGTGACTGTTATTGAGGGAGAGAGAAGGTGAGGGGTAAGTTGACCATAGGAGACCAATGTTTTTGTCCTGCTATATTCTGAAGATGACAGTTCTGTTTACACTCATTCTGATGAACAACATCCTGAAATATCTGCAGAGACACGAGTCAGAGACTAAACTAGGACTGATATGATGTAGTGATCCAAATATGAAACATGGATCATCCTAACCCACCCTCCCCTATTTTAAACACAGACAGACAAACTCTGTTACTCTCTGTTTTACAATCCATAGAAAACATGAATACAAACACCAACTTTAATCACTGTTTTAATTAACTTTTTTTTTAATGTTTTCACGCACTCGCGCGCTCTCTCTCTCACGCACGCACACTCGATGATGCTGAAATGAAAGCATGAATCCTTCACTTGTTTTCCAGAGTAAATCCGCTCTTACCTTATTAACCCTTTCAGCTCCTGCTGTTGTTCCGGGTTTATGAACCTCTCTCTCTCTGAATTATCTCTCTGTCCTCTCAAAGTTTCTTCTGTGAGTTTTAAGGTTTAAAAGTTTCTGTAGAGTAACTGTTCCGTCTGTTCCACCTCAATAAACCAGTTAACCTCTCTTTAACACATCTGGAAATAAACTTACACGAACTTAAACTCTGATATTTGTTGGTCAAAGTGAGGATTTATCGTCGTAAATCTCCATCTTCTCAATGTAAACAAGGAAGCGAACATGATGACGCACGTGTCACGTAGAGGCGTGGCCGGAAGAGGGCGAAGTTTATTGGTCAAATTCGCGGGAAATTAGCGGTGATTGGACGAAATTGCAGCGCCTCGCTGAAATCGCGGTGATTGGTTGAATTCGCGTTAACGGTCGCGATCCCAATATCACGACATCCTGGAGGAACGAATAGGGGAGTGAAGACCTGGGCAGAGCCGGCTCAAGGTATCAGTGAACTAAGGGCTGGGTTAGGGCCCCATGGCTAGGAAAGGTGATAATATATATTATCATTAAAATAAAGTAAAAACATGTTAGTGCTGCTGCTGATGTAGGCCGATGATTCTTACTGCCGATATGTCAAAGCTCCGCCCACCGTTCTGTGCCTCCTGCTGTGAAATGGGTACTAACTACCAGAGAGCAGGTAACAATGTCGCAAAAAAGGACGAATCTTTCAGGAGCAGAGAAAAGAAAGAGGAAGAGGAGAAAAAACGCCAAAATAAAGGTCTGTTTGCATGTCAGGGAATGTTAATTAAAGAGATTTGTGAAGGTGTGTGAACGATCAATAATCAATATTATTGGCAGAAATAGAGGGCCCCAAAATCAAACTTTGCTTAGGGCCCTGGGGTCAGGGGGTCGGGGATCATGACTTCATGATTCAGTGTTTTTATCGTTCATGTGCCGCTCTGACTCCAAAAACAAAGTTTGGGATAAAACCAGAGTGAAAACATTTAAAGCTCCTGTGAGGAGTTTTTCTTGTTGACATTCATTAAAACAAGTGAAATTCATCTTGTTGGCTCACTCACTCACTCACTCACTCACTCACTCACTCACTCACTCACTCACTCACTCACTCACTCACTCACTCACTCACTCACTCACTCACTCACTCACTCCCTTCCTTCCCTCTCTTATTCCCTTCTTTCCTCCCTCCTTTTATAAACATCTATATTCTTCTTTTTCAGTTTTAATTCTTGATCGTTGTCTGACACTGTTGTAAATCATAATCTAAATACGATGCACGTACATATGTCTTTTTTTTAAGTCATTGTTTCTTTATCTTTAATTTTTCTCTTTTTTTATTCTCTGCTGCTGTAAAATTAAAGTTTCCCGTCTGTTAAAGGATCATCTTTCCTGTCTCCTCTTTATCTGATATCGGCTGTAAATGATTTTTAAACGGTCAGATCTTGTTTTGGACGTTTTATTCAGTGGAGTAAAGGTCGTAAGTCCTCTGATAGTAAATGTGTATTTGTCAGTGTTTATAGTTGATACTGATGATTTATAAAGTCTGTTTTTGTTCTTAACAAACTTACCAGAGAAATATCTCAGGATTAAAGCGTCTAAAGCCCCCGTTCTCTTTCTGCTCCAGCTCACGGCTGTAAATCTGTCAGGAGAGAGCTGAAAACTGTAGAGGATCGAACCCTGAGAAGGTGAGTTTGGGTTTTCTTGGTGCGATGGTTCTGGAGCGATGAGACCTCTTTGACTCGATGGTCTGTTTTCAGGATTTAAGCTCACGTCTTACCTTCAGATCAGCTCCGGTTTCTTTGCTGAAACATAAAAAACAACCTTTTGGTCGAAATTGAAGAAAAGGACACTGAGTGCTCTGGGAGCAGAGTCAGCGAGAACATGCAGATAAACGGCGTTTTCTCTTGTTAGTAAATAAAACAGACACCAGAGAAAAGGGAGCAGAGCTGATTTGCGTTCTGTTTTTTTGCCGCCACCCACGGCAGCACCAGAGAGACACATCAAGCACTGCGTAGGCTTCCCTTTGTACCGTAGAAAATGCATTTATTAAAGCACAGCTTCCAGAAGAAAAACAAAGGAATAGAAGAAAAGCTGCAAGATTGCAGAACATATTTAGTACCATAAAATTGATAAAGAAATCACTGTACACGCTACAGTGCTTTTTCATATCACAGCTTTAGCAATGCAGTTTATAGAACATAGATATGAGCTATATAGATCGTACTTTTTACACACAATAAACATTCAGTAAATCTTCTCTTCTCTTGGAAACATGGTCAACGTATAAATGTGTGTCAGTCAGTTCAATAAGACAGAAAAAGCAGGTTTGTGCTGAGGCCCAGGGTGAGAGGAGATGTGGATGAGCGACCGAGATGAGAAATTAAAAAGAAATCATCGTTAGCTTCAGGCGCAGGTGTGGGGTTCGATGTTTAAATGAACTAACATCATGAGAAACCCGATCAGAGTCTTCACATTTAGGTTTTTATCCACATTCAGACAAATTAAATCCAGATAAGTTTCTGCTTTAATTCATTGTTTTTTTGTTAAAGTTAAATTTCAGAGTACTAAAACTTTTTCTTAAGATCGTCGTAAAAACTTTTTCAATCGTCAAAAATATTCCTCTTATTTCAACTTGTTAAAAACGACACGTACTTGAATTTCCACTAAACTCTAATAGACTCAGTCATTTAATTTCATATCAAATATAGAGCTTTAAAAAAACATCTTTATTTCTCAGTTTGGTGTACAAACTCCACCTCTGAGGTTGAAAATACTCTCTGCTGCTCCGGGACGATTTTCATATCTGAACTTATTCCTCTAATAATTAATAATTACACTTTAAATAACCCCTCCATTTATTATAGTCATTAACACATTTATAAAGTCTCTTTAATGAGCTGTAATATGAGTGAGAAGTTTTCATCACAGTCTTTATAAAACATCAGAAATACTGAGTTTATTCAAACGTATAATTTGTTATGAGCGATTATAAAGACCCTGATAATAAACGTTTATAAACGTGATAATAAACGTTAATAAACGTGATAATAAACGTTAATAAACGCAGAGTTTACATATTTATCTTTAATTTTCTTTTCTGTATTGAATATCTGAATAAACCTGCTGGGCGGAAGTTTCATTTACACACACACACACACACACACACACACACACACACACACACACACACACACACACACACACAGGTTTTAATAGTTCCTCCTTAAACTGACTTCTCTGGGTTTGCTGGTAAAGGGGGTCGAAGGGGTCGAGGGGGAGGACTCAGTTCAGAGTGAGGAGCGGTGAGAGCTGATTGGCTGATTGTGGTGACTGTGATGATGGCGGTTTTTCCCTGACTCTGTTCCTCTCTGATATTTCGTGTTTCCTTCGCTGAGTGTTTGTTTATTTAACCTGATCCGTCGTCTCTCCACACGAGTCGTCTTTTTGAGAACCCCCTCGTCTTTAAACCTTCTCCGCGCAGACGCACGTCTGAACGACCTTCTCATAATGAATTGGCTCTCAAACATCATGACGCTGCTCTTGCTTACATTAACCTTCCACCGCTCTGACAGATTGCTGTTTAGTGTATTGATCGGCGTTAACGCTGCCTCAGCTCGTTTACAGGAGTGCTGCGGACTCGGTCTCCCCTCGACATAAACCCGCACCGGTCCAGAATGAACCCTGAACGTACGGAGGCACTCAGTCCACTTAAAGACCCACATCGTGACGTTCCTCCTCTTATTGAAAAGCAGCTCTTGGGATTCATAAAATCATCGTTTAAGGTGATAAATGATCGTCATTAGCAGCTCGGAGGAGACGCTGACATTAAACTCGTTAATGTTGTAGTGCCCTCTTGCACGGCGGCTGTGAACAGACTTTTCCTCGGGGACGGCGAGGATGGAGAAACACGCCATATGCACGCTCTCACTCCATAAATAATTCGCTCTGATGCTCTCTAGGTTCAGCGTGTTCATTCATGCCTGCTGCAGAGAGTCAGCGTCTGTACAGACGGCTCTGACTGTGACACTGTCCGCTCAGAAACGACTTTCCTCGCCGAGTTTTAGAGACTCTGATCTAAACGACACAGAAATGTTCGTCTCTGTCACCCCAAAGTTCTGGTTCTTTTCCTCAGAGGCAGATTTGGTCCCTGCAGTTCCTCCAAAAGTCCCTGAAGAAAGTTCTTCCTGCAGCTCAAACCTGATTCTGGTCTACTGGTCTGCAAACCTGTAACTCCACATAAATCTGTGAGGAGGGTTCGGTTCAGAACCGACAGGCCCGGGTTGGTCACAGAGCACGTGCAGTGGAAACACAGTTTCTCTGAGAGCTTCAAGCTTCATCAATCTTCATCCCTCCTCCCGACTTCACAGGAGCATCCTGGGATTTCCTGTGAACCTTCGGGGGTTTACGGCGATCTATTCTTAGAGCGCAGAGGAACGATCAATGTTCAGCCTCAGCGAGGAGAGGTGAGCGGTTGGCGGGGACAAAGACGAATCAGAGGCCAGCTGCGGTGAAATAAATAATGACGTTTCTTTGTCGAATCTCCGATTTCATGGTTTATTTAATGACTGCGACTGTTTGTGGCGGCTGATAATCTCACAATATCTGGAAGTTTTTCATCACCCTGCCAGCTGAGCCGCAGCAGTCGCAGTTTGAGCGACAGCGAGCGCCCCAGATTCAGAGGAGTGTGTGATCTATGTTGGTACGAGGCCTGCAGGAGCACAGCTACTTTATCACGGCGCCTGTCACCCAGGCTCCTCGGCGGCTCACAGTCCTCTAAAGTAGGGCAACAGAAACACGGGGAGAGAAGTGAAACAGGAAAGACCCTGATCGAAGACGGTCTAGTTTTTACTCAGGACCAGGACTAGTTTCTATAAATCTGCATAAAACACAGAACTAAATAATCCTGATTGAATAGATCTGTGATTTCAGGACTCCGATGTTTCTGGGTCACTGAAATGAGACTCTTGAGAGTTTCCTCGACTTCCTTTTCCGATCATGATTACGACGGTTTAGGGTCAAGAGCACAGTTTACAGACGGACCGTAAACATCAGCGTCTCCCTGATCTTGTTGTTGTTGTTTGTTTTTATCATCAGCTGAGTCTGACTCTCCCGCCCTCACCCTCTCTCACCCTCTCTCACCCTCTCTCACTGGAGGTCAGGAATCCTGTTAGAACAACTTACCTCTTGTTTCCTCAGAGGCGTTAGTGGTTCTGATTCGCCCCACATCACCTTTGGGAGCTGAACTAAGGCACATTAATATTCACCACAACAATGAAGCAAAGCTCCGGGCCGACTTTGGAGAACAGGAGGGAGTTTTTTTTTTCTCTCCTACGAACTCGACTCTGAGAATAAATTTAGAAACAGGAAAACACAGAGAGAAGGCGGTGACACGGGGACTTTTGTTGGAGGCAGATCGCCCCCGGAGACACATAAAACCAGGACCTCTGATGCAGATTCAGAGTCAAAGAGGAGCGTCAAACATGAGTCTGAAAATCTGGTCCTGACTGGGACAGGAACTTTTACAGGAAAGACCAGAATCATGATCCTGATTTAAGACCAACAAAGTTTTAATGTTTATCAGTCATGGAGTCGCTTTGTCGTTTTACTAAAACCCCAGTTCAGTCAAAAGAAGAAGAAGAAGAAGAAGAAGAAGAAGAAGGAGGAGAAGAAGAAGAAGAAGAAGAAGGAGAAGAAGAAGAAGAAGAAGAAGAAGAAGAAGGAGGAGAAGAAGGAGAAGAAGAAGAAGAAGAAGAAGAAGAAGAAGAAGAAGAAGAAGAAGAAGAAGAAGAAGAAGAAGAAGAAGAAGAAGAAGAAGAAGAAGAAGAAGAAGAAGAAGAAGAAGGAGAAGGAGAAGGAGAAGAGGGACACTGAGTAAAATGTTGATAAGAACAGTTTTTGGATTTCCTGATCAAATATCATCTTAATATTTACGATTGTTTTAAACTTGATCATAGAGGAGTGACACCTCACAGCCAATCACGTTCATTCGCATCGACTGGGTCTGAGGAGGCGGAGTCTGTCATCTACAGACCGTAATATTAGAGAATCATTCAGGACTCTGGAGTGGAAATCACCGCATGGACTCAGAATCACGACAAAAACCGTCGACTGTGAAGACAGATCATGAGGTTCAGACTGAACCAGATAAAAAACATCATCTAAGTGGATTTGGAGGCCTAACCAGGGATTTCCATCACATCCGGAACAGCTCCAATCCAGAACGGCGGCGAATTTTGCCATCTGCCAACTCGCAGGAATCGCAAGAACTCACAAGAACCCTCAGATTTACGTTCAATCTCGCGATAACGAGTTGTCTCTCTAAAGACAGACACATAGACATATAAGCAGTAGATTGTGTCCTTCCAGAGGAGGAAATCTACTTCTAGACTTCTAGAATCAGCATCTCCTCATCCATGGTGTCATCGGGGTGAAATGACGTCTAAAAACCTTTCACTTGTTCGTCTCCGCCCGTTTGCATGGTGTGAAATACGATCCTCCTGAAACACGGAGTGTTTTATTTTGAAAAGAAGCCGGATGTTTTATTTTGAAGTCTGTGCCTGACTTCCTTTCCAGCACGGGTTAATCTGTGCTGAATTTATCCGCCAGGAACAGAAAGAAGTCGGTGTAAATCGACACGTTAACTTGAATGGTTACGATCAGCTACGATCGGAGGATACGACCTTTTAGGAGACGATCAGGATGAAGGTGCATTAAGGCAAAAACTGTTCGGTGGTCTAATACTTCAAACTTTGATGGTCTGGGGATCACTAGAGTCCATGTCATGAGTATCTTCCTCATCTGTGAAGACTCCATTAATGCTGAACTAGAGCATCAGGACTCTGTAGTTGGAGTCACCGCATGGACTGAAGATCACCTGAGGTCTGATGAATCAAAGTCTAACAGAAACGTCTCAACTAAGTCCAGTTGTCCTTTCAACGAAGAACTACAAATCATAGATGCTGCATCCTCAGTTTTAAACAACATCTCCAGGTTTAGTAGAAACATCTGCGTCCATCCAGACAAAGACAAACCACATTCTGACAACAGCATGGCTCTGTAGGAGAAGAGTCCTGCTGAGAAACCGATGCGGTCCTGAAACATTCGGAGCATCATGAAATCAAAAGTACGATAAACCAGACCACAAACTGTTAATCCTCTCTGAGACAACCACAGGACGACATGTCACCTCCCAAACTCCAGGAACTGGTCTCTCCTGGTCCCTAAATGTTGAGTAAGCTGTTTCAGTTTCAGCGTGTCTTTTAGTTTTCGAGTCATTACGACTTAAACTCATTCTCCGTCTGTTTTCACTCACGTTACTCAGCGTCCTGCAGGTTTTGAAGCTGGGGTTGTTAGTCGTCCTGGACTACTGAAGACCAAATCCTGCTGACGAGAGAGGAGAGAACTCAGTGTTTGGCTCTTTGAGGTTAAACAAGTTAACTTTATAATCCTGAGTAACTTTGACTCATTTCTTCCATTTCTTGATTAAAACTTGAGTCGTCTCACAGTTTGTCTGAGTCATCCCCGTTTGACCCGACAGCCTGAGTCCACGCAGAGCTCTCTGCTCTCAGACTCTGAGATCTGGGTTTGGTTTTCCCGGTGAACAGGAACCCCCAGGTTGTTTCTGTGAAGGGCGGCGGGGAGCTAAACCGCGGCGTCTCTACACCGCCTACATCTCCACCATCATTCTGGAGCGGTCAATTTAAAGACGTGGACGTTCATGAATCTCGAATTTATTAACAGATAAATTTGCGTCATTTTAACAGGATTTTTAAGGTTCGTTTACTTCAGTCTCACGTTAATGACTCTGAAATTATTGATCTGTTTTTTCTCCTGCAGCATTTCTGCCTCCATCAAAGTCCGAGTGTTTCTTTAATCCCCTCCTTTAGCAGCATGTTCTGTGATCTGGACTGAGTTAAAGTGAAGCATGAGAGGACTAACACATGGGTCTGATCTTCTTTTAGCTGCCTGGACGACCCGTGTGCGTGTGTGTGTGTGTGTGTGTGTGTGTGTGTGTGTGTGTGTGTGTGTGTGTGTGTGTGTGTTTGTCTGATCAGGAGTGTGTAACATCATGCACTCTGCAGCAAACACCACAACACGCCGCGACCTTCTCGCTGGAAGCCGGAGGAACTTCTTTAGTGGCTTATGGAGAGAGGTGTGTGGAAGGAGAGTGACAAGAGGTTGGTCGGACCATGCTGTGAAACTGTGACTCCATTTCCCAGGGGGCTTTGCAGCAGCAGCACAATAGAAAAAAAAAAAAAGCCACTAGCCGCTTAGCCGATGGCATGGAGAGGGCGGAGACGATTGGCCAGAGGTCACAGGAGCTGATTGGTTGGCTGGTTTGTGGAGTCATGGTGGATGCGGGGTGCAGGTGTTTGTTGATCGGATGGCGCTGGTGCACAGGAGGATTGTGGGTAGATGGATATGTCAGAGAGCTGAGCCCCACCCCTTCTTGATTGTGATGCCTGTCGGGGCAGGGAGGACGGTGATGTGTGGAGGTGGTGGATCAAAAACCCTGATTGTCTTGGTTCTGGACCTTCGCTAACACGTCGACCCGACTAAGTCACGCCCTCAGAAACGCTCTGGTCGCCATGTTGGATTAGCGTTTACTCTTGGAACTTACCTCTGAACAAAGCGGCTAGTGCGTTATCAAAGTACGAACTCTGGCACTGACTTTACAGACAAATGTGTGAGGGCTTAGTCCTTCAGACTAAAGATGTAACTTTGCTTCAATGGTTTATTTTACCCATAACCATGTACAAATAAACAAAACCTTTACAGCTTTGTATGGTCACACATTTAGCATTCATTGGTCCATAAGCACTCCTCACGGCGACATGAAAACACTGTTAGAAGACACCGACATTGATTCCTAGCATCGGCGTCCCAACGTTGCACTGACGTCACAAATGTACCATCCATTCTAACAGTTTCATTGCAAATCAAAATAGTCACATGCAATGATTGAAAAAAATTACATTACCTCATGTCACATAGAAAGTAAGCGAAAAGTTCCATCATTAGAAATAAGTACTCTTCAGAGATTTGTCTCTTTCTCTTTTTTTCTCTTTTTTTTTTTTTTTTAAGTCCTAGACATTCTTTCAACAGCGTTGTTGGTCTCATTTGGGTTGTAAACATTAGTTACAGTGCCTCGCTTCCTTCACCTGACTGGCTGTGTAGCGTCTCTCAAGAGAATTGGTCAATCGATACTATCAACCAGCTGATCGAGAGGGATTGGTCAGTAGTCAATCAAAGGAATTTGTCATGGAAGGACATGATCGTCTTTGGGCTCAATTGGGGGCGACAGGACACCAGTGAGAGACCGGAGTACAGACTGAACAGTAGATTCGTGTTCATAATAATAATCATAATCATAATCATCAATAATAATAATAATAATAATATAAGACACCCTGAGAATCACAACTACACCTCTTCATCCCTCCTTCCTATCCTCTCTTTCTCTACCTCTTCCTCTAACGATCATTGTCAGGTGGGCGTGGCCTCGGCAGTTGAGGAAGATGGTTGGTTGGTAGGTTGGTTTTTTTTTTTTGTTGTGGTGGAAGCCGGTTGCCATGCAACAGGCTCCTTGGTGGTTGGCATGGAGACAGGTTAAGGTGGAATCTGACCTGGTAAGGTAGTATGCAGCACGTACAGTAGTATGAACAGTAGAATGTAATAAGCAGCTCTGGAGAAAAATACATGATTTTAAAATCACATTAAAGGGTCAGTCCGTCCAAAATGAACTCTGAGAACAGCTCCAGAGGTAACTTTGCAGAGAGGATCGACTCGGAGATATCTGTCCGTGAAAAATCCTGTCACCGCCCGGGAACAGGAATTCTGTTTCTGGAGCACAAAGAGTCTAAAGGTTTTTATTGGACCTGTGACAGAGCCAATAAAAAGTGCTGTTAGTGAGGTTTTCAGAGAGATCTTTACAGCGCTTTGTGCTCCACAAACTTAATCCCTTTATGACGGAGGAGACCAAATCAGAGAGTTCAAGGACAGAGACCTCCGAGCGTGAACGAACAAAACCGGTTTCTATTTGGGTGAACTAGCCCTTTATAAGTCAAACACATTGAGGTATACTCATTTTCAAAGCGACCTGAGGAGCGCGTCATTTCCACTCCCGACACCTCAAACCTGTGAGGTCAACAGACGGAGAGAAAGCGAGCGCGCCTCAGGTGTGAGCGCAGGAGCAGGTATTTCTCCTCAGAGCTGCAGCATGTAACAGTAGAGTGTGACAGTAGTATGTTATCGATGGAGAACATCACATGGGGCTGACGTGGTGTGCAGCAAAGGATGGCGCAGGGGGGAGGCGGTAGTGGTGGACAGTGATTGGTTGATTTGGTTGGTCAGGTGACTGAGGGGGGTTATGGACAGTCGAGTTGAGTCAGATCACATGATGAGGGTTTGCAGCTATAACGTCAGGAGGTTCCATCAGGAAGTATGGAAGCCTGACAGGTTTTAGCTTTTGGTGGACACTGGACAGAACACCCACCCTGACCCCCACCCTCACAGAGCCAGAGCGCACGCACACACACACACATACAAAAGACACACACACACACACACACAGACACACTTAGCATTTTTGCATAGACACTCACAGATTTGTTAACTCACACCGACATTCATGACAAACAGACGTCTGCTCCCACACACACTCACTCACACTCACACACACACATGCACACTTGCCCACCCCCAGACTTGCAATGTGTTACTGTGATGATGCAGAGTGTGGTGGAAGGTGAAGAATAAGACAACGGAAGACAGGTGATGCTAAAATGAACATTTATAATGACTGCTGTTGCTGTCGCAAAATAAGAATCCTTAAAAAAAGACTTCATATATATTAGCACTAGATTGCCCACTTCACTGGTAATCCACAAGTCAAGAAACACAACTCACTAGGTTTTTTTCTCTTTACAAACACAATGCTACAATTACATTAAATATTCAATACTCTTTAAGTCAGTTAATGAATGTTGTTAAAAGCAACCACTAAAATACTAAAAATAAAAACAAAACAATACTAATATTAATTCACCTTTTTCCAGTCGTTCCCTTTTTCTTGTTGCGTTGTTATTTATTAATAGTATAATAATAATAGTCTGAGAAATAAATAGCTCATGTGGTTTTCTCAGGGCGACGGGGCAGGCAGCATAAATCAAGAGTGGCGCTCAGAGCGGTGAGGCGGCGGCGGTGGTGGTGAAATGGGCGGGTCTAATCTCACGGTAATACTTTCAAAATGTCTCGGATGTTCAGGCGAAAAAAATGGAGATATGTCACACACGTTTGGTTCTGCGGGCCGCGGGATGTTTGTGCGCCCCCTGCAGGATCAGACGACCTTCAGCTATCATGTAAACTAGGACTGTATTGCACAAAGTTAGCAGCTCAGCTTTTTTCTCTTTTTTCTCTTTTTCAGTCCGCCTCCCTGTTTTCTTTTGTTTCGTTTATTTTTTTCCAACCTGGAGGAGGAGGAGGAGGAGGAGCCGAGTCGAGCTGTTTTTTCCACGATATGATGATATGTCTCTAACACGACCGAGCATTTTCAATAACTACGGCTGGATGATAAAAGATACGAGCGCCACTACGAACTCACGGCTAGAAAACATCAACGAATGTACAAAACAAGCCTACGCTGAGAATGGCTCGGACTACTTCTCAAGGTCAGCATCATGAGCACAGGTTTTCTAAAGAGTTGCCAGCCAACATGGAAGCTAAACAGCGAATACAGTAGGTAAATCAACACTAAGAACAACAGCACAGGTTAACACAGTAGAACTAGCAGAGCCGATTATACAGGCAGACCTAACTATCAGATACAGAGGATGGCGGCGAGTCATGATGGCGTCCACTAGTACCTCTTTATGCTGCCGGCCCCTTTTCTGCTCAACACTTCTCTCTTTACAGCTCGGCAAAAATCGGACAAAAATATTTACAATGAGAGAGAAAAAAATGAAACTGTGGAGAAACAGTTGCTTAGTGTTTTTTCTTTTTTTTTTTTTTTGTTTGTCTGCATTTCTTTTTTTTGGATGTTTTTTTTTTTCTTCCTTTCGTATGTCGTTTTTTTTTTTTTTGTTTTTTTTTTTGTTCTTTTATATCTCAGAGAATTGTCCCCAATGATGAGCAACAAACAAACAAACAAAAAAATCCAATCATATCAGCTAGCATTGCACAGTCTCAGAGAGGTTTTGGGGATGGAATGGAGAGTTATCGTCCAAACAGTTGGATGAACACAGAAGGGGGGTAGGAGGAGGAGGAAGAAGGTCAATAAAAGTTCATGAGGGGGTGAAAGTTCAAAAAGTTCAAGAAGACAGAGGATGGCTGCGCAGCTGACGGTGCGTAAACACTCCTCACAGCACCGCGCGGGGGCGGTGCGTGTGTCGGCGTGCGTGGTTTGGATGTTAAACGACAACAAAAAAAATCATCATTAGAAAATGGAGTTTTTGAATCTTTCCCATCGAGAAAAATCAAATGGAGCGAGAGCGAGAGAGGGAGGGAGAAAGAGGGGAGAGAGAGAGAGAGAGAGAAAGGGTGAGGGGGAGAAAGAGGGGGAGGTGAGGAGAGTGAAAGGTGCCCCCAACACTATGGCACACAATCAATGAAGTCCCACAGGCTGAAGAGATGACAGATTAGGAAAGCAGCTGGCATGAGCGGTGGGGCTTTTTTAGGTAGGTTGAGAGGCAGGACAGTAGGTAGGTAGCCAACCTGCAGAGGGGTTAATCCTTGTCGGGTTTAGCTCTGTGGGGGGTGGTGAGGAGGAGGAGGAGGAGGAGGAGGAGGAGGAGGAGGAGTGGTGGTGGTGGGGGGCAAGGTGCTGTTCAAGTTGAGGCGTCATGAGCGACATCATGTTATGAGGGCGGAGCATGCTGGCTTCATGGGTGCTTCCAGGATGGATGTCCGACACACAAGAACAACTCAAAGAAACGCTTGGAATGGTAGTTGTTGTTGTAGTTGTAGTTGTTGTTGTTGTTGTCGTCTTTTTGTGTTTAGTTATTTCCTCTCTGTTCTATTTTGGCACTCGAGAGAAGAGAGACTGGTGGGAGGCGAAGGAGGAGAAAGTGTGTGTATGTTTGGGCGAGGAGGAGGAGGAGTGGGCAGTGAAAGTGCAAAAAAGAGGGCATGGAGGAGTGTGTGTGTGTGTGTGTTTGTGTGTGTGGGAGGGGTAAACAGGCTACACACAAAAATGGCATTTTGTTAAAACTGGTCTAAAAGGTTAGACAGAGCATACAGTACAAATCATAAACCAGGAAAAAAACAACAGAGGAGGAGAAGAAGGAGGAGAAGGAGGAGAAGGAGGAGGAGAAGGAGAAAAACAGTGATATGACAAATGCAGTCTACAGTTGCTGGTGCTTCAATGGGGCCCGAGTCGGGGGGGAGGGGGAGGAAAAGGGGGGAGAGAGGGGTCCCATATAATGTCGTAGAGGTGGGTGTGGGTGTGAGTGGGTTTGTGGAGGTGGCGGTGGAATAAAAGGGGGAGGGGACTATGTCAAAGAGCCACACCCACTGAGAAGCGATGAGGTCACCTGGTGAGAGTTAAGTTTGCATTCCTCTACACATCACAACATTAAAAAAGAGGACAGAAGAAGAAGAAGAGGAGGAGGAGGACATGGCGAGCCGGCTACGTCGCAGCACAGACAGAACGAGCACGGAGCGAGAGAGAGAGAGAGGGAGTGAGAGAGAGAGAGAGAGAGGAGGAGCATGCACATCGAAATACACCGCTGAGAAACACCTACAGTAAGGCTACACATCTACAGTAGTCTCGCACACTGACCCCCCCTCAGCTCGGCCTGCGGCGCACAGGAACAGCAGGACGTTTAGTGCAAACATGTCAGAGGAGCAGGACGCCAGCTGTAGACAAAACCGCCAACTTCACCGCCGTCAGGTCCACAAACTCACACCAAAGAGTTTACATGATCAGAAACTCCTTATAGGTGCTTTAATCATCAGCTGATTATCAGATTAATTTAGTTTTATACTTTTCATCAAACCGTTTTTTCTCAGTTTGTCGTTTTCGTGATCCCGCTCTCTGCCGTACGTCGTCGGTGGTTTTGAAAACAGCCTTTGTCCAGTTTTTTGTTCTTCTTGGGGGATTTTATAGGAAGTGGGTCATTTCCCGTGACAACACGTGTCGAGATACAAAACATGACCGCACCGAGAAAAAGAAAAAATACTGCGGTTGCATAAGAAGGAATAAGAGAGAGGTGGAGAAACTTTGGCAACTTTTTCTCTTTTTTTTTTTCTTTTTCTGACTCTGAAGCCAAAAAAACGTCGAATCAAACAGAGAGAGAGAGAGAGAGAGAGAGAGAGAGATTACCACTTTGAACAGACTCTGGCATTGCTCTCTGTTGTTTCTCTCCCCGAGATCAGAGCCTTGGATTGCATATCAACAGAGTGAAAACACAATCTGTCCCAAATTCTGCAGCGAGGCGCCCGAGGGAGACCCAGACTCAGATCTGAGCGTGTGTGTGTGAGCGTGTGTGTCGGAGTTTTTGTAGGTTAAAGGAGGATTTTTTCCTTCTCCCCTCTCGGGGTCAGAGATGCTCCGGGTTTTATTTGAGGTCAATAAGGTGCATATTAATAACAGGCCAGAGCTGTGAGCGTGGGGGGGGTCAAAGGACAGACGAGGACAGAGTTAAAGTCCAGAGTTAGTCATGTTAGAGTACAAAAACACACCAAAACACACCAAAGCCTCTACTGCACGTCATGGTCAGAGGAGTGATATGCAAACTTATGCAGAGGTGAGTACATTCATGGACAATCTCAAAATCCTGATTTCTGTTTTTTTTCTCTAAAGTTAGGCAGCAACTGAGACGTGTTTTAGTACAAGCTCGCTCAGCGTGTAGCAAAATAGTCTCCGGTTTGTCGGAGAGTTTCGTCAACTCAACGACGAAATACTCTGTGGAGTCAGAAACGTTTGTTCACCAGGACTCATCGAAAAAACAACGAACATCTGAGCGCGTGTGAAACTATATCAAAATGCTCGACTTTATCGGCATGCAGAGATTCGTCTGAAAAATGAGCGACACACACGGCCATTTTTTTTTGTCTCTTCTATTTTGTTTCTTTGCTTTTTCTTTGTTTTTTTTTTGTTCACGCTTCACTTTGATATCATGCAATATAGACGTGCAAAAAAGATAACATCTATTTCCACAAAATACATTTTCAGTCTAACTATAAAAGGCTGTATGTAAGAACGCTATCAAGTCACATTTCTCAGCATTTCGATGCTAACCTATCGCTTTTTCTCGATTCGTCTAGCCCCAGAGTCAGAGTGCTGTTGCATTCTGGGACGCGGAGTTCCCAGAGGACTGGCTAACACTTGGCTAACATGGCGGTCTGTCCTCGTGTGGCGGGAACAGAGAGGGCTGAAACAAACTGCTGCGCTGAGACCGTCAGTCGACGAGGATTTTCGGACCGCCTCCTTATAAATACGCGTCATTTGGCACTTTTCACATTTTCTTCTTCTTCATATATAAAACTAGGTCTCCTCTTATCTACGGTGGTTAAAACCAGCACATTTAAAGAGCTATTTTGGCACAGGTTGAACTTGTTCAGGTTAGAATTACACTATTATTATTATTATTATTATTAACTTCATCGTCGTCGTCAGCTTATAACAGAGTCTGTACTTCACTGCCACAGGACAGATTTCGATATGTTTGAACCTTGTCGATTTAGAACATCACTTATTATTAAATAGCAGCAATTTTCCACACAATGAAAAAACTCGACTGGTGTAAACCTATCGGACGTCTACAGGTCAATCCAAAAGCAGAGGAGAAAGGACAGGACAAGGTGACATGCCACTACGTGTATTGCTTCCAGTACTCGTCACATTTTATCTCGACCCCCTAACAGGAAGAGGACTACAAAAAAAAAACTAAAGAAGAAGAAGAAGAAACCATCAGGGGTTAACTAATGAGAGGAAGAAATCCAGCCTGTATCCATCAACGCCGTTTTGACCTTTAGATGAACTGTGCTGCAGCGGACGACAGGTGGAGGACAACGCCACAAAGATTTAAAGGTACAGTGTCTGATTTTAAACTGAGACGCTCCCTCGCCAGCAGAGCAACGGTGGCCTTCGAGGACAAAAAGCTCCTGTTGATTCAACAACTCTCTTTAAGCCACTAAATACAAAAACATGTATGTAACTAGTTTGTCCTTTCTAGGCTACCGTAGGAACATCGTGTTGCCGGACGGCGGCGTAGATATAAACGACAAATTCTGAGATACAAAACTGTCATCAATCATTTAAACAGTTTCTTGGATTTATTTTCCATTTCCACCAAAAAAACGCAGACTGCACCTTTAATGTTTACTTTTGAGTCAATCACTTTGATTCTGTGATTGATTATTGGTAAAGACAAACAGTCAAAAAAACAAAATCAAAGCGTCTCCATGACAACCGAAGACGAATTCACCTGCTCGCCAACACCGCAGCACAGTACATCAGCACACCTGGACTAAATCTCGCTCCCTTCCTGCGGCGTCACTGAGATCCGTGAGATAAAGAAGAGTCCAGTTCAACTCCAGCAAAGCTCAAACCTTCCCTTCAGACATATGTGTGTGTGTGTGTGTGTGTGTGTGTGTGTGTGTGTGTTTTCATGTCCAAGCCTCCGAGTCACACACTAAACTCCGGAGACGGTTGGCGCCCTGCCGGCCTCAGCTACGACCTCCTCTGCAGGTTTTCCTGACGGACGCTCGGTCTGTGGCGTTTGTCGGTGCAAGCAGCAGACATGCATTGATCAGAACACCAGACATAGTCACCCATGGAGCGATGTGGTAGGAGGAGGAGGAGGAGGAGGAGGAGGAGGAGGGGGTGTCAGGATGGGAGTGCACTGGAGGACGGGTGGGGGGAGGGTGAGGAGAGTGTGGATGGTGTTAGATGGGAGTAAAGAAGCCTCCTTACCAAGCTGTGGAGATAAACCCTCACTGGCGCTCCGACACAGAGTGACACTTTCAGAGGATTTTGGGGGGGGGGGGGGTCGGATTAAAGTTTTGGAAAATCTCAGAGGAGTTAAATCAAATCACTCCCCCCTCTTTCTGTCTTTCTTTCTGGCGTTTTACTTCCTGTTACACTCGTTAGACTCGTGTCCAGGATTTATCCAGAACACGAAGAAGACACCGCTGACATAGAAAAGTGAATCTAGATTCTGTTCCAGTCTCTTTAATCTGACTCTGGACACCTAACACTCCCCGACATCCCACCCTCTCATGACGAGACACTCCATCAGGACAACAGGACCAGGACTGATCGTCTTCATGGACCTACTCTTCAGTTTTCAGATATGATGAAGTTCTTCATATGCATTCATTTCATTTATATAGATGTGTGTGTGTCTGTGTGTGTGTGTGTGTTTAATAATCCCTGCCATACAAAAGCCGTCCAGTCACTACAGCACACATCCCTGACCTCACAGGTCCAGAGAGCCGCTCACTCGCTTCACAGTGCATTAAGACAAATATTCAGTGTACTCCGATAGTAAAAAACAAAAACACGACACAAAAGAAAAAAAAAAAAACAACAACCAGAGAAACATTTTCAGCAGCCTCCTGGGTCTACGGCGGGCAGTGAACCTGTTAACATGGGAGACCTGCAGTTTGCCCGAGGCACAAACCTATGTTCTGAATCTCTCCGGTCTGCCCTTTAACTCACGGGCGGGCGGGAGGACGGATGTTTGATAAGGGCGAAGATCAGTGAGGCTGTTTATCTCCCTTAGCGATATGCACGCCGCCTGAAAATAGCAAAACTACAAGCGAGGTTTGCAGATTTAGCAGCAGACCCCCGGACAACAAATGTTCCCTCGTCAAGTTTCAGTGTTTCCTCTGACTCCATGTTTGCATTTCTCAGTAGTAAGTGGCGAGTCTTAAGTGCTCTGACTGGATCGGGTCTGCGGTTCGTTTTAAGGTGAGGAGGAGGAGGAGACCGCAGACTGGAGCAGTTCATGGGAGACTCGACTAACAGGGCGTTTGACTCCAGACCAGGAACAGCAGGGTTATTCTGCAGCATGAGCTCGGGTCGCTTAGCATGATGAGAGGAGGAGGTTTCAGGTTAATATCGTAGCTGCTAAAACGAGAGAGAGAGAGAGAGAGAGAGAGAGAGAGAGAGAGAGAGAGAGAGAGAGAGTGGTTTCCTGCTAGTCGAGGTCTCACTGCAGTCTGCATCATCGTCTTCGATATGGTGAATTCCCTTTTCTAGCACCAAATATGGCATCATAGTGTGTGTGTGTGTGTGTGTGTGTGTGTGTATTCCCTGTTCTACTTTCTGACTGGATACATATATATATATGTATTTATATATATATATATAAGGTGATCCTTCACTCTAATGGTCTTAATGCCTGGGGCGGCTTTCTTACTGGACTTAAATAAGACATATATATTACACTATGTGACATTACTATTCATCTTCAATCCACTTAAATTAAAAACAAAAGATTCAAATCAAAAAGAGTCTCATTTACATTCATGTCAACCTGAATTCACAGATAATAATAATAATAATAATCATAATAAAAATAAAGAACTGAGCTGTTTTTATATCCGGGTCAATAAATAACCATGACGATGGAGATGATCGAGAATCAGGACAAAATCAGAATTTTCACAGCAGACAGACTGCAACAGGAAATCCTGCGTGTGTTCGCCGCAGCGCACTCAGGATCTCTCTGTTTTGTTTTTTTTTTTAAGTCTCGCACTACGTGAGGTCATGAGCGTGCGCCGGGGCCGTCTATCTCAAACACTAGAGCTGCGTATGGAGGGCGCTACGTGGCGTGGCGTATCGCCCCTGCGGCGCTGCACTGCTTCTGGGATACATCACAGGGTCAACGGGGGGGGACGGGTGGAGGTGGTAGGGGTGTGCGAATGAAGAAACGCCCACCTGATTCTGTCCCCCTGACACCCCCTCCTACTTTCACCCCCCCTTAGTGAGGGGGCGGGGCCGAGGGTGTCGGGGGGAGCCCAGGTCGTTTCTTCTCTCACACACACACCTGTTTGCTGAAGTTTGCAGTCTTATAAAACCCTTATAAACCGGGAAAAGGGGGTGGGGGGTAAGGAGTGGGAGGGGCTTTTTAAAGGGGGCGGGGCCTGGGGGCTGAGGGACCAATCAAATCTAGAGAAAAAAAAAAACCCTGCTGGAGGGTGCTGGGTGTGGGCTGCAGGGGGAGGAAGGGTGAGGGGGTCGCCTCAGAAGAGATTCGGGGAGGGGGAGGAGGGTTGTACCCTGTGAGTGTAAACCCTCCTCCCCCGCGCCCCTCCCTCCCTCCCCCCACTTCCTGTAGCCTCTCAGGCGGTCGGCCTGTCTACATGGCATTCAGCTTTGTCCACACAATACACAAACGAACAAACAGACATCTTAATTTACGAAACGAAACAGGAAACAAAACAATAAAAAATCCCAAAAGACGGTAAGTAATAAAACCTTATTTACATGTTACACATTTTTTTCTTGGTTTTTCAGCGTGATCATTCGCTCCTCTCCCTCCTCGTCGTCTTCTCTGCACATTTTTGCTCCGCGTCGAAAAACTTTTTTTTAAATCGAGAATACTGAAAACACGCAGAAGAAAACGGCGCGGACGATTCCTTCTGACCTCTCCTCTCCTTTTTTTCCGTTCTCTCACTTTTTTATACTCCTCCCCCAAGCCCCCACTCTTTTTTTCCTCTTTTCCTCCTCGTTTCTCATTGGCTGTCAGGTTTAGCCCACCTTCTGTGGGTTGGTGGCGCGTACCCCCTGCTCGTAGGTGATTCGCTGGCTGATCAGGTACTGTGCGGCCTGCGTGGCGGCCTGGGAGCCCGTGATGGTCACCTTCCTGTTCCGAGTTCCGGGGATGAACTCGCCTTTCTTGGAGATCTGGATCCTGGCGCCGGTTAGCTCCTGGTACTCCACTAGCGTCTTCCCGCCCTTCCCCAAGATGGCTCCGACCAGGTTTTCCGGCACGGCGATCTCCACCACTTCCTTTGATCCTTCCGCTAGCTTCTCTGTCGCCAGTAGAGATGACGCCACCAGTGGCGACGCGGCGCTCAGGTAGCCGTTGGTCGCCCCTGTAGCTGCGGCCAGAGACCCCAGAGAGAAGCCCCCGAGGCCGGCCGCCGGGTGAGCTGCGCTGGTGGATGCATCGCTAGCGTAGGACGCTAACAAATTTGCTGCGGCCGCCGCTGCTGGGTTAGCATTCGCTGCGACCGCGGCTAACACGCCTGAAGCTGCGGCGGGGTTCAGGCCCAGGCCCAGGGAGTTGGTGTTGTAGCCGTAGCTGGCCAGAGTGTTGAGGGCGGAGGTGATGGCGAGCAGATCGTTGCCCGAGAGGCTGGACATGGTGGTCGGGAACGCTCCCACTCCTGCCAAGCTGGCCTGGCCCAGCAGAGAGGAAGCTGTGGCCGCTGCAGCCGCCGCGGCGGCCGGCATGACCTCGGTGGAGTTGGCGTATGGAGAACCGGTGGGGTTGGAGTTGGCGACGGGTCCGGTGATGTTGGAGTAGGAGATGTTGAGGCAGGAGGAGCTCTGCGGGTCTTCTTGGATCTTCTGGACGATGATCTCCACAGCTTTGCGGTTCTGCTCGGGCTCGCCGCTGATGGTGACGACCCGCTCCTGAAGGTTGATGCCCTCGGGCTTCTGGGATAGCTGTACCCACGCCCCGGACTGCTCCATCACCGCCTTTACCGTGGCTCCGCCTTTCCCTATGATCAGGCCGGCTGTGCTGTTGGGGACGATCAGCTTCGCCTGTTGGGAGAGAAGAAGAAGAAGAAAAGTCATCAGTGACCAATCAGGGACTCTGCAGCCGCATCAGCTGACTCTGTTTCAACTCTCAGCCAGCGCCGCATCAAACGCCTGTTATCAGTTTGTTTCTGCATCAACATCAAAACTAAACATGAGGAAGAAGTTCTGCTGACTTCTGCGGACCTGAAAACGGGCCGAGACTGTTCTGTGGTTTAATACGGACACGACATCCTCCAATCAGGATCCAGAGGAACCAACGGATTTGATCAGGGCGCCGTCTGAAAACCTGACCCCCAATTTTCACCACTCTGATCCGAAACGGCAGCGATTTTCGCCATCTACGGGATCCGTTGGCGAGGCGAATTTCATGGCGGATTACGGACAGCGGTAATCGAAAAAACTCACAAGAACCTGAGCATTCACGTACAATCGCACAATGGTTAGAATAACGAGTTGTCTCTATAAAGACAGACACATAGACATATATGCAGTAGATTGTGTCCTTCCAGAGGAGGAAATCTACTTAAGAAACCTGGAGATGTTGTGTAAAACTGAGGATGCAGCATCTATGATTTACAGTTCTTCGTTGAAAGGACAGCTGTTGTCCAGATGTCCTTTCCATAAGAGAGTTAGATTTTGATTTTGATCGGCAGAGGAACGGAAAGAAGTCGGTGGAAATCGACACGTTAACTTGAATGGAATAGGAGACGATCAGGATGTGTTGGAAATCGGGGGTTATTGGATAAAGTTGTACATTCATGGAGGGAAGATGTAAGACAGCAGACTAAAGTGAAGCTTCCTCCAAAAACCCTGAAGACATCAGAGAAGGTGGTTCGTCATCTTTGCTGCGCTGTACACTGAGAGTCATCGTCACACCCGAGATCAAACGATTTATCACGCATGACAACGAGCGCTCCTGAATCCAGAGGCTGCAGAGCGAGGAGAGAATAAAGGACGGTCATGAGATTAAAAAAAATATATATGTTTCTTTTGTCGGGAAAAATGCGGTAAATCTGCGCCCACGTCGCTCGACTCAGAGCGAGATTTAAAGGCAAGGTCAGCGTGAAAAAACGACTCTGAGAGGAGCTGCTTTCAGAGACGTCCTTGAGAAGGACGAGAAGAGCTGGAGACAAGACGCAGAGAGAGAGAGAGAGAGAGAGAGAGAGAGAGAGAGGGAGTGAGAGACAGAACTGCAACACCTCCACCACCTCTATAATGAGCAGAGGTTTTCTCTTCTTTGGTTCATAATGGAGAGAAAAGGAAGAGAGGAGGAGGAGGAGTAAAGAGGAGGCGAGGAGGTAAACAGAGTGGGAGGGAAGGACAGAGAGAGACAGAGGGAGAGAAGGGAAGAGAGAGAGAGAGAGAGAGAGAGAGAGAGAGGGATGGTAAAGAGGGGACTCGTGTGAAAAAAAAATAACATTGACTCCCAGGGGTCAGCGTTGCCATGGAGACACAGCTCCAGCATTCAAAGGGTAGTGAAAGGGAGTGAGGCGATGTCACACACACACACACACACACACACACACACACACACACACACACACACACACACACAGAGCTGGTTGTTCGTGGTCTGAAATCTCATCATGAATATTGACGTTTAAACATGTTGGACTTTGTTCTGATCAGAAAATTGATCCTCAGACTGTTAAACTTAATGTGAGTCTGATTCTGTGACATGTGACTGCAGATAATGAGAATTTTTAATCAATGACTTTAACTCAGAAATATTTAGAATAAATCTATGAAACTGATACAAGAAATACAGAAAAAAATAAACTAAGAACTTTAATTTTTTCTCTCTTCTGAATAAAAAACAAACATTAAAATGTTTTTGGAGAAAATTTTGATTTTCGTCCTTCACAGATGGAATATATTTATTCAGACTATAAATGTGTTAAAGAGTCGCATGTAAACAAAATGACAGAATAAACATGAACAACAAAAGGTCCCACGCCTCTCATTTAAGGTGTCCACAGTCTAATACTCATTTAGCCTCAGTGACGCCACCTACTGTCGTCTGAATCACAGTTTAATGATTATTATCAAGGATCCTGATCATGTTGGGAAAGCTGACGCACCTTTAGCCTCCTCGCTAACAGTCACCGTTTTCCCGCCTGACAGTCGTGTTGATTTTCTAATAATAACCTTCCATAAACTCGCTCCCTCTGCAGTTTGTCCTGATGGAGAAATTAACTTTAGAGACATTAAACAGCTTTTGATCGAGGCTTTATAAATGTTTGTTGTTATTGTAAAGACAGGCTTCTTTAAATGAGTGTGTATGTGGGTTTAAGGGCTTTTGACAACACCCTCTAGTGGACACTCAAGGAACTGAAAAAAACAGTTTCTTAGATTTCACATAAACACGTTTCTTAACCTCTGAAGACAAACACCGAGAGTTTGAACTGGACCTCCTCTTCAGGACAAGTTTATAAACTGGATCGATTTTAAGCGTTTTTAAGGTGCGATCTGAGCTCTGACCGCGGCGGCCGCCGCTCGCTCTGCTGCTCTCTGAGTGAGGCGTCACGCCCTGCTGCAGCACACAGCGCCACACAATGAAACAGACTTCACTTTACTGAATGGAAACAGAGCGGAGGAAGGAAGGAAGGGAGGCTGGGGAACATCTGCTGCAGCTTGTTGCTTCAAAAGTCTGTCACCAAAATGATGCAAAGAGCTCCTCCGACAAACAGAGACACCTGCAGAAAACTGGATCTGCTCCTGCTGAACATCAGAAAATACATGTGGGTACGAGAGCTGCAGAGAAACTCCACCGACGCCGTCTCTCTGTCTGTCTGTCTGAGCGCCGAATATTCATCAGAGTGCAGCAGAAAGGAGGAGAGAGTGAACTGGAGGAAGAGGAGGGAGAGAGAGAAAGATGAAAAGGAACGGCCTTGAGGAAGAAAAGAGGAGAGAGA